>NEWO01000143.1:379726-390430 GCA_003013225.1 Phalaenopsis aphrodite
AATTAAGAAATAAAAAGTGTGAATAAATTTAAGTATATATATATATTCCAGGATACTGGCGGCTGGAGAAGTGGCTATGCTAGGGTTTCTGACAAGATGAAGGTTGGTGGCTGTTGTTTCAAGTTTGCCATTGAAGAAGTGTTCGTGTAGTTACCCCTGCTGGCTTCATTTGGTGAAAGAAGGATTCACTGGTTTTTCTGTTTACTACTCCTTTGAGTTTTCCTGTGCTGGCACTATTACATTGGTTTCCATCCTTTCTTTGTTTTCTGGAAACTGGGGGGGGGGTTTTTACCCACTCTTCTTAGTCTTTGGTATTTTATCTCAGTCTGGTGTCCTTTTGGTGAAGAAGACTTCACTGGTTTTTTCTTTTTACTGCTCCTTTGGGTTTCTAAGGTGGAATTCCTATATTACCTCCTTGAGGACAGTTCTTTGCTTTTCAGCTGAGTTTAGAAGTTCTACTATTTTTTTGGAGGGTGATGGCTACTTCGATTGAAATCTCCACTGATTCTCAATGGACAAAAGCAACTTATGCTGGTGTGGTTGGAAAATCAGATGAAATTTTACAAGATTATGACCAATTGGTATTCCTATAAGAATTTCATGACACTGCTGCTGGGAAAGGCTGTAGTCCTTGTATTCACCCTCTTGGGTCTAAAGAAGGTGAAACAGTTGTGTTCTTCACTAACAAAGAAATTGACTAATTAAAGGAAGAAGTTAAATTCACTTTGTTGGGCAAATTTCAGCTAGGACACCCTATAATGGAGTTACTTATGAGTTTTTTTTTAATCTCTGAAGTTTATAGGTAATTGGAAAATTGGGTTATTGGATGGGAGGCACCTCCTAATTCAGTTGGCAGCTGAGGGAGACTGTGCAAGATTGCTTGCTAAACAATTTGTTGTCATTGCTGGAACAAATATTAAAATTATAAAATGGACTCCAGGATTTGATCCTAGTAAAGATCCTCCTGTGGTCCCTTTTTAGTTCAAGCTACCTAGCCTCCCACTCGCTTACTTCAAGCTCAATGCTCTATTTAATATTAGTAGAGCATTGGGTACACCTTTAAGAGTAGATGCCTCCACCTACAATAAGGCCAAACCTAGCCTTGCTATAATACAAGTTGAAAGAGACATTACTCTTCTTGAACTGAAGAGAATTTGGATTGGATCTCATTCTAAAGGCTTCTGGCAGGAAAAAATAGCTAAGCAAAAATCTTACTATTGCCAACATTGCAAAATGTTTGGGTTTGGCCATGCATTAGATAAATGCTAAAGATTAGATCCCCCAAGTAGGAAAATTGCAGGAAGAAATGAAAAGCTACTAAAACAACTATAACGAATTCTACACGGAGTATTGTTGAAGAAACAATGTTAGACAACAGACAAGAAACAACGCAAAGGATGGAAGCACCGCCCTCAAGACTCAATGAGGGTTCCTCAGATGTTGATCTCTTTGAGAGCTATCAGAACCTAACATTCATGATGAAATCTCAACACACAGATTAATCATAAAGGAAGATATTGAAGTTACAATAATCACACCTACATATCATATCCTTTGCAAGATGAGAAGGGAAAGGAAATCATTACAGATCTCCATGATAAAGCTCTGAAAGACCCCATAATTACTGGGATGAAACACACAATTGAAGAAGATTGGCAAGTTAAAATAGCAATGATAAGGAAAAAACTACTGACATAAGTGCAGAAATTACAACTAGGGGCACACTCAATGAAGGCAGAAAGAGCAAGAAATAGTTCTCCTAATCATAGAAGAAGAACTAGAACAAGATCGCAGCCTTCCCCTCATCCCCCTTCCAATGATTAATCTACTTTGCTGGAATTTAAGGGGGATGGCTAACCCTCTTTCTCTAAAAAGAGTCCTTTATCTGAATTTTAAATACAAGTTGTGGTGCATTGTTATTCTTGAACCTATGGTTCACAAGAACCCCCAAAATATGATTAAAAAGTTTGGTGGTTTTACCCATTTTGGTAATACTAACAAAAAAAATTTGGATTTTCTACAGAAAGGAAATCATTTCAAACAGATTAATTGATCATTCACAATTTTTCCATCTTTCATTCAATATGCATGGACATAAGGGTGAAGCTACTTCTATTTATGTTGGATGTACAAAGAATGTCATAAAGGAGCTGTGGAATAGGTTGATTAACATCAGTCAATAGATAAATTCACCATAGCTGGTGGGGGGAGATTTAAATTGTATTACTTCTACTGTTGAAAAATCTAGAGTTAAGATGAACACATTTAGAGACAATATGCACATGGCTGGACTCTTTGACTTGGGCTTCATGGGGCTTGCTTTCACTTGGAAAAAGGGAGCCATTTGGGGGAGGCTAGATAGAATGTTGGTTAATGATGCATGGTTTAACCAATTCCTCCTCACCTTTGTTACTCATCTTAGCCTTGCTGGTTCAAATCATAGGCCTATGCTTATCAGCATTACCTCTACTGATAATCATATCACCTCCCCCCTTTTAGATATCTCAACATGTGTGCAGCACATCCTTCTTACAACAAGTACATTACTGATTTATGGAAAGGTATTTCACATCCAAGTTAAGTTTGTTGTAAATTAAAACTGCCAAATCCCTCAGAAATTGGAGTTGGGAAACATTTGGGAATGTGCATGACAAAGTTCAAGAGGGAGAAAATGAAGTCAAAAAATTGGAGTATGAGGAACAGATTGACGAAGTGGAGGAAAAAAAATTGTTGACTGCTCAAAATAACCTTCTTAGTGCCATTGAATATCAAGAAAAATTTCTTAAACAAAAGGCAGCTATGAATATTTTCACAGATGGGGATAGAAACACCAGATTTTATCATGCCTATATAAAATACAAGAGAAAGTGTAATACCATCTATGATATTCAAAATGTTGATGGTCAGTGGTTACATGATAATGCTGACATAGCCAATGATGTTATAAGTTACTATAAAAACCTGCTAAATTAGGAACAACATTTCATAACCCCCATTGAGAAGGCACATTTATTTTCTGAACTGAATTATACTGCTAGCCTCAAGCTCACTGACATCCCCAATGAAAAGCAAATTTGGAATGCAATCAACTCAATAGACAGCAACAAATCTACAATCCTTGATGAATTTACTGCTGAGTTCTACAAAAAGTCCTGGGAGATAATTCAGGCTGATGTTATTGCTGCAGTAACAAGCTTCTTTCAAGGAAACAACCTTCCAAAGTATTTTTGTGCTTCCACCACTGTACTTGTCCCTAAATCTGATATTCAGCAGAATTGGAACCACTTTAGGCCTATTTATCTAACCACTATTATTAGTAAAACTATTAGCAAAATCAATTATTAATAGGCTACAGCCTTATCTTGATTGAAAAATTAAACTAAATCAAACAGCTTTTGTGAAAGGAAGGTCCATAATTCACAACACTCTTTTGGTTCAAGAATTACTATAGGACTTGAATAAAACCTGTAGAGGGAACAACATGATTTTTAATCTAGACTTAAGGAAAGCTTATGATACCATAAGTTGAAATTTCATAATGGAAGTCTTAACTGTCAGAGGTTTCAACACTGATTTTTGTCAACAGCTTAGGAGGTGGTTACATAACAATGAACACACTATTTTGATAAATGGACAAGGGCGGGGTTCCTTCACTGTTGTCAGAGGTTTAAATCAAGAGGACCCTTTATCACCCACCATTTTCATACTTGTTGTTGATTACTTATCTAGAACTCTTGATGAAGCTATTATGAATCAAAGCCACCATTGATACCATCATAGATCCATTATAGCCATTACTTACTTAATGTATGTTGATGATATAATGGTCTTTTCCAGAGATAAAAAAAATGTTGTTAGAAAATTTTTCCAGACACTCCAAAAGTTTCAAGCTCACTATGGGATGTACTTCAATCCAGAAAAATGTCAAATGGTCTTTTATAAACATGCCTCTACTCATAAACAATGGGGATCTGAATACACTGGCTTTTCAATTTCTCAGCTCCCAATTAAGTACCTATGGGTGCTTCTTATCATTGGTAGAACCAGACAAATCCAGTTTGAAGAGGTTTTGAACAAAATTTCAAGTCTTTTTAATGGGTGGACACAAACTTTCTTATCCAATGGGGGAAGAATTACTTTGTTAAAGAGCATTCTTACTACCTTCCCTTCTTATATACTGCAAATGACTACTCCCAATAAAAGCACACAAACCCAACTGGAAAGAATCTTCAACAAATTTTTGTGGTATGGCCAAAGACAGCAAATGCACTGGGCTTCTTGAAAAAAAGTTGTCAAACCTCAAATTGCTGGGGGCATTGGTTTTAAGGACCTTGACCAACTCCTTCAGATAAACTTTTGTAAACTCTGGATCAAGTTTAGAACTCAAACCTCTCTGTGGGAATAATTTATGTGGGGCAAATATTGCAAAGATCAGCATCCCACACTGGTTCTCAGGAAAACTGGGGATTCTAAAATTTGGGTGAAAATGTTGAAAATCAGACATATTGCTGAAAACAATTACAGTTGGGGCTTGGGTAAAGGTGATATTATGTTTTGGCTTGATAATTGGTGTCCAAAAGATTGGATATCTCCTATTACCAATGCCTACAATATTGATTGGAAAGTGCTTGATTGCTGGGATGGTGATGAGTGGTCTCTAATTAAGTTATCCAATATTCTACAACTTCATTCTATCACCAAAGTGGCTAGTATAGAGTTTAATAGAAGCATAGTTAATAAAGTACTATGGCAGACAACTTCTCATCAAAGCCTAACCAAAGCCATCTACTCCAAAAGTTTTAGTTGGGAGCAAATACCCTGGGGAGGTACTATTTGGAACAAATTTCTATCCCCTTCTATGTCTTTTCTCTGTTGGAGAGTTTTCCACAAGATGATTCCTACTGATGACATTCTCAAGTTAAAGGGATTGAGGGGTCCCTCTAAATGTTGGATATGTAAGAAAGAGGAGGAATCTTTGATTCACTTATTCTTTGAATGTAACTTTGCTCAGTAGGTATGGAAACAACTACTGAATCAATTGATTATTGATGAGAAAGATCTTACTTAGGATAGCCTTATCAGTTTTTGGTTGATCTGGCACAAGAGAAAATATGCTACTTTCCTTTCATTGCTACTTGGTTCATTTTGATGGAAAGAAACAAGGCAAAGTTTGAAAATGCCATCCCAAATGTTGGAAAAACTGCTATAAATAGTTTATCTTACCTTCATAAGATGATCAAATGGAAAAGATTCCCTAATGTCTCTAAATCCTGCTCTTCTAACAAGACAAACCCTATTCAAGTAATTAGAGTTTACTAAGAAATTCCGCAGCATCCCACACTGAAGATCAATACTGATGGAAGCTTTACAAAAAATGGAGCTATAGTGGGAGGACTTTACTGAAATCATTGGGATAAGTGTCTTATGTACTTCTACACCCCAGTAATGGCCTCTGATGCCACTGAGACTGAACTTATTGTTGTGTATTGGGCAATAACTTTGCCAATAAAGCTAATTGGTATAAGCTTTGGCTGTAGGTGGATTCTGCTACAATTATTCACCTTCTAAATCATGAGGAGGGATCTCCTTGGCACTACTTATACTGGATAAATAAAATCAGAGATCTTAGTAGTAAGTTACAAATCCATTTCACATCCATCTATAGGGAAGGAAATTAGTCTACAAATTGGTTGGCCTAGCTTGGGTCACATTCTAAAGAGACTGATGTTGTTGTAAACCCCCCCCAGCTCTTCAATATCTACTGCAAGGAGACATCCTGGAGGTTCCCCACTTTAGAATTGCATATTTGGACACATGAGTATCTTTTTTGTAGCTGTATTTTTATCCTTTTTTCTTTTCTTTTATTGATTCATTGTACCTTTCCTCCTTTTGGTGGGGATTTTTTGGTCTTTTGGGGGAGTTCGTGGGTTCTTATACTGAACCAAAAAAGAGTCCCTAGTCTCTTACCTGCATTCTGTATTTGCATATTATTCTAACATGTAGGGAGTCAATAGCAACTCCTTCACAAATATATATATATATATATAACGATTTATTGAAGGAGGCTCATAAATTTGCGGATATAATATAATTATAAGATTCTATGTAAAATAATGTTGGTGGAATCTAATAAAGTATAGTCTTAATAAACTATAATTATAGTAAAATAATAACTTCAAAAAATGAAAAGAAAATATTTTTTTAAATTAATATATAATAATAATGCTTTAATGGAGAGGTAAAGGTTTAGGAAACTTATGGATCATAGTCAAAGATGGCTATCTTAAACGATGTTTAACAACAAGAGAAAAATTAAATAATATAGAAAGCTTTTAAGTTTCAAACAATAGAAAAGGATAACAAATATATGCAACTTTATGAAAGATAACTAACACTAACACAACCAAAGAAAGATTAATAGATGAAAAGATTGCGAAATATGAATTTTGAGTGTAACATAAAAACTAGTGGTTGAAGTTAAACTTTATACTATCCCCACTTACATGGATATGAAACTTCATGTTAAAACCCTTATGTAGAGGGAAATGTGGGGCGATATAATGTTGAAACAAGCTTCATAAGTGTTGATGCATTGGTAGGAAAATTGGTCATTGTCCCCATGAATTGATAATTTGGTACTGATACCCAATAATAATATGTTGTTTTAAGTATAAATTTTGTGCTTATTTTTGGTGATATTTCACTTCAAAGAAGGGTATTTTCATGTTTTTTTTGCAGATATATCAATTTTAGGCATTTGGATTAAAATTAGCAAAAAGGACAAAATTTTGAGCCGAAACAGTGAATTTTGGGATTCTAGCGCCTAAAGTGCCAGAACTGGCACCTTAAGCACCACTTTACAAAGAGTTGGTGTCTGCAGCTCTAAAACTGGCACCTGATGCGCCATTTGACAGAGAACTGGCGCCTGAAGTGCCAAATTTGTCACTAGAAGCGCTAAAACCCAAAATAGCACCGTCTGAAGCAAGTTGGCGCCTGAAGCGCCATAACCAATGGTTGAAATGCCAGAGACGTCTTTTTTTGAATTAAAGCAGTTCAGAACAAATTTTGTGCAAATTCAAAAGGGACACTTGTTCTAAACACCCCATGGAGTTATTCAATGCATCTAGACACTTTGGAAGGTTCTTTTATGAAGGGATACGTCTCTTGGATCAAAATACATGTGTTTTGAATTCAAACTGATTGACTTCTAGACAGAATTTTGGGGGGAATTTTGAATTTTTTTGGAGGGAGGCAACTCTAATAAAAGAGAGGAAATTCTAGGTCTGGAAAAGAGTTTAGAAGGAGTTTTGAAAATATTTGTGGAGGAGGTGTGAGAGGGATTTTTAAAAAATGCAAGAGAGTGAGGGAGAGAGAGAATGTTAAGGGCTTGGAGATTTTCTTTAAGGATTGTAAGAGAAGAGGGAAGGTGAGAGATTTCTTCTCATTAAACTTCTAAGAGAGAATTAAGTGCTTGTAAAGAGGGTAAGTGCTTGAAGAGAACTTCTATGGATTTTCTTGGGAAGGTTTGTGAGATAAGTTGTGTTCTTGTATTTGTTTGTTTTATAAACTTGTTTTTATAAATGAAATCCGTGTTTTTTCATATCCTTCTCTTGAATTTTGAGTAGTCTTCTTTATCCTTCTCCCTACTT
The DNA here is from genome assembly GCA_003013225.1 of Phalaenopsis aphrodite. Lineage (NCBI taxonomy): Eukaryota > Viridiplantae > Streptophyta > Magnoliopsida > Asparagales > Orchidaceae > Phalaenopsis > Phalaenopsis aphrodite. The sequence goes on from NEWO01000143.1 coordinate 387,376, forward strand.
TGAGATATGGTTTTGTTAAGAATTAATTTTATTTTATATGAGTTCAAATGTCAATAATTTGTGATGATATGAACTCTGATCTTCATTTACTTTTTGATATGGCCAATTGAAATGTAAAAATGTGTTGAGAAATATATGTTCTGAAAGGGCTATGATTTCTACAACATGGGGAGAATCACATTTGATACCATGAGAGAATATATCATCTATGGGGTTGAGTCAAATAAATAAGAAAATATATTTTGTTGGAAGCAGAATTGGAGATTTTAAGGTGACGGATTAAAAGCCTTAGTTTTGTCCAGTTGATTGAAAACTAATTCGAGATTGTTAACCCTCAGGTGAGGGAGTAATGGGAGCTCTGGAATTGCAACCAGTATCCTCCTAACCTAACCACAGAATTAGGGATCAAACTCTGGATTAGTCAATGTTCTTTATGCACTTTGAAGATGGTAAACAATAAGATTGCTCCTATTTTTCACAAAATAATATATATATATATATATATATATATATATATATATACACTAATGCTAGCAATCCTTCTATTAAAGCAACTATGGCTCTGCTTAAGAAATTTCAGTATGCTTATGGCCTTCATTTTAACTTGTAAAAATGCTCTATTTACTTTGATAACAAGGTTAATCATAATATTGAAACTATGGCCTCTGATTATGCTGGTTGTAAAATTGTAAAGCTACTTTTGAAGTACCTTGGGGTGAACCTACTAAGGGGGAGGAAGAAACAAACTCAAATGGATGATATTATGGACAAAGCTAAATCCAAAATCAATGATTGTAGAAATGCTTTTTAGTCTAATGGAGGTAGGCTCACTCTTCTTAAAAGTGTCTTATGTAGCCTTCCTTTATATTTGATGCAGGTGTTTAAAATTAAAAAGAGCATCCAAAAATTTCTTTAGTTTCTTTTTAACAAGTCTCTTTGGAGAGGCAACAGATCTTCTAAGATTTGAGCTAACTAGAAGAAGAGTTGTCAGCCATGTGCTTCAAGGGGTCTTGGGTTTAAAAGACTTCAACATATTATTGACATAAATATGTGCAAACTTTGGTCCCAATTTAGAGCTAGATATCCCTTAAGGTCTCATTATATTCATCATAAATATAGCACATATAAGTGGAAAAATGGGGATTCTAAAATTTGGAAGGCCATCACTTTTTCTTGTAATGTTGCTTCTCAATTCATTTTTTGGGATGTGGGAGATGGGGAAATTTCTTTTTGGATTGATCATTGGGGAACTTTTTTGTTTTTAAATTTGCCTCACTCTGCCTCTGAGGAAGATCTTCTAGTTTTGGACAGCTGGACTGATGGGAGCTGGAACATTCCTAAATTGTGGTGTTTAGTGGGGTAGGTGGCCCCCTCTATTGCTAATATCCCGATTAATGTTGAAACCAAGGACGTTCCTATGTGAAAATTTTGTTCTAGAGTTTCCATCACTAAAATAATTTATTCTCATTAATATAACTATCCTTAGTGAATTTGGAGTAACTATATTTTGCACCAATTTCTCTCCCCTTCTATCTCTTTCTTTCTTTGGAGATTGTTTCACAATTTCCTCTCTCTTGATGATATCCTCAAAATGAAAGGTTTGAGAATTGCTTCCTTTTGCTATATTTGTAAGAAACAGGCTGAATCATCCAACCATCTTTCTTATGATTGTACTTTTGCTAGAGATGTTTTCCATAGGCTTGGGTATTATTTTGGCATACGGTGGCCTCCTTATTTGTGTCTTAAGAGTATCCTTGTAATTTGGAAACTTTCAGAGCAATCTCAAAACAAACTTTCCTACTTTCTCATTATTGTTCTTTATTTCAATTGGGTGGCTAGAAATAGCCATAAGTATTAAGACTCTCCTCACACACCTAACAGTATTGTTGCTCTTTTTGTGGCTAACTTTCTCAAAGCGACTAAAGCTACTGATGGTGCTTATATTGTACTTCAACCTGACAATGGTAGGAGACCAATTTTGATAAATTGGAGACCACCTTCCCATGGTTGGAACAAAGTAAATATTGATGCAGCTTTAATGGTGAAGCTGCAAGGATTGGTAGCTTGTTCCAAGATTTAACTAGGCAGTGCCTTATTTACTTTGCTTCCCCCTACATTTCTTCATCTTCTCTGGAAACTGAAATAATGGTTGTTATGGCAGCTATGCATGTGGCAATTTCTTTTAGTTTTTTTAATATTGTGTTGGAAACTGATTTTCAACTTTTCTTTCATGCGTTCATGGGTAAGACAACACCCCTCTGGAATCTTATAATTTTGCTGAATCGGATCAATAATTTGGTGGCCACTTCTCAAATAACAGTACAATATACTTTTCATAGAGAAGGTGATGCTTCTGCGGATTGGTTGCAAAGAAAGGGCATATTGGTATCATCATTGGAGTCACTCCACCCCCTCTTTATAAACTAATTCATAGTGATTTTTTGGATGCCCCCTTTATACAACCTTAATTTGGTTGTGGATTATGGTTACTGGCATTGGACTATGGCTGACTGATTATGTGGCTGTTGGTTTTTTGGTCTATTCTTTAGGAAAATTGGGGATTTACAGTTCCTATCATATTTCTGTTATATTGCTTTTTTGCATATCAGTTAGCAAGTTGTTTTATACGGAAGCTACATAAAGGGTTCCTTCTGGTTAGTTTTTAAGAAAGATTGCCTTCTTCTTATAGTGATTTGGCATTTGGCTTTTGGGTTCTGTGGGTGCTGGAATTTTTTCAACAGGTTTCTATGCCCAAGTTATACTATTTGCAAATATTTTAAGATCTTGAGGGTTGGCAACCTTCGGATGGTGTTATAGAGATTTTAGATGCTTTACATTACTTTAGTTAAGCTTCTTATATCTCTTTATTTTTGGTGCAGTATGTAGAACTATATGTGGTTCTTATTTAGCCTTGACAAGGTTACTTTTGCCTTAAAGAATTATATTGATGGAGACACATTAAGCTACTCTGTATTGATCTGGAACCATGGGAATAATTTTTTTTACTGTGTTTCATATAAGCAGTCATTTTGCCTCAATACTAGTTACAGAATTT
>NEWO01000143.1:392397-408475 GCA_003013225.1 Phalaenopsis aphrodite
TCGTAATTTTACTTTTGAGAGTTTAGCAATTAGTTTAATTAGTCTTTTAACTGCATTTTATTTAACATTCACTCATTTACTCTAGATTCAAATTTCATACTTCACTTATGTAGTTTAAATTGTAGTTTACGTTATAATGATAAAAATTTCCTTATAAGCATTTCCAACATCTCTGTGGGGATCGATATCTAGAACTTCATTATAGCCCTTTATTACTTGAGTGATACTTATACTAGCGTTATTTTTAGGGAATTTGGTAGTTTAAAGATTTTAAAAAGATAAAAAATATTTTCATTAAAGTTATTTTTGTTGATATTAAATTGCATGTTTACTATTTTATCTATCATGTGTATTTTGTAATATTAAAAAATATTTGCAAAAATAACAAATTAAATCCTCCCACATCAAATTTTTGGCATCGTTGTCGGGGTAGTAACGAAAAGTAGTAGTAAGTTATTTTATAATTTAAATTATTTTTATTTTTAAACTAATTAAAAAAAGCATTTGAAGTTTAGTTCAAATATTTTCATATTTTAGTGTGTTTGCTTATTTAATTTACTTAGTGTGTTTGTTCATGTGTAGTGTAACATTTGAAGATTTAGTACCTTACGATTAAGAATTAGAAAGAACTATTAGAAAATTTTGAAAATAGCAAAAAGAGATAGATCATTTTAGCAAAATGGATTGCAATTTAATTAATGCTAGAAATGAAAATTAACATCATCAAATACCTTTAAGAGATCATGTTAATCGTACAATAGATGAAATTCATTTAAGTATACAAAACTGTGTTATAGTGGCCAATTCATTTGAGCTTAAACTTACTATTATCAAAATGATATAAAATAAACAGTTGGGAGGAACACCAACTAAAAATCCTAACTTACACCTTGCTAGTTTTCTAGAATAGTGTGTTACTTTTAAATATGATGGAGTGTCGAATGATGCTATCAGACTTAGAGTATTTCCTTTTTCCTTAAGGGATAAAGCTAAGTCGTTAGCACCTGGATCTATCAGAACTTGGGGATGCTAACCTTGGAAATGATATTACATTTTTTTTCAGTTTGAAGGGGAATGAATTTATGAAGCTTGGGAAAGATTTAAAGATCTCCTTAGAAAGTGTCCACACCATGCATTACGAGATTGGTTAATAATTCAAACTTTTTATAATGGATTGGTTGGATCTCCTTGATCGATAATTGACACTATTTTTGGTGGATCATTAATGTCAAAACCATTCGATGAAGCATATTCTTTAATTAAAAAGATGGACTAATAATTTTCAATGGCCCTCTGAAAGGGTAAATCCAAAAAGAGTAGCTAGTATTCATGATTTTGATGCAATATCTATGTTAGTTGCCCAAATAGTTGTTATATCAAAGAAGATAGATCAATATGGAATGAATTATTCTCAGAAATCACCTTTGCTTGCAGAAAACTCATTAAGACAAATGATAGAATCTCAATTTTCTTACGAGACATTTAATGCAATAAATAATCATTCTAATAATCCTTATGCCAATATTATAATCCTGGTTGGAAGAATCAAAAAAATTATAGATGGAGAAATAATAACTTTAATACTGCAAATTTATAATAGGAAAACAACGTTGCGAACCCATTGGGAATGGGAAGCCAATTACAAAGTCAACGAGCTGAAATTAGAAACATAGAAAACCAATTAGGAAGTATTTCTACAACACTTAGCAATAGACCTCCAGGAACGTTGCCTAGTAATGTTGAAGTAAGTCCAAAAAATTAAAACAAATAGCAGCTTAAGGTTATTTAACTGAGAAGTGGAAAAATTTTGTAAAATAGAGTTCAAAAAGAAGTGGAAGTTAAAGTTGAACAAAATGAGGTAGAAAATGAAAAATCTGGTGAAAATTTTCATTCTAAGTCAGAATGTCCTATTAAACTAACGAAAATCATAGTAGAAAGACCACCACCTCTATTTCCTCAAGATTGAAGCAGAAAAACATAGATAACCAATTTTCAAAAAATTTAGAAATATTAAGGATATTGACGATAAACATTCCATTTGTTGAAACCTTGGAACAAACGCCAAGCTATGTGAAGTTCATGAAGAATATACTTAATAAGAAAAGGAAGTTTGTAGATAATGAAACTATTGCACTCAGTGAGCAGTGTAGTGCTATAATTCAGAAAAAGCTTCATGAAAAACTCAATGATTTTGGAAGTTTTACTATTTCTTGTGCTATTAGAGAAAAATTTTTTGGAAAATCTTTTTGTGATTTAGAAGCCAGTATTAATCTTATGTCTTTATCAACTTTTAGAAGGTTGAGTTTAGGAGATATTTCACCTACAACTATGACTCTTCAGTTAGCTGATGGTTTGATTACCTATCCTAAAGGAGTTATTGAAGATGTTTTGTTAAAAGTTGATAATTTTATCTTTCATGTGGATTTTATTTTATTAGATATGGAGGAAGATAAAGAAATTCCTATCATTTTAGGAAGAGCATTCCTTGTAATTGGAAGAGTTTTGATAGATGTGTAGAAAGGAGAACTAATTATGAGAGTTAGTGATCAAGAGGTTACATTTAATATTGTAAAATCAATGAGATACCCTGCAAAAGAACAAGAGATTGAATGCTTTAGAATGAATATCAACGAATATTTAGGCCATAAATACTTCAAGAAGACATTCAAAAAGGAATTTTAAAAAGAATGTGGAATATGAAGATGAGGATAAAATTCAAGCTCAATCTACAAATATGGGTAATGAAGATTTGGATTATGTTAAGGAAAATTTTGAAATGTTAGATTCTATAGAATGTAACAAGAATTTGATTTCATCTTTTGAGAGAGCTCCTGAACTAGAAATGAAAACACTTCCTACACTTTTAAATTATGAATTCTTAGGAGATTTATCTACATTACATGTTATAGTATCCTTAGACTTAACTGATATGCAACAACAACGGTTGTTGGAAACTTTGAGAAGTCATAACAAAGTCTTTGGATGGACATTAGCTGATATTAAAAAAATCAGTCCTTCAATTTGTATGCATAGAATTTTATTGGAAGATCAATGTGAACCAAAAGCTTATCTTCAAAGGAGATTGAATTTTGTAACAAAAGAAGTTGTCAAGAAAGAGATTTAAAATGGTTAGATGATAAAATAATATATCCTATTTCAGATAGTGTTTGGGTGAGTACAATTCACTGTGTTCCAAAGAAAGGAGGTGTGACTGTAGTAACAAAAGAGATAGCAAATTAATACCAACAAGACAAGTCACTCGATGGAGGATCTGCATAGATTATAAAATTAAATTCTGCAATAATAAAGGATTGTTTTCCTTTATCCTTTTTGTACCAGATGTTGGATAGGCTGGCTAGAGAAAGATATTTTTATTTTTTAGATGGATGTACCGGTTATCATCAAATACTTATTAATCTGAAGGATCAAGAGAAAACAACATTTACTGGTCTTTATGAAACTTTTGCTTTTCGGCGAATGCCCTTTGGATTATGTAATGCACATGTAACATTTCAATGATGTATGATGTCAATTTTCAGTTATTTAATTGAGAAAGGGATTGAAGTCTTTATAGATAATTTTTTTGTATTTGGAACTTCATTTGATATATGTTTAAATCATTTAGAAAAAGTTCTAGAACGATGTGAAAATACTAATCTCGTATTAAACTAGGAAAAATGTCAAGTCATGGTTGCAGAAGGAATTGTGCTTGGGCATAAAATTTTAGAAAATGTCATGAAAGTAGATCCTGCAAAAATAAAGGTTATATCAAACTTACCTCAACTTACTACTCTAGAAGGAGTTAAGAGCTTTTTAGGACATGCTGGATTTCACAGGTGATATATTAAGGATTTTTAAAAAATTACTAACATTTTATGCCAACTTCCAAAAAAAGATACAAAATTTGACTTTAACCAAGATTGCCTTACAACCTTTAAAACTTTAAAGGAAAAATTGATCACTACTCCTATAATTGTTTCAACTGATTGGGAGAAACCTTTTGAACTAATGTGCAATGTAAATGATTATGCAATTGAAGTTGTTTTAGGGCAGAGATATAAATTTTTTTTAAAAGTTATATACTATGCTAGTAAGACTTTTATTGATGTCAAATTAACTACACCACTACTGAAAGAGAGTTATTATCCTTTGTTTATTATTTTGATAAGTTTAGGTCATATCTAATTGGATCTAAATGTGTTGTGCATACTGATAACTCGGTTATTAAATATTTAAAGCAAAAAAGGATGTGAAACCAAGATTAAATAGATGGGTACTTTTGATGCAAGAGTTTGATTTTGTAAAAGTCGATAGTAAAGGGACTGATAATCAAATTGCTCATCATATTTCTAGGCTAGAATAGGAAGAAACACTTGATTTAGAAAAAGAAATTAATGAAACTTTTCCTGATGAACAACTTTATGCTGTAAAAGGATGGGAAATACATTGGTATGTTGATATTATGAATTATCTTTTTAGTGGTATTTTACCATATGAATTAACAAAACAACAGGAAAAGAAATTCATTCATGATGCAAAATATTAATTTTGGGACGACCCATATTTGTACAAACAATGCAAAGATTTAATAATGAAATGATATATGTCTTATAAAGAAATTCAAGAAATTATCCAAAAGTATCATGATTCTGAATTTGGAGTTCATTTTGGTAGTGATAGAATTGTTCATAAAATTTTGCGATCTGAATTTTATTGGCCTACTTTATTTAAAAATGTTAGTATATATATATAAACATGTGATAGGTGTTAAAGAGTATGTAATATTTTAAAAAGAAATGAAATGCCTCTAAATTTTAATTTATAAATTGAAATTTTTTATGCATAATGATTGGATTTTATGGGACCATTTATACCTTGAATTGGAATTGTGTATATATTGATTACGGTAGATTATGTTTCAAAATGGATTGAAGCAATTTCTTCACCTTGATGTGATGCTCAAAGTGTTTAAAAATTTTTAATTAAAATTATTTTTACAAGATATGGAATGCTGAGAGTAGTCATTATTGGTGGAGGATCTCATTTTAGAAATGCAACAATTACAAGTTTGGTGAAAAAAATATAATATTATACATAAAATTGCAACTACTTATCATCTCTAGACTAGTGGTTTGGTGGAAGTATCTAATCATGAAATTAAAAGAATTTTTAAAAAAAGTGAGAATCCTAATAAAATGGATTGGTCTGCTAACTTAGATCTACATAATTGGCATACAGGACAACTTATAAGACACCTATAGGAATGTCCCCATATAGATTAATATTTTTTGGAAGACTTTTCACTTACCAATAGAATTAGAGCATAAAGCTTATTGGGTTATTAAGGAATTCAATTTCAATCTAAAAGATGCTGGTAAGAAAAGATTATTCCAATTGAATGAGCTTGAAGAAATTATAAATGTATCTTATAATAATTCTAGGATTTATAAAGAAAGAATAAAATAATGGCATGATCGAAAGATAATAAAAAAGGAATTTGAGCCTAGACATGAAGTTTTATTATACAATTCAAAATTAAAAATATTTCCTGGAATACTCAAGTGTAGGTGGAAAGGGTCATTCATAATTGTAAAAGTCTATCCTAATGGAATTGTTAATATTACAGATCCCAAGACTGGAAGTATTTTTAAAGTGAATGGGCACAGATTGAAACCATATTTTGATGGTGAAAGACTAGTTCTTAAAGAGATTACAATGTGAGTCACCCACAGTAAAGTCTAGGATTGTCAGGCTGACGACAATAAACCAAATACTTTGTGGTTGGCAAACAATATTTTATGTTGTTTATTTTGCTTATATATTTTTGTTCGAAATATTTAATGCATATTTATATTTGTGCTTTTATAGATTTCATGTAATTAATAAATTTGGCATTAAGAAAATATTTAGAAACATCTTTATTTACCTAATTGTATGGAGAAACTGAGAATTTATTAGATCAAAATCGAAATGGAGATTTTTTTACAACTGGCTCCTGAACAGCCAGATTGATGCCTAAAGCTCCACATTCCAGAGAGCTAGCTCCTAAAGTTTCGTGGTGATGAAAATGACTTAAAACATTTTAAAAGGCAATTTTTTGCAATTTTTCGCGGGTTCTTCTCCTTATAACTCCCAAAAACTGATTACAAAGTTTATTTTAGGAGCAGAAATGATGGAAGAGTCACCACTTTCAATTCCTATGGCTTCCCACTCTAAAAGATCCGCGAGATTTGGAATATTCACATGGAGAAATTTCATCAGTTTTGATGCCCAAAAGTTACATGATCGAGTTCTTGTGAAGAAGAGTCTAATCAAGGAAAAGGGATTTGTGAATCGATGACTCAGCACACCGAATACTGAAATGGAAGAGATTATTGTGCAGTGACACTGGGAAGTGCTTTGCTACATTACTACCACTGTAGTTGTCCCTGTGGTGAAAGAGTTTTATAAAAATCTACATGGAATCAATCAAAGAAATTTTTGTGCAAGGCAGGTTTGTGCAAATCACTCCTCAAGAATAAATAAAATGTTTATGATTGAAAGTGTTCCTATTTGCCACCACGCAAATCTTACCGCTACAAGAGATAATATGAATGAACTCTATCGATATCTTACGAATGAAGATGCAAATTGGGAGGCTAGAAATGATGGAAATATAAGTTTTTCTTCATCGTTATTAAATTCTGCATTTAAGGCATGACATTTCTTTATTGCATTAAAATTACTCCCCATATGAAAATCAAAAAGGTAACTAAGGAGAGTGTTATTCAAAGTAGAAAACTTGTTGATATTCGTGCAATAATTGTGAAATTAGTTTTGGGTTTGATCGTTAATGGATCTATAGCTGAATTGGGACATCCATCCAAAATTTTCTTTCCATACAGTCATTCGCAAGTACCTTTTGAGAGCTGGGAGAAAGTTCTTCCTTGGAAGTCGATGGACTCAGAAGTTTATTGCAACTATATTGGAATGGGAGATGAGAATGATATGAATGTATTGATGGATCAAGCGTCCCATAATTCATCACAGATTTAGCCTTACTTCAGGTTGAACTAACTTTTGAAAAGGATCAAGAAGATAGATAAAGAGGTACAAAACCTTATGCATGCAATTAGGAATGTTTTTGAAATGTTGGATCATCTAGATTGGAGGCTAAAGGAACATTTTGAACATATTGAACGTATTGAAGATGGTTTGGTATGTATGTTCAAGAAACATGCTTGGATTGAGGAAGATTCAACTGATGAATTTCCTTATTGAGCTTTCTACCACTTGTACGTGCATTACCAATCTATGGTACATATCGAGGAGGACAAGAGCAAAGAAGATGTTTGAACTTAATATATGCACGAAACATTTTGTTTAGTGTTTTTTGCTTATGTTATTACGCTATGTTAGATTGAATCTACTTTCTTTGTCGAATTCAATTTATGTTTGTGTTTAGTTTTTTTATGTTTATATTTCAATGTTAGGAAGTTTGGTTTGCTTTGGACACTGAATTAGATGTTTGTTGGCTTGAAACTTTGTTAGTTGGTAATAACGCAAATTTTATACATATAAGTGAGTTTGGTGTTAGATTAGTGTTTAATTATGTGTGTAAATGTTTATTTGAGTTAATTAGGGGTTGACGTAAAGTGGTACGTAGCATATTTCCTCAAAAGCAAAATGTTGGCGACTGAAGCACCAGATTTGGGGCTACAAGCGCCATTTGGTAGAGAGTTGGAGCTTGATGCACCAGATTGGCGCTTAAAGCTCCAAATTCTCAAAAATTCCAAATTGCATAAAAAAACATGAAATCGCCCAGTAAAACACTATTTTTATTGTTTGGGTCATCTTTTACCTCTAAATCGTGACCTAGGGCTTCACATTGTGCACGTTAGAGAAGATTTCAAAGGCCAAAGATCCTAGACTTCATTTTCTCTGGGTAAGAGCTTTACTTTAACCTAGAATTTTTTATCTTCATGGATTTTTCCAACATTATGGAAGATCTGAAATTTGGAAGTTTTGATGGAAAAGCTTGAAGAAAACTCATAGTGAAAAGTTCCTTACCAAATACTCTTACTTGCGGAGTTAGATTTTTTATTTTGTAATTTATTTGGATTTTTTTTGGATGTTCATAGTAATTCCAATGGCTCCACGAGTAAAAAGAGGGAAGCCGGCAAGAAATTTTCACTCGAGGAAATTTTTCAATTTCAAAGCCCAACATTGTTATAATACTCAAATGGAATCGAGAAAACCAATCCAGGAATGGGCATTTGCAAACCTGGGTGGAAAGATTGAAAGGTTGATCATTGCCACAAATTGGGAGAGGTTTTGCTACTTCACAGCAGTAGATATTGTGCCTATGATCCGGGAGTTCTATGACAACTTGTGATTCAACACTCATGATCACATCCTTGTGAGAGATAAGCAAGTTAAGTTTTCTAGAGAAAGGATCAATGCATTTTATGGATTGAGAAATGCATTTCATTGTGAATATGGTGCATTCATGAAAATTAATTTATCATTGGATGAAGTGATTTCCTTTCTATTTGATGGAAGAGGAGAATGGAAGATTAAAAATAATAAAAAATTTAACTTCTCTGCTTCCATGATGATTATTCAGTCAAAGGTATGACACTACTTCATCTCTACTAAATTACTGTCAACAAATTATCTGAGCAAAGTAACGAAGGATAGAGTTGTGTTAAAATTTTGCATTCAGAAAATGAAAAAAAAGTAGATGATGGTGCTCTTACACTTCATCATGCTCAGAGTATAGCTATTATTGCTACAACTAATGGTTTGGATTACCCTGCCCTGATTATCAAATTATGTGAGCAATCAGGAGTAGAGTCTCATAGAAATGAGGAAAAACTGCAGCCACAAAATCCTATTGGGAAGCATACGGTTCAAAGAGTTAAATCATTTGTTGAGTCCAGGAGTAAAGGTAGTGATAAACCTCTTACATCTACAACAGAGGCATCTACTTCTAGCTCTACTTCACTTGAAAATATTATGAAGCAACTCATGATTCAACAAATGAATATTGTGAATATGCATAATAGGATTGATGGAATTGAAACAAGGAATGCTTACAATGATGACTATAAGCAAAGGAGAGTTCAACATGATATAGCTTATAAGGAGGCTCTGGTTAGATATCTTAGGGGTGAGTATAATGTGGAAATTCCAACTTGCCCCAGCTTCACTACTTATGCTCCAGAACATAATGATGATGATGAAGAAGATGATGATGAGGAGGAGGAGGAGGAGGAGGGTGATGAAGATTGATGTCTTAGGAATTAGTTCTTCTTTATGTTTTTTTTTTATTTTTTATTTGTTGTCATTTTAAAACTATTATAGTAAGAACTTTCATTTTAATGATGTGTTGTGGTCCTAATTTGTAATAGTAATTGTAGATTTTTACTTTTTCTGCATTTTTAGTTTTTTCAGTTTTTATTTATGTTTTTGTTTTTAATTTTTCAGCAAATCCTTTAAAAAATATTTTGTTCCATTTAATTCTTTAAAACTTGTATGCATTTTTAAAGTTAGTACCTGCAGTATGTGAGAACCCATTTTAATACTCAGAAATCCTCTACATGTTAGTTTTTATTTTTATGCATTTATTATTTTCTTTCACTAACTAAATTTTTTAATTAACATTTTTAAATTACTTAAAAATTTAAGTTTGGAGGAAGGAAAAATTTCTTTTAAGAAAAGAAGTAAACTAAATTTTATTTTTCCTCAATTAACTATATTTTTAAAATTAATTCAACATGACCTGGGATATTAATATTTAACTTTAAATGACTATAATTATATTTACGAATATTATGGTAAATTTAGGTAAATTATTTTAATAATGAAGGTCAATTTTTAAGTTAAAGATGTCTGGTATGATAAGATAAAACTATGTTTTTCTATTTAAAATAATGGAAATTGTATTTTTCGAAGTATTAAAAATTTTAGAATTTCATGGAAGAAGAAAAGAATGAAACTTTATAAAAAATCATAAACTTATATATGTTTATAAAGTGAAGAAAGGTAAAAAGTTTTGACTTTAACAAGAGGATAGTGAAGTTCAAAAGTTTTATAGGATATCAAGATATAGTAAGCATCACATGAAAAAGAAAGAAAAGAAAAGATTGGAAAAATCCTGAATAAAAAAAAAAGAAAAGAAAAAAGAAATAGAAAAGAAAAGTAAAGAAAAGAAAAATGAGTGAGAAGAAGCTTGAGGAGATGTATAATAAAAAATTGACTTCACTTGAATCAACATAAGGAAAAGACTTCATTACATTTTCTAAACTTGTATTGGAGTATTAGCAGCAATACTAGTAAAGTTTTCATGAAATTCTTTTTCATATGAATATTCTAAATATTCTTTATATGACAAATTAAAATTTTATTTGAAATGAATAGAGATTCAGAAATCTTAAAATTGATTACTAAGTACTCTTAGACTTAGAGTTTAAATCTAGGTTAATAAAGGTTTTTCTTAAATTTTAGTACGTTAATTTTTAAACTAAAGTATAGAAGTTATAAGTTAATCTATATCCTGAGTCATATGCTTTTATGGAATAAAAGTGTCATTTGAAGACAAGTAACATTTAAGTTTGGGGGATTATGATACACAAAAATAATGTGTTGTTTTAAATATACATTTTATGCTTATTTTTTGTGATATTATACTTTAAAGAATGGTATTTTCATGTTTTTTAAAGGTATATCAATTTTAGGCATTTGAAGAAAAAGTAGCAAAAATAACGAAATTTGGATCCAAAACAACAAATTTTTGGATTCTGGCCCCTGAAGCACCACTTTATAGATAACTAGATCCTCATGCACAAAAATTGGCACCTAAAATGCCATTTGACAGAGAGCTAGCGCTTGAAGCACCAAAACCCAAAAGAGCGAGGTATTATACAAGTTGGCGTCGGAAGCACCAGAGACGACTTTTTGCAAATTAAGGCGGTTCAGGATGAATTTTTCATGAATTTCAAAAGGGACACTTGTTTTAAACACCCCATAGAGTGATTCAACAAATCTAGACACTTTGGAAGGTTCTTAATGAAGGGATATGTCTCTTGGATCAATAAACATGTCTTTTGAATTCAAAAGGGCTGACTTTTGGATAGAATTTCAGGGGGAATTTTGAATTCTTTTTGGAGGGAGGCAGCATCTAATAAAATATAGAAAAGTCTAAGGCTTGAAAAGAGTTTATGAGGAGTTTTGAAAAGATTTTTGGAGGAGGTGTGTGAGGGATTTTCGAAGAAGGCAAGAGAGAGAGAGAGAGAGAAAGTCAAGGGTTGGAGGCTTTCTTCAAGGATTGTAAGAGAGAGGAAATGTGAGATATTTCTTCTTCATTACACTTCTAAGTTGAAATGTTAAAATGTGTTGAGAGACAAATGTTCCGAAAGGTTTATGATTTCTATAACATAGGGAGAATCACATTTAATTTCATGGGAGAGGATGTCCATCATGGGTTTAAGTGCAAATAAATAGAGAAATATACTTTTTTGGATGAAGAATTGCAGATTTTAATGTGATAAATTAAAATCTTCATATTGGTCCAGTTGATTGGAAATTAATGCAAGATTGTTAGACCTCAGGTTAGAGAGTAGTGGAAGATCTAAAGTGGCAGTCTTTATCCTCCTAGTCTAACCACAGAATTAAGGACGAAACTCTAGATTAGTCAATGTTTCTTATGCACTTAGAAGAGGGTAAAGAATAAGATTGCTCCTATTTAACACAAAATAATAAATATATAGCTTATGAGGAGGCTATGGTTACATATCTTAGGGGTGAGTATAATGTGGAAATTCCAACTTGCCCCAGCTTCACTCCTTATGCTCCAGATCATGATGATGATGATCAAGAAGATGATGATGATGATGATGATGATGATGATGATGATGATGAAGATGATGATGAGGAGGAGGAGGAAGAGGAGGAGGGTGATGAAGATTGATGTCTTCAGAGTTAGTTTTTTTTTATGTTTTTTTGCTACTTTTATTGGGTGTTATTTGTTGTCATTTTAAAATTGTTGTAGTAAGAACTTTCATTTTAATGATGTGTTGTGGACCTAATTTGTAATAGTAATTGTAGATTTTTTTTTTCTACATTTCTAGTTTTTTCTGTTTTTATTTTTCGTTTTTAATTTTGAGCAAATCCTTTAAATATATTTTGTTCCATTTAATTCTTTAAAACTTGTACGCATTTTTAAAGTTAGTACCTGTAGTATGTCAGAACCCATTTTAATACTTAGAAATCCTCTACATGTTAGTTTTTATTTTTATGCATTTATTATTTTCATTCACTAACTAAATTTTGTAATTAACATTTTTAAATTACTTAAAAATTTAAGTTTCGAAGAAAGAAAATTTTCTTTTAAAAAAAGAAGTAAACTAACATTTATTTTTCCTCAATTAACTACATTTTTAAATTTAATTCAACATGACCTGGGATATTAAGATTTAACCTTAAATGACTATACCTATGTTTATGAATATTATGGTAAATTTAGGTAAATTATTTTAATAATGAAGGTCAATTTTAAGGTTTAAGATGTTTGGTATGATAAGATAAGACTATGTTTTTCTATTTAAAATAATGGAAATTGTATTTTTCAAAGTATTAAGAATTTTAGAATTTCATACAAGAAGAAAAGAATGAAACTTTATGAAAAATCATAAGCTTATATGAATTTACAAAGTGAAGAAAGGTAAAAAGTTTTGACTTTAAGAAGAGGATAGTTAAGTTCAAAATTTTAAAGGGATCTCAAGATATAGTAATCCTCACTTGAAAAAGAAAGAAAAGAAATGATTGAAAAGATCCTGAATTAAAAAAAAGAAAAAATAAATAGAAAAGAAAAGAAAAGAAAAATGAGTGAGGAGAAGCTTGAGGAGAAGCCTAATAAAAATTGACTTCACTTGAATCAACATAAGGAAAATACTTTATTACATTTTCTAAACATGTATTGGAGTATTAGCAGCAATACTAGTAAAGTTTTCATGAAATTTATTTTCATATGAATATTCTAAATATTCTTTATATGTTAAATTAAAATTCTATTTGAAATGAACAAAGATTCATAAATCTTAAAATTGATTACTAAGTACTCTTAGACTTAGAGTTTAAATCTAAGTTAATAAAGTTTTTTCTTAAATTTTTGTATGTTAATTTTTAAACTAAAGTATAGAAGTTATAAGTTAATCTCTATCCTGAGTCATATGCTTTTTTGGAATAAAAGTCTCATTTGAAGACAAGTAACATTTAGGTTTAGGGGATTTTGATACACAAAAATAATATGTTGTTTTAAATATACATTTTATGTTTTTTTTTACATTGTACTTTAAAGAAGGTTATTTTTATGTTTTTGTTACAGGATATCAATTTTAGGTATTTGGAGAAAAAAGTAGCAAAAAGGACGAAGTTTGGAGCCAAAACAAAAAATTTTAGGATTCTGGCCCCTGAAGCACCACTTTACAGAGAATTAGAGCCTGACGCACAAAAACTGGTGCCTTGAGTGTCATTTGAAAGAGAGCTAGTGTCTGAAGTACCAAAACCCAGAAGAGCGTTGTCTTATACAACTTGGCGTCGGAAGCGCCAGAGACGACTTTTTGCGAATTAAGGCGGTTCATGATGAATTTTTCATGAATTTCAAAAGGGACACTTGTTTTAAACGCCCCATGGTGTGATTCAATGAATCTAGACACTTTGGAAAGTTCTTTATGGAGGGATATGTCTCTTGGATCAAAAAACATGTCTTTTGAATTCAAAAGGGTTGACTTTTGGACAGAATTTTGGGGGCAATTTTGAATTCTTTTTGGAGAGAGGCAGCCTCTAATAAAATATAGGAAAGTCTAAGGCTTGAAAAGAGTTTATGTGGAGTTTTGAAAAGATTTTTGGAAGAGGTGTGTGAGGGATTTTCGAAGGAGGCAAGAGAGAGAGAGAGAGAGAGAGAGAAAGTCAAGGGTTGGATATTTTCTTCAAGGATTGTAAGAAGAGAGGGAAGGTGAGAGATTTCCTCTTCATTACACTTCTAAGAGAGAATTGAGAGTGCTTCTAAAGACGGAAATTGCTTGAAGAGAAGTTCTAGGGATTTGCTTTGGAATGATTGTGAGAAAAGTTGTGTTCTTTTATTTCTTTATTTTGTAAAATTATTTTTTTATATGAAATACGAGTTTTATCCTATCCTTCTCACAAATTTTAAGTAGTCCTAAAAAAGAAAAGAAAAGAAAAATGAGTGAGGAGAAGCATGAGGAGATGACTAATCAAAAATTGACTTCACTTGAATCAACATAAGGAAAATACTTTATTACATTTTCTAAACATGTATTGGAGTATTAGAAGCAATACTAGTAAAGTTTTCATGAAATTCTTTTTCATATGAATATTCTAAATATTCTTTATATGATAAATTAAAATTCTAATTGAAATGAATAGAGATTCATAAATCTTAAAATTGATTACTAAATACTCTTAGACTTAGAGTTTAAATCTAAGTTAATAAAGGTTTTTCTTAAATTTTAGTATGTTAATTTTTAAACTAAAGTATAGAAGTTATAAGTTAATCTCTATCCTGAGTCATATGTTTTTTTGGAATAAAAGTGTCGTTTGAAAACAAGTAACATTTAAGTTTGGGGGATTTTGATACTCAAAAATAACATGTTGTTTTAAATATACATTTTATGCTTTTTTTTTTTTGATATTGCACTTTAAAGAAGGTTATTTTTAAGTTTTTGTTACAAGTATATCAATTTTAGGTATTTAGAGAAAAAAGTAGCAAAAAAGACGAAATTTGGAGCCAAAACAATAATTTTTTATGATTCCTGAAGCACCACTTTACAGAGAACTAGAGCCTGAAGCACAAAAATTGGCGCCTGAAGTGCCATTTGTAAGAGAGCTAGCGCCTGAAGCACCAAAACCTAGAAGAGCGCGGTCTTATACAACTTGGCGTCGGAAACGCCAGAGACGACTTTTTGTGAATGAAGGCGGTTCTTGATGAATTTTTCATGAATTTAAAAAGGGACACTTGTTTTAAATGCCCCATGGAGTGATTCAACGAATCTAGACACTTTGGAAAGTTCTTTATGAAGGGATATGTCTTTTGGATCAATAAATATGTCTTTTAAATTCAAAAGGGTTGACTTTTGGATAGAATTTTGGGGGGAATTTTGAATTCTTTTTGGTGGGAGGCAGCCTCTAATAAAATATAGGAAAGTCTAAGGCTTGAAAAGAGTTTATGAGGAGTTTTGAAAATATTTTTGGAAGAGGTGTGTGAGGGATTTTCGAAGAAGGCAAGAGAGTGAGAGGGAGAGAGAGAAAGAAAGTCAAGGGTTGGAGACTTTTTTCAAGGATTGTAAGAAGAGAGGGAAGGTGAGAGATTTCCTCTTCATTACACTTCTAAGAGAGAATTGAGAGTGCTTGTATACAGGGAAATTGCTTGAAGAGAAGTTCTAGGGATTTGCTTTGGAAGGATTGTGAGAAAAGTTGTGTTCTTTTATTTCTTTATTTTGTAAACTTGTTTTTTTATATGAAATATGTGTTTTATCCTATCCTTCTCACAAATTTGAAGTAGTCCTCTTTATCCATCTCCCTACTTTAAGATATGGCTTTGTGAAGAATTATTTTTGTTTTATATGGTTTTAAATAGCAATAATTTGTTATGATTTGAACTTCGATCATCATTTACTTTTTGATCTAGCCAATTGATATGTTAAAATGTGTTGAGAGACATAGTTTCCGAAAGGGCTATGATTTCTACAACATAGGGAGAATCACATTTAATTTTATGGGAGAGGATGTCCATCATGGGTTTAAGTGCAAATAAATAGGAAAATATACTTTTTTGGATGAAGAATTGCATATTTTAAGGTGACAAATTAAAATCCCCAATTTGGTCCAGTTGATTGGAAATTAATGCAAGATTGTTAGCCCTCAAGCGAGGGAGTAGTGGGAGCTCTGGAGTGGCAGTCGTTATCCTCCTAGCCTAACCACAGAATTAGGGACCAAACTCTGGATTAGTCAATGTTCTTTATGCACTTGGACAAGGGTAAAGAATAAGATTGCTCTTATTTAACTCAAAACAATATAT
>NEWO01000143.1:412332-424758 GCA_003013225.1 Phalaenopsis aphrodite
AAAGTACTAGATCTAGAAGAACATGGCTTATTATA
This sequence comes from Phalaenopsis aphrodite, assembly GCA_003013225.1. Classification (NCBI taxonomy): domain Eukaryota; kingdom Viridiplantae; phylum Streptophyta; class Magnoliopsida; order Asparagales; family Orchidaceae; genus Phalaenopsis; species Phalaenopsis aphrodite. The sequence continues at coordinate 412,368 of NEWO01000143.1, forward strand.
TTTGATAAATATGAATGCATAAAGTCATTATGTCGAGGGCAAAGTTTAAATTTGGCAAGAGATTCTAGGAGATGATGACATGGAGGAATAAGATAAAATGAAAAAGTTGAGTGGATAAATATTTTAGCACTGACAATGATAGTAAAAACAGTGTTAGCGACAAGTCAATTGTTATAGGGCATCAGAACATAGGATGATCCCAATTTATTGGCAAATGGAGCAAGGTTGAACTTGACAAAAACAACAATACAATTTGGTGAACTAATTCATTAAATTAATAAGTGAAGCATTAAAATGAACTTAATTTTAAATCCACTTCAAAAATGTATTGTTGTGGCAATTTTAAATTCTTACTGTCGTTCTTATGAAATAATATAATAAGATTTTATATGGAAACATAACATGTATACTTATTTTTTCCTTATCATTTAAGAAAGGATGTTTTTTATCTAGTTAAAGATGAAGTTATAACAGTTGTAAAATCCCTACGATCTAAACTGAGGTAGTGGTTGCAACTACAAAATTATCCCAAAAAAAGAAAATTTTGAAGTATCTTTTATTTAAAATCCTGGAAAGACAGTAGTTCCAGAATGTCCTTTTTCATAGAAATGATCCTCTTCCAAGATATTCTCACGGATGTTAAAATCACGTGAATAAGACTAGCATTTTAACTTAAATTTTGTACTTATTCCTGCCCTGGCTAAATTTTCTGGTACATATACCACAACATCACATTTACCTTATACAAATAATTCAATGTGTAAGTACAAAATAAATACTAATATATATTTCATCGTGCTACACTATTAATTTTAATTCTTAGAAGCGATTTTGATCCATGTAAATTTTATTATAAATTTATTAGTGAGTTCATTGGAGCGCAAATAAATTAGAAACCAAGTACGCGTCTACGCATCATAAAAATTAGCCAGCTTTCACAAGCATTATACTCTAGAAAAATCTATATTATCTCCACCGGAAAAATAAAAAGAAAGCATAATAGTTTCGAGAAATTGGACAAAACCGCATGTTCTAATTATATAAAACAATAGACGGTCATGTCTTACGTAAATTTAAGGTGGTTGTCTACCACGTAAAACAAAAACATTTGTTTTCTTAGCTTTTTTCTGGAAAGTAGAAAATGAGAACGTTTGATGTAATTTTTATAAATATATGTCTATTCTCACAGATTATCACATTATCAACGCACTTATAAGTAAATTTTTATCTTTGTTTTTGACTGAATTTTTCTACTATTATTTCCCTTCTTAATCAAAGGAAATAGCTAGCAAAAATAAATAAATAAATAAATAAAGGTAATGCCTACATGCCAAGTTTGTAATCCCTGCCGCCACATGTATAAGAACAAAAATATACACTTTACGGCGGCAATTTCTGCAAGTCTTCTGACAAATCATTCTGGCATTATTTCATGTCAGTGAAGTCAATGGAAGAATCATACAGAAAATCATGCTGTTTTATAAATTTTATAAAATATCTAACTATAACGAAACATACAAATAACTATCAATTGTACAATATAATTATATAACTAGTATGTATGTATATATATATATATATATATATATATATATATATATATATATATATTTATGTCAACTCAACAACATAATCTCTTAAATAACAAATCTAGTTTAGTTCCTACAGGTAAGTTTAAGCACGCAACAATGTTAACGGGCAACGTACCATAGTGTATTTAGAAGCTCTTAGCATATCAAAGCGATATATCACGCTACTCACTGGAGGTTATTAGGATATTTAGCATTCCACTCCCAAAGCTTTTCAGAAATTGTAGATAATGAGACCGGCACCGTGTTGAGGGCAGGACGAAAAAGCTGGTACTGAGAGGATTGCAAATGCTGGATTTCGTCGGTTTGCTGCATAAAACGCTGGTTATTGTAACCAACTAACCTTTGGAGTTCATCAACTGCATCAGTGGACATGGTCACATGTGGACAAGGAAAAATAGAGCTCGGTGACGTGTAGGAATTTTGCGAGTTATTTATGCTGAGAAGGGAATGATTTTCTTCTTCTATGAGAGTGCTTGTGGTAGAAAAGAGTTCATGTGGCTTGATGTTATTGCTGACCAAAACATGGCTTTGATTAAGTTTCAGCAGATCATTTTCTTCTTCATGTGTTAAGAAAGTTGATGATTGTTGAAGGGTTGAGTGCTTCGCTGCGTTGGTGACAGATGATTGCTTGGGTGGGGGGAGTCGACGGTTCTCGTCTACTCCAGCTCTTTTGTACACGCGACAAAGTGAGATTTCAGCCTGCAAACTCATTTCATAATGATGAGATTTTCTGTAATGTAAAATAGAAATGAAGATATAGCATTATTGTTTGTTTGGTTGGTTGTTTACAGCAATAATAAACTTTGAGTTATGAAAAATGAAATGGAAAATCAAAACTTAAACTAGAAATAGACTAAATAAAATGAAACGATTTAATAATATATAGCCGAAGGAGATGAAACGGATCGATTATTTCGTATACTAGAGGAAAATTAAGCGAAGAAAGGGAAGTGGGATAGAAAAAGAATACTAGAAAATAAAATTATGAAATCAGGGAGAATGAAGAAAACTGACGACTGGCTAGAAAAAAAAAAGGGAGTCGTTTTGCCATAAAAAGAGGAAGAAAAAACGAAGTAATATGAAAACCAGAATTCAGCTATTGAAAACACCAAACAACATATTTAAAAGTGAACAAGTTCTTCTAGTTTTAAGTTGGAAAATACCACTTCGATGCAGTATGTTAAGCCTAAATATATGAATATGACAAACTCTGAAATTTTGTAAGAATACTCACTAAGCTAGTTTTCATTTTGTGCATAAATATGTATAAGAAGAAAAGCTGAGAAAGACAAAAATATAGAACGGCAAAAATTGAATAACCCTAAAAGAAGACACGCTGTCAAGGAATAAATTGTAAGAAGATGCCGAAGCATGTTTAATAGGTAAGCAAATTATAGCATAACATAGATCTGCTACAATCTAGCAGCCACGCCGACAAGGTCGAACAATAAAAACTATATATAAAGAAAAGAAAAAAGAAAAAAAAAAGAAAGAACCGGATCAGAAAAGACTGACATAAGAACACTACGTACACCGAAGAAAGAAGGAAAGCGAAACAAAAATGATAAGCCAAACTTAAAAGGTAATTAATTTCCAATTATGTCTACGATTCCAAGGAGATCTGAAATCCAAAACAATCATGACTATTACCTTATGAAATCGATCGGTTTCGCTCTGCGGTAACCTGTACTCATTCATAATCCAAGTTGTTCTTATGCCTTTAGGAGCTTTCCCTGAGTAGAAGACCAGCGTCTTCTTAAGCCCTATGGATCTTAAGCTCTCGTTTCTTATCATCCTGTCAGCTCCCGTTGCCTTCCAGTACCCAGAGGTTGTTACTCGATTGGGCCTATCACCATTCCGGTATTTCCTATCTCTTGGAACATAGAAAAACCACTCCTTTTCACCAATTGCCGCCAATTCTGAAACGAAATGGTCATTCCTATCAGATCCGGAACTGTCTAAATAAATAGAGTAAATTTATGATATTAACCTGGAAGTTCCCATGGGTCATATCTGTAGAGGTCCAGAAACGTGATGAGCTCGACGTTGAAATGCTTGCCTTCTACTTTGCGGCGAAGGTAGAATTCGATGAGCTCCTCCTCGGTGGGGTGGAAGCGGAAGCCGGGCATCACGAGGTCGTGCTCGTGGCTGTCTACATCTTTCTCACCATCGCTGCTCATGGCGGCTGCAATCGCCATGCACCGGGGATGTTCCTTGCCAGTCGCCGGAGATCTCAAGTTCTCAAAAAGTTTAGAAGAAATTTCTAATTTGTTCATCAGGTCTCCAGATTTTATATCCTAAAGCAAGAAAGCCTTGTACAAGCGTTTGGAGTGGTGCAAGTGGGTAGGAGGGGATGGGAGGAGTGGCTAAGAACAATATTAGATAGCTTGATGGTGTTAAGAAAATTATTATGACGTTTTTTACCATCATTAATTGTTATCTCAACTCGCCTATTTCTCTAGCTCGAGTGATTACATAGTGTCAAAGTAGATGAAAGAGTTAAGGAGTCTAAAGTGGGTTTTTGGGAAGTGGAGGGCCTACTGGTCAAGTGTAGCGGAAATGTAGTGGGTTATGATTTATTAAATGGGAAAGGGACGTCGGGCATGGGTGGACTGCTTCGCTGGGTTCCTTTGTCCTATAATTCACCTTTTTTTACAAAATTATAAATTTTTTTGATTTATAAGACTAACATTTTTTTCGTCACTTTTCAAAATATATAATAATAATAATCTTCACCATGTCGTCGTTGTCATCATCATCATCACAAATAGTCGCAACTAAAGTGTTTTAGACACCAATTTAATTCAGAATTTCAATTTTCATCATAGTTTCAAAACAAAGTAAGGTTAAAGCTTATGTTTTTATACCTCTGAAGCAATATCTTAAAATAATTTATTATGGAGTCGCCAGCCCTTGGAATTTATGTATTTTCCTCATGAAATTAATTATAATAGCAAACAATTTTAATATGACAAAGTAATTATTTAAATATTTTTGTTATATTAAACTCAATCTATTAATAGAAGAGATGAGTATAAGCCTTGAGTGATTGATTGCATGGAAGATGAGGTAGAGACGAAGCAGCCAATTGTTGGCTCTGAATAACCAGCCCAACAAGAAGCTCAATTCTTCCATAACATAACGAGGTGGGATTGCATGCGAGCCGAGTGACGTAGGCGCATAAGACTACTTCGTGCCTCTCGGTCACCAAATTAGGAAAAAGATATTTGATTTAATATAATTTATATTATTTTTGGAAAGTAATATTTTAATTTTTCAAAATATGAGACTAAACTGATTTCATATAAACAATAGTTTAAATAAATGAGTACGACACCGCAAATGATGCATCCACCCCGAGTAATAGACACATCACTTGCTAATGAGGCTCAAATAAATAAAATAAAAAATATGACATCCGTTTTAATCTGTGAACCTTTATGTTAACCGATAAATTCTTCTATATAATATAAAAGATTAGATAGGGTTTATACTAAGTTGGGTTCTAAAGTTTCCTATAAGGTACAAGCCCCTATGATTAATTACATCTTAAATGACTAAGGTCACCTAAGAAAACTCTCAATTTAGACCAGAAAATATTATCTTCAATATTCCAAAGAGTATGAATTTTCAAAGACCGAACCATGGAGTGTCAAATGGGAAAGACTCAAATTTGAAACATTGTTATAGAATCCAAAAGGAGAAAACTAGGGGTCGTCACAGATCCTGAGGAGAACCTGAAATATTTCCCAAGCTATCCTATGGTTTGGCTTCAATTTCAAGCATGAATTTTTTGATTGTTTCATCCTGCCAATTATTATTTTTTAGGTCTTACATTTGTATTATACAATCATACAAATAGCCTGGAAGATAAGAGGGTTAATGTCGTAACGAATGACATCCTCGGAATCCTAAGACGACTTACAACAAATTTTCGAAACGTGATTGTGCAAAGGCCTAAAGATAAAGTAAGGATGTATGCTGCACTCGGCAAACAACCTTAAAATCATATGACTTTTATTTAATTCTATGGAAAGATTTGTTGTTGTAGAATGCTGCCCTCGTAGTTAGCATCAAGCTCCTCAGTGAAATAACAGTCATAAAGTCTAAAGGTTCAAAGGTCTAAATAATAAGTATGTTCAATCAATATTGGGGGGAGCAACACCGATTAGGATCCCACAATTCTCTCGTTCTGGTATCACTATTTTCTTTTGAATTTACTTAGCTTAAACGAGTTGTTAAGCTCATTTAAACTGGGGAGACCTCGTTAGCAACCGTGGGTTACGTCATCTGAGGGACTCCCATAAATTCAAAAGGACGTGTTATGAGATTGTTGGTTTTGTTATTTTTGAAAAATGTTATTTATTTTTGAAAAATGGTTTTGTAATTTTTAGTTTTGAAAAAGGTTTTGTAATTGAAGTGAGTACAGGTAGGAAATGCAGTAAAGTAAAATGAAAGGAATTTGCATTGAAAAAATGTAAATGTGTACCTATCATCTTCTAGCATTCCCGTTGAATGATTAACTTTGAAAGAATGGAAAACAAGAAGTCCAGTTTAAGGTGTAGTTGTCGAGTCTTTGGTCATGACTTGGTGAGTCCCTAAAATTTTTAATGGATGATTTTTTAAACAAAAAATAATAAGTTTAAGTGTCCTTCAAAATATCCAAAGGATTCTAAAATGTTCGGGGCATTACCCTAAACAACTTTTAAAATCCTTTGCAATGTTTCTTGTTCATTTTAACTTATTATGTTGTTCAATTAATCATCCGAAGTTAGATTTAGTTTCAAAAACTTAGTACACCCCATTGTTGACCTCACTTTTGGTTAGGTTTGGTTTTTCTTCTTTAGTAGCATAAGGTATAGCCACAGGACTTTCTTACTGACTATTCTTAGAAAACTAAACATGGAACCCTCACCATTAGAAATTCTACCCTCTTCTCTACTCAACTTAGAGTTCCACATATTGGTCCTAACCTCTAGCACTTAGTAGGTGGGGTCATTATGGGGGAACTCAAGATGAGTCACCCTTAGGACTACTGGACCTTAGGATTGACCATGGGTGTTGGTCTAGGTCTAATGCACTCACTTGTAATGACTTGCACTCACAATCACTAACTACCCTAAACCCATTAGCCCTGGGCTAAGGTTTAGCTAAGAACACTACATAGAAGACCCAAAATGGGGTTTCCATTGGCCCATGGCTTATTGATGGTGGTTGGCACTCCAACTCTACTAAGATATCCAACCTACCTATTTGCCCCTAAATTACCTAGATACCCTTGGGACCCCAAATTTGGACAAAATCTTCAAATCTAGCCAAAATACCCAACTTGATTCAAAAATCATTTCAAACACCTTAAAAACACCCAAACTATCCAAAATCCCCTAATTGGCCAAATTAACAAAATACCCATCTTTAGCCCAAAATTCCAAAAATTCCCAAAACCTCCCAAATATTCCCAATTTCATTCTTCTCAACTATCACATGACCCAATTTGGCCAATTTGACCATATTTAACCAAAACCCCCAAATTTGCCTTTAAGGGTTCAAATTTCCCTAAATTCAACTCAAATGTCAATCAATTTGATCTTAATTGACCCCAATTCCAATCCTAAACTCAAATTCACTCTTGATATGACCAATATAGACCAAATCCTGCCTTAATTGGCCCATGATTTGAACCCAATTTTGATTTAGGTCAAAGCCCCAATTTTGATTTAGGTCAAAACCCCAATTTTGACTGTATGACCTATTCTCACCAAATTGAACCCATATCCTAGTCAATTGGCCTCAATTAATGTTGCAAAATCTTTATAACATTCTTATACATCAAAATCAACCATCAATTGGCCTTGGAGAAGCCTCAAATCCATTTTATTTTGGCTTAAATCCAAAATTCACAAATTTAGCCCCAAATTGGCTAAGTCCCCAAATTTCACCCAATTGATATCCTTAACCTCCTAATTGGCATCCAATTCATGTTGAAAACTCTTCATGGGGTCCCTATTGACCATTTAAAACAATCAATTTAGACTTAACCCAAGGCTAACCCAAGCTAGACCCAAGTCTAGCCCAACATGTCCAAATTGACTAAAATTCAAAATTTCCTTAAATTGAACCTTCAATTGAGCTCAAAACCACTTTCATCCTTCACCAAAGTGGTTCCTTATGATCATGTACACTAAATGCAACATTTATTTGGGCCAATTGACATGGCTAGCCTAGACCAAACCCAAGACTTGGTCATTTGCACTCACTTGGACCCCAAATGTGACCTAACCACCCTAAAACAACCAAATTAACTCCACCGCAGCCATTAGTTGACCTCTAAGGCTGCGCCAAAGCACCTCTAACCACCTAAACTAAGCCATGGACCAAAGGTCCCCAAATTAAGGGATCTTATTCCCAAAAATACACAAGCTTAAGATATCTTTGTCAAATCAAAGTACATTTGCATAAATTGTTGTGATGGATTCCTCTGGATGCCTTGAGCACCTAGCCACCTCCCCCTGGCTGGCCGACCAGCCTAGTGACTTGAAAAGCTCAAAACCGAGAGCCACCCCATGGGACTTCACCCAAATTAAGCCAAGAGGCCAGCTCAACCAAATTGAGTTGTAGAGCTCCTCTGCCCTCCACCTAATCACTACAATGCACCCAAACTTTTGCCCTGAGCGCAACCCCATAGCCATTTTTATAAAAACTCACCTCAACGACCATGGGAGGTGTGCTAAAATTTTCTCAAAGAGAGCTTCCCAAATCACTCAAAGAGCTTCCTTGAGACCTCCACAGACCATTCCAATCACTCCACCTCCTTGATTCCCCCTGTCTAACCTTAATTTTGAGCTTGAAAATTAAGGCAGAAATAAGTTATCTCTAAAAACTCCACTAAACTTCAATTGCTTGTGCCCACACCTTCACAATAGTAAGAGAAGACAAAGCCCCATCAAATTACCCTCTAAAACAGCCTCCACCATAGCTCTAGACCAACACCTGAAATCGAGCTTGGTCAAATTCATACCTAGGCCTTACACCACAACAAGAGGCTTAATCCCTAGCCTCCATAGATCCCAACGAACGTGTCGAGCACCTCTGATTGAAGCTTCCCTTCTTAGAGTAAAGGTATAAAACTTCTCTTAATCCCAAACCTAATTTGATTCTCCATTTACTTAGGATTGATTTCATGATGCATTTACCATATGGATGTATTCGTCTAGCTTAGAAGAGCATTTAAAAAAAAAACTCATTTAATTTGGTTGAGAAATTAGAGAGATATTAAGCCTCAAAGGTGGACGGTTCTCGTCCTAAGCTATAGAGGACGATGACCACACACCGTCCGAACGCGCGTGTATTGAATGAACGGGCAAGATGAAGCCGGACAACGCTTCTTTACACAAACAGTGCGATGCGTGGCTGTAGGCATGGACGACAATGTCAAATAAGAGTGCACCGCGTGGAGTTTCAGAGCCGCTGTAGGATAACGAGGCGCCGCGTGGAAAAGTAGAAAAATAAGGCTTTTTTTATTTATTTAAACTCTCTTAACTTCAAAAATCCATAACTTTGTGTAGAAAAATCACAAAAATAAAATAAAAATACCCTCTTGCTCAGTGAATAGAGGAGAATAATGTGGAATAAATTTCAAGTCCATTTGATGCATATTTTTTTAATTAATTAAACACTGTTTTAAATTATTTGATTCTCCATGCATATTGACACATCACCTTGGCTTGAAATTTTGGCATGTTGTAGCCTCTGTCAAGGGAAACACACTCTCAATTTTTAAAATTCAAAGGAGGTTCCTAGATAGAGATCCATATTTTTCAAGTTTTTTCACATTACTTCCTTAAGATAATCATGGAAATTAGCATATTGATTAGAAAATTCCAAGAAAATTTTGGAATATCCACCATGATTAGAGAAGCTTTTGGAAAGAATTTTATGAGTTAAGTCATTTAAAATATACTTGATTTTCACAAACCCTAAAGCATTAAGATAATTAATTTAGGAAAATATGAACATTTAAATGACTTGATTTTTGATCTCCAGTGTTTTATAAGATTGAGAGAACTCTCCATAAAAATTTCAAAATATTTTGACTTCATTTGATAACTTAAGTTGATTTTTAAAGATAAATATTACTTTTCATATTCAAATAATTTTTAAAAATCAAAATACAACTCAAAAAATTATGAAACTTATCTTTTTGAGTTATCTGTGATTAGGGGTATTTTCTAAAAATAAAATAATATTTAGAATAAAAACTTGATTTTTAACTTATTTTAAATATTTAAATAATTAAAAATCCCTAAAAGTCACAAAAAATAATAAAGCTCATGGAAATGTTCTAAATTGCTTCCTAAGCACTTAGGAATAATTAGAATATTTTTTCCTGATTTTTTAAATAAAGATATTGAATTTTAAAGCTTAAAAATGATTTTTAAAGGCTAAAAATGAGTTTTCATTAAAAAAACTCCAATAAATCAAATAAAATTAAAAAAATATAAAATCTTCTCCTCTAAGTTCTCTAACCTCAAGGAGACTTTTCAAAAATATGAAACTTAATTCTCTCCATTTAAAATATTTTGTATTTAATAAATACACCTGAAACTAAAATAATTATTAAAATTTAAATAAAGTTCAAAAAATAATGAAATTTGGTCCAAAGGATCCTCTTGTCTAGGTCAACCTCCAATAAAATGTTTAGTGGATTAGGATTTACCTTGGTCAAGTTAGGAATTTTCTTTAAAAAATCCTTTTTTTGCATGAAATAATTATATAAATTAAATTAAATTTTGAAAAATCATATTTTCACCTCTGATGTCTTAATTAACTCATGAATGAGGTATGATAAAAATTTCAAAGTCAATTGAATTGAATTTGACAAATTATGAAGTGATAGAGTCTTAGGGGCAAATGTGTAATTTCATAAATTTAGCCTTAATTAACATTTAGGCTTAATTCATAGAGGAAAATGGGTAACCTCTGATCTTAATCAATTTATTTGATGTATTGAACACAAGGAGTTCATTGGTAGAAAACAACCTCACTTTCCTAATTAAAAAGATAAGTTAATAGATTTCTAAATTATTAAAATTTGGAAGTTTATTAAAATAAAATGGATCTAGGACTTAGGGGTATGACTTTTGAAATCAATAATTAATCAATTTAATACCCTATTTTGATTTTCAAAATAAAATTCAAATCATGAATCATGATCACATAGAGCTTGATCTTATCAAAGCTAATTAAGACACTCACATAGGTCTTAAGGGCTTAGTAGTGACTTAGGATAAATCAAGCTTCATTTAAATGAGGATTAGAAAAGTAAATATCAATGAAAATTAAAATATCTTTCAAACACTACAAGCCCAATTAGGGTTAAAATTTGGCTAAGTGTTCCAACAACACTAACTTGCCTCTTTAAGAGACTTCAACCACATAATTCTTAAATTGAATTACAAATGATAATTAACATATCCTTAGGGATAATTGAGACATCAATGTTCATTGTGCATTAAGGGTATTTACAGGATGACTTATTAAGCAACATAATAAGTTTGAAAGTACTCGGGATTTTCCACCAGGCAGCGAGAGAGTAGCACGGATCTGCTTCTTTCTCTAGATCTATTGAAGACCTCAGAGATTTACTCAACTTAATATGTTTTGCTTGGTAACATCATCCTTAACTAAACTCATAAGGACCCACCAAGATATTACTTAGGGTTAGATAGGTCGTCAAGATTTTACTTCCCTGTTTCATATAAACTGCCTTAACATGCATTTTAAGTTTCAGGTAGTGGAACGAGAAGACTCGCCAGGTATGCTTTTACAGTTTTCAATGTTGTTTTTCTTGTACTTTCATACTGTACTTTTATACCTGCAAACAACGATGTCACACTACATGAACACTAAAACTATCAGGATAGCCACATAACCAAAACCAAAACCAAAACTAAAATCAACCAAGATAAAATTCACCGCCACAACATTCAAAATTTAAAACAACTCAAATTTTAATCACAAACATCACACAAAACTACCACTTCAACTCAATTAAGATGACTCTATCGGATAATCGAGAATTCCTCAGAGGAAGTAACCTACGGTTGCTAAGGAGGCTTCCCACGGTCTAAATGAAATTATGGAACTCATTAACTTGAGTTTAGTAAGTTCATTTAAACTAAGTGAATCCAATAGAAAATAGTGGTGCCGGAACGAGGGGACCGTAGGATCCTAACCGGTGTCGCTCTAATCAACTTTAATATGCCCCTAGAAAATTTAAAGAACTTCAACCAAAGGGCCACCTGATTTGACATTATAACTTGACACACTAGAAAACTTAAACTCATCGCGGAATGGGCTTGGAGCTAGCTTGGTGGGCAGCACGAACATCTTCAACAGCAAAACCTATCTTCCCCAGCTAAATCAATCTACCTTCCTTAGACTTAACAACAAAGCCATTGGACTTTGAGGTTGCCTGCTTATGCAACGTAAATCCTCACCTTATCTTTAGGCTTTTGTATAACCCTGCTATACAATATAAGCCCTAACTCGTCTTAAGATTCTGAGGTTGTCCTCTGTCGTGACCTAAATCCTCACATCTTCCAGGCTATTTGTGTGATCGTTTCACATGAATGTAAGCCCTAACTAATAAAATTGACAAGATGAAACACTTAAATATTTCTCCTCAAAACTGAAGCCAAACAATAGGATAGCTTGGGAAGTCACCGAGGTTCTCCTCTGGATCCATGACATCCCCTAGTTCTTCCTTCTTTGGACTCTACAACAAAATATTCCAAATT
>NEWO01000143.1:429241-463845 GCA_003013225.1 Phalaenopsis aphrodite
TAAAGATAAGATGAGGATTTACGTTGCATAAGCAAGCAACCTCAAAGTCCTATGGCTTTGTTGTTTAAGTCTAAGGAAGGAAGATTGGTTTAGCTGTGGAAGATGGGTTTTGCTGTTGAAGATGGCTGTGCTGCCCACCATGCTAGCTCCAAGCTCCCTGCTGCGACGAGTTTGAGTTTTCTAGTGTGTCAAGTTATAATGTCAAGTCAGGTGGCCTTATGATTGAAGTTATTTAAATTTTATGGGGGCATATTAAAGTTGATTAGAGCGACAACGATTAGGATCCTACGGTTCCCTTGTTCTGGCACCACTATTTTCTATTGGATTCACTTAGTCAAGATGAACTTACTAAACTCAACTTAATGAGTTCCATAATTTTATTTAGACCGTGAGAAGCCTCGTTAGCAACCGTAAGTTACCTCCTCCGAGAGATTCTCAATCATCCGATAGAGACATCTTAATTTAGTTGAAGTTGTAGTTTTGTGTGATGTTTGTGATTAAATTTTGAGTTATCTTATATTTTGAATGTTGTGGCGGTTAATTTTATCTTGGTTGATTTTAGTTTTGGTTTTGTGGCTATCCTAATAGTTTCAGTTTTCATGCAGGGTGACATCGTTGTTTAGCATACAAATTTGCTGGTATAAAAGCACAGTATGACAGTACAAGGAAGACAACACTGAAAACTGTAAAAGCGTACCTGACGAGTCTTCTCGTTCCACGACCTGAAACACAAAAGGCTTGTTAAGACATTTTATAAAACAGGGAAGTAAAATTTTGGTAGTTTTCCTAACCCTATGTCATATCTTGGTAGGTCCTTAATAGTTTAGTTAAGGATGATTTTGTTAAGCAAAACATATTAAGTTCAGTAGATCTCCGAGGTATCCAATAAATCTAGAGAAAGAAGCAGGTTTGTGCTACTCTCTCGCAGCCTGGTGGAAAATTTTGAGTTCTTTTAAACTTATTATGTTGCTTAATAATCATCTTGTAAATACCCTTAATGCTCAATGAACATTGATGTCTCAATTATCCCTAAGAATATGTTAATTATCACCTGTGATTCAATTTAAGAATTATGTGGGTGAAGACCCGTAAAGAGGCAAGTTAGTGTTGTTGGAACACTTAGCCAAGTTTTGACTTGAGCTTGTAGTGTTTGAAAGATTTTTTAATTTTCAATGATATTTAGTATTCTAATCCTCATTTAAATGAAACTTGATTTAGCCTAAGTCACTACTAAGCCCTCAAGACCTAGGTGAGTGTCGTAATTAGTTTTGAAAAGGTTAAGCTTTCGGTGATCACGATTCATGATTTGAAACTTTTTTTGAATATCAAAATAGGGGTATTAAATTGATGAGTTATTAACACCCAAAATCATACCCCTAAGTCCTAGGTTCATTTTATTTTATTAAACTCCCAAATTTTAATAATTTAAAAATTTATTAACTTATCTTTTCCATTTAAGAAAGTGAGATTGATTTCTACCAATTAACCCCTTATGTTTCAAACATCAAATAAATTGATTAAGATCAGAGGTTACCCATTTCCCCTCTTAAATTAAGCGTAAATGTTAATTAAGGCTAATTTTCCAAAATTAGATATTTGCCCTTAAGGCTCTATCACTTCATAATTTGTCAAATTAAATTTAAAAGACTTTAAAATTTTTATCCTACTTCATTCATGGGTCAATTAAGACATTAGAGGAGAAAATGTAATTTTTCAAAATTTGATTTAATTTATATAACTATTTTAATACAAAAATAGGAATTTTCAAAGAAAATTCTTAACTTGACCAAGGTATATCCTAATCCCTTGAAATTTCTGCTCGAGGTAATATTAGACAAGAGAAGTCTTTGGACCAAAATTCATGATTTTTTGAAATTTATTTGAATTTTAAGAATTATTTTAAGTTTTGGGGTATTTATTAAATATAATATATTTTAAAGAGAGAAAATTAAGTTTTATATTTTTGAAAAGTCTCCCTGAAGTCAAAGAACTCAGAGGAGAAGATTTTATATATTTCTAAATTTTATTTGATTTATTGGAATTATTTTAATGAAAACTCATTTTTAGCCTTTAAAAATTAGTTTTAAGCTTTAAAATTGACTATCTTTATTTAGCAAACCAGGAAAAATATTCTAATTATTCCTAAGAGATTAGGAAGAAATTTAGAACATTTTCCTAAGCTTTATTATTTTTGTGATTTTTATGAATTTTTAATTATTTAAATATTTAAAATAGGTTAAAAATCAAGTTTTTATTCTAAATATTATTTTATTTTTAGAAAATATCTTTGATAATAGAAAACTCAAAAAACTAAGTTTCATAATTTTTGGAGTTGTATTTAGATTTTTAAAAATCATTTAAATGCCAAAAGTAATGTTTTTCTTTAAAAATTAACTTAAGCCACCAAATGAACTCAAAATATTTTGAAATTTTTATGATGAATTCTCTGGATTATAAGCCTTAGTGGAGATGAAAAATCAAGTCATTTAAATATTTAAAATTTTCAAATTTAATTATCTTAATGATTTAGGGTTTGTGAAAATTAGGTGTATTTTAAATGGCTTGACTCATGAAAAATTTTCCTAAAGGCTCCCTAGTCATGGTGGACCTTCCAAAATTTTCTTGTAATTTTCTTATCAATATGCTAATTTCCCTGATTATTTTAAGGAAATAATATACAAATACTTTAAAAATATGGATCTCTATATAGGGAATTTCCTTAATCTTAGAAAAATCAAAAGATATTTCCTTTGATAGAGGCTACAACATGCCAAAATTTCAAGCCAAGGTGATGTGTCAATATCATGGAGAATCAAATGATTTAATTAATTAAAAATAAAATATGCATAAAATAGACTTGAAATTTATTCTGCATTGTTATTTTCTGTTCACTAAGCAAGAGGGTATTTTTATTTTATTTTTGTAATTTTTCTATACAAAGTTATGAATTTTCTTAGTTAGAGGTATTTAAATAAATTATAAAAAGCCCTATTTATCTATTTAAACTGTGTGTGCTACCTCAACCTACGACGGCTCAGAAGCTCCACGCGTTGCGCTCCCATTTGATTTCGCCATCCACCTCAGCGCTGACTCGACCCGTTGTTTATGTCCCGAAGCGCTGTTCGACTCAATCTCCTCCATCCATTTGATACACGCTTGATCAAATGGCTCACTGTCATCGTCCCTGATAGAATGATCCCGTGACTGTCCACACTAAAACCCTAAGATCCCATCCTAGACTCAACCAAATCACTTCGGGTTTGATCCTATGGACTCGTCTAAGTGAGACAAACACATTTATATGATAATCAAGCAATCAAATTAACTCTAAGTAAATGGAAAATCGAAATAGGCTTGAGAGGAGGTGAGGTTTTATACCTTTGCTCTGAGAAGTGTAGCTTCAACTAGAGGGTATTGGTACGTTTGTTGGGGTCCAAGGAGACTAGGGATTGAGTCCCTGGTCTTGGTGTAAGGCCTAGGTATGAATTCGATCATGATCGGATTTGGGTGTTGGTCTAGAGCTATGGTAGAGGCTCCGTGGAAGGGGGATTTTATGAGGCTTTGGCTTCTTTCTTGGCTGTGAAGGTGTGGGTAGAGTTAATTTGAGTTTAGTGGGTTGTGGAGGTGTATTGAATTCTATCCTAGTAAGAATTGGTGGGAGAAAATAGTTGGAATGCACTGAGGGGATCTTAGGGAAGCTCTGTGAGAAGTTTGGAGAGGCCTCTATAAGAAAATTTCAGTACACCTCCCATGGCAGTGGAAATGAGTTTTTATAAAAATGGCCATGGGGTGGCTCTCAGGGCACAAGTTTGGGTGCATTGTGGTGCTTAAGTGGAGGGCAGAGGAGCTCTTCAATTTGATTTGGATGATCTGGCCTCTAGGTTTGATTTGGGTGAGGTGCCATGAAGGGTCAATTTGAGGGAATTTTGAATTTAAGTCAATTTGGTCATGTTGGGCTAGGCTTGGGTCTAGCTTGGGTTAGACTTGGGCTAAGTCAAAATTGATTGCTTTAAATGGTTAATAGGGACCCTATGGAGAGTTTTCAACATGAATTAGGTGCCAATTTGAGGGTTAAGACAATCAATTGGGTGAAATTTGGGTACTTAGCCAATTTGGGGCTAAATTTTAGAATTTTGGATTTATGCCAAAATCAAATGGATTTGAGGCTTCACCAATGCCAATTGATTGTTGATTTTGATTTATAAGGATGTTATGAAGATTTTTCAACATTAATTGGGGTCAATTGACTAGGCTATGGGTTCAATTTGATGGGATATGTCATGTGACCAAAATTGGGGTTTAACCTATATTAAAAATTGGGCTCAAATCATGGCCCAATTAAAATTGGACTTTGTTTAGCTTCACCATATCAAAAGTTAATTTGAGTTTAGGATTTTAATTGGGGTCAATTGAGATCAATTTGATGGACATTTGAGTCGAATTTGGGGAAATTTGGGCCCTCAAAAGCAAATTTGGGGGTTTTGGTTAAAAATGGTCAAATTGGCCAGATTGGGTCATGTGGTAGTTGAAAAAATGAAATTGGGAATATCTGGGGTTTATTGAGATTTTTGGGAATTTTTTGGTATTTTTAGAATTTTGGGCTATGGAGGGGTATTTTGGTAATTTGGGGTGGTTAGGGGCAAAATGCCAAGATGGGTATTTTTAATAGGATTGGGTAACTAATCACCTTAAATGAGCCATAGACCAAAGGAAATCCTATTTTGGGTCCTCTATGTAGTGGTCTTAGTTAAACCATAGCCCTAGGGCTAGTAGGTTTAGGGGACCATCTACATGAGTATCCCATAAAGATCAAGGGACCTAGGCTAGAAATTTGAGTTTAGGGTTGTATATGCATGTGAGTGTACATGAGTGTAGCGAGTGGCTTAGCTACAGACCAACACCCAAGGTCAATCCAAAGGTCCAACAGTCCTAAGGCTGACTCATCTTGAGTTTCCCTCATAGTGACCCCACCTACTAAGTGCTAGAGGTTAGGATCAACATGTGGAACTTCAAGTTGAGTAAAGAAGAGGGTAGAATTTCTAATGGTGAGGGTTCCATATCTAGTTTTCTAAGAATAGTCCAAAGGAAAGTCCTATGGCTAGACCTTAGGCTACTAAAAAAGGAAAAACTAAACCTCAACCAAAAGTGAGGTCAACACGCCAGAATTCAAACTACCAAATCCAAAGAAGCCCGAAGAGGTAGATAAGAAGAATGAACCAAATTATTGCCCATACCACCAGTTGCTTGGGCACACTATAGAAAAAGCTTTATTTTAAAAGATTCACTTAAGAGGAACCTTAAAGAAAAGAACATAACAATCTCGAAGGAGTATTTGAGAGAACCTGAAAAAGGTTCCATAAACATGATTTCAACTAAGTCAATCTCCCCAATCGATCCATATACTGGAATAGATGGATGGAGTACAACTTAGGATGAACTCAAGAGGGTCCTTAATCAAATTCAGGATTCATCAAAACAAGCTTCTACGAATACCAAAGAAGAATGGAATGAAGTTTGGAGCAAATAATCCAAGAAAATACTAAACAAGGTCCAGTCTACATCAAAAAAAGCCTCTATTCAAAGTCCGCAACATACCAAGCCTGAGATGAAAATTTTGCCAGCAGATCTGTCATCGTAAAGAACAAAGAACAAGAAGAAGAAAAACATCACTGCAAAGATTGATAGCACGAGGGGTAGGATAAGGGCTGCCTCTACTAGATTGGTTGTCTCGGATTTGGGGAAGAAAATCCTTGAACCCCTGACTTTGTATGATTATCTTTTTGTCCCTCCGAGATCATATGAATATAATGATTGTGATTTCAGCTACATTTTAACTATTTCTTGTGATAACGACCGATCGAGCTTCTATCTCGATCCCCAAAATGATCCTCAAATCGTACTCGAGTCCAATGAACTCGTTGTCAAGTCCAAAGAAGACATCAATAGCACCAATCTAGCACTTACTATAGCACCGATAAAGAGGAGCCAATTCTCGAGCATCATGGTACACCGCTTGCCATCAACTTAGATCTTTTTGATGAAGAGGAAAAGACACTAAAAGATTCAACAATGATATCTCAAGAAGTAGAAATCGCAGAAGTTAACTTAAGGAGTAGAAAAGTGTTACCACCAAGAACAGCTCCGACAGACAAAGAAAAATGATAATGAATCGAGAAGAGATATCCCCACCTCCACCAGTGGAAGAACCACATGATCAAGATAAAATCTAAGGATCATATAAAGTAGACTACAACGTGCTAGCTCATCTTAGGAAGTTGTCAACTCGACTAAGCATATATGATGCTCTGATTCTGTCAAAGGTGATGAGAGAGTCTCTGGCTACAACTTTGCTTGACCCAAAAATTTACTTAGCTAAGTTGTCCAGCACATCCTCGGATGAAGTTTGCTCATTGAAAGAACAACTTGGGGTAACGTTCACAAAAGAAGACTTGCTACTCAGTACCGCCGATCACAATCGTTCACTCTACATCTCCGTCAACATCGGCAGATTTGTGTTATCCAGAGTTTTAGTGGATCTTGGAGCATCTCTTAACTTGATGAGCCTACAGAAATTAGCTTATTCGGATATTGAATCTCAAGAGCTTACGAGCGATAAGACGATGTTAAGAGGATTCTACCAAAAGGGAGAAAAAGCCCTCAGATCAATTACATTACTTATGAAGGATGAAGAACTCGTGACAACTGCTAAATTTCATATCATCGACGTTGAGAGCTCTTTTAATGCACTATTGGGTTGACCATGGATTCATGAGCACAATATGGTTCCATCATCTCTACACCAGTGCATCAAATACCGCAAAAATGGTTAAGAGAATTGCATCAAGGGAGATCTACAACCATTTTCAGTGCATGAAGTTGGTCTTTATGAAGATGCTGTCTACTACGCGCCTCCAAAGAAGACTGTATTCTCACATGAGATTATGCAAACAAAGATGAAGATTTAGAAGAATCACAAAAAGGAGGTCATTCAACTCCGTTTCAGCAATATTCCACCACTCCTTTATAAAGAGATGGTGAAAGGCCTTTTAGTTCGCGCACCCGAGGTCGAGGTCGAGGATGTGGATGAGGAAGGATCAATTTAATCGTTGAACGGACTAGGCCCACCAACAACATTGGTGATGAAGACAGTTCTGAAGATGAGATAATGATGACAAGATGAAAAAGACCTCCGTACGAGATATCCCTAGAAGATACATAAAATATAGAATATGAAACAATGTATGATCGGATAAACCACTATGTGAATGCTATGACCCTCACTCTGATTCTCCCTCAAAAGATCAAGAGTTTAGAGTTCAAGGAAGTCCGTAGTATTGGTTCAAAGCCGATCAAATTTTACCATGCTTCTACCTCTGCTGAGCTTGAAAAACATGTAAATTTGGATGTTGATTGTAATGAATTAATGGAATTGCCTTTTGGTTACTTCTCGCCTTGTGTTTAAAAGTTAATTCAATAGGGACACTTACCAAAACAAATGCTAAAAGATAAATTTCAACTTTTTAAAAAATTATGGAATGGAAAAAGCCGAACTCCAAACTCGAAAGAGGGTCTCGATTTTGGTACAGTCGGACCACTCAATGATTCCGAATTTTGCATGGTTGTCACTGGTGAATCAGAAGAGGATTGCCTTGATATAGATGATGACTCTACTGATCAACAAATAGAAACTGCTTCCCCAGATTTTGAGGAGAAAATTAAATCCACTGTTAATGAATTGAAAGAGATTAACTTTGGGACTGAAGAACGACCCCGACCTACATTTATAAGTTCTCTGCTTAATGACAAAGAATCTGCAAAATCGATCAAACTATTAATAAAATTTAAAGATTGCTTCGCATGGAGCTACGATGAAATACCAGGACTGTCAGCAGAGGTTGCAGTCCATAAACTTGGGGTGGACAAGAATATAACCCCAGTAAAACAAGCTCCCAAGAGAATGCGCCTCGAAATAGAACAACAAGTCAACGCCGAGGTGAAGAAATTAATAGACACCAACTTTGTGAAAGAAGAACAATACTCCACGTGGTTAGCCAACATCATACCTTTTAAGAAGAAAATTGGACAGATCCGCGTTTGTGTCAATTTTAGAGATTTGAACAAGGCATGTCCAAAAGATGAATTTCCACTACCCATACCAGAGATGATGGTAAATATCGCTTCAACACATGAAATTTTCTCCTTTATGGATGGATCATTGGGATACAACCAAATTAAGATGGCTCTCAAGGATGCAGCACTTATAGCCTTCAAAACACTGATTGGAATTTTCTGCTACACAGTGATGTCGTCGACCTAAAGAACGCTGGAGCAACATATCAGTGTGCAATGATGAAAATTTTTGACGACCTCATTAACAACCTAATAGAATGCTACATAGATGATTTGGTCATCAAAATAAATGAAAAATAGACCATTTGTACAATTTGAGGATCGTGTTTGAACGGTTATGACGATATGACCTCAACATAAATTTCTTAAAGTGCACCTTTCGCGTTACCTCTGAAAAATTTCAAGGATTCATTGTCCGTCATCGAGGAATCGAGATCAACCTGGATAAGATTAAAGCAATCCTAGAAATGCCTCCCTCTAAAACCTTGAAAGAACTACGTTCTTTACAGGGGAAGTTGGCATATCTAAGATGTTTTATTTCTAATCTCTCAGGTAGGTGTCAGCCTTTCTCAGCATTAATTAAAAAGGACACCAAATTTATTTGGGAAGAGAAATGATAGTTGGCCTTTAAGGACGTTAACAAATATTTAATGAAACCTCCTGTCTTGGCAGCCTCTATCCCATGGAAATCGTTGATACTTTATACCGCGGCTTTAGATGACTTTCTAGGAGCCCTCTTAGCTCAAGTTAATGATGAGGGTAAAGAAAATGCGCTCTACTACTTGAGTCGTCGCCTAATACCGATGGAGATAAGATATCCACCTATTGAGAAGCATTTTCTGACGTTAATTTTTGCTGCCCAAAAGCTTAGACATTACATGATTTCTCATAAGATTACCCTGATCACGAAAGTTAATTCATTGCAATATTTGTTGACCCGACCAACTCTCTTAGGGTGTCTAGCAAGATGGTCAATGATCTTATTGCAATTTGATATAACTTTTGTTGCCCTCCATGCTATCAAGGGACAGATACTACCAGACCTTCTCGCTGCACACCCACTGTCAGCTGGGTCCTCTCTCAACGATGAGTTACCAGATGAGCAAATATTACAAATGGATTTCTCTAGTGCACAACGCTGGGAGATGTACTTCAATGGCGCTTTATCAGCCAAAAAAGACAAAAGATCAGACACAGTTATACCAGACAAAGCAGGGATCGGTTTGATCTTTATCACAAAAGATAAGGGTATGTTGAGGTTCTCATACCACCTGACAGAGCCGTGCACCAACAATGAAATAGAATATGGAGCCTTAATCACCGGATTGGAAATAACAATCTCAATGGATATAGTTAGCATTGCCATCTACGCGACTCCCAACTCTTCATTCAGCAAGTCGCCGGACAATATAAAATTTTGAAACCAAGATTAGCAGAATACCATCAGTACACGATGAAGCTCCTGGAGCAAATTTTTGATGTAACTTTCTACCGGATTCCTAGGGCAGATAATGCCCATGCCGACGCTCTAGCAAAACTTGGTAAGGACATGGCGTGTCCTCCGGAGGATTCCATTAAAGTCGCTGTGCAAGGAAGATGAGTATTGTCTCGGATCGACTTTGAAACTCTACACAAGCTCAAAAAAGAAGAAGCAATAAATATAGTTGCAGACATCAACGAAGATTGGCGCAAACCATTAATAGAATATTTGCATACTGGAAAGCTGTCAAAAGACAAGTCTGAGGCGCACCACATCACAAGAAGGGCCATGTCTTACGCCCTGCTGAGAAATGTTCTTTATAGAAGATCATTCGTGTTTGAGCGGAGATGAAGCACAAAATATTGTTAAAGAGGTACATGTCGGATTATGTGGGGCTCACCAGTCAGGGCCGAAAATGAAATAAAAGATTAAGAGACTCAGATATTATTGGCCAGCAATGATGTCCGATTGCATGGATATAACCAGAAGATGTCACCGATGCCAAGTGCATGAGGTGGTCTTAAACCAGCCTCCAAATGTGCTACACCCAACTGTTGCCTCGTGGTCATTCGAGTGTTGGGGCACAGACATAATAGGTCTGATAGACCCTCCATCTTTTAGAGGACACAGGTTTATACTTGCCGCTACAGATACTTCTCCAAATAAGCAGAGATAGCACCGTTATGTGAGGTTACGACACAACCCATCCTTCTTTTTTTTGAAAATCTAAATCGTCTACCATTTCAGAGCACCGCGAAGAATAATTTCCGACAATGGGACAGCTTTCAGAAGCACAAAGATCAAAAATTCCGCAAAAGACATGGGATAAATTAGAGATACTCTACAATTTACTATCCCAGAACAAATGGTCTGGTTGAGACTTTCAACAAAACACTGGTACAGATTTTGAAGAAAATACTGGATGAAAATAAAAGGGATTGACATAAAAAACTATTAGAAGCCTTGTGGGAATACCGGACGACTTTTAGGACTCCCGCTCAGTGTGCACTTTATATGCTCGTGTATGGGTTCGAGGCCATGCTATTACTAGAAATCCAGATACCATCTCTCATAGTCATCGTTGCCAAGCAACTCACAATAGAAGAAAATGTAAAACTTAGACTTGAAGAACTAGAGAGTCTCGAGGGAAAATGACTAAAAGCACAACAATATTTGGAGCTTTATCAGGTGAAGATGGTATGAGCCCATGAAAAATTGGTCCTCCCAAGGACATTCAAAGTTGGTGACCTCGTACTTGTGCTCAAAAGGCCTATTCTTGTACGCCACAAAATAGGTGAAAAATTTGAACCAACTTGGGAGGGACCATTTGTTGTTGAAAATGTCTACATAGGAGGAGCCTACCAGTTAATGGACTTCCAAGGCAAAAGACCCATGTTACCAATAAACAGACGATATCTGAAAACTTATTATGCAACCTGATGTCGCTTGCCTCTGCTTGCTTTGAAACTTTGAAACTTTGATTGTTTTAGGGTTATCTATATGGCTAAATGTCTATGACCGGGTCCAAATTTTGTAATTAACCTCCATATAATGAAAATTTTGAGAAAGAAATTTTAAACTTCAAATTTTCTTCTTTCCACTTTTAAGTATAATATTTCACTAAATTAAACAAAACTCATACATAAAATAAACAATTCATTGCATTAAAACCAACTAAAATTTACTTTAATGAATACTTTGTTTTGTTCTTGTTCATGCCAAGTTTCAGCCCACTGATGTTTTTCCTCTCGTATACAGAAAAATGACGGGACGGAGGCTAATCTTTGCTTTCTAGGATGGCTAAAACCTTGCATTAAATGAGGAGCTGGTGTCGCGGGGCGGTACCATAGACTTCAACGTGGATTTCAACCAGGTTAACATGGACTACGAAGGTCCTCTAATGGACGTAGTTGGATGCAAAGAGAAAGAGGGACTTCCTTTACTACTGAGAGTGACCGCTAAAGATAATGTATCACGCAAGGGCAAGAACGTGATAATAGAGAAAGATCCAACGGAGGGGCCCATCTGTTTTCCCTCCATGGTTGCTACACCTGTTGGAGACTTAATAGCCGCCAATAACGAATTACTACCAAGTACTCCGCTTCGCAGGACAAAACGCAGGAACGCCAGCCACAAGAAGCAGTGAGCATTTCTACTACAAGAACGCAAACGTCAAAGAGAGACAAACAACTTGCTCACCCCAATTCCTGAGGGGCATATTTATGATCCAGACTTTAAAGAAACTTCTGCTAGCTTACCCACCACGGATGAAGAACCAGGGTTTGTGATAGAGTTAAACACACTTTCAATTTTAGATGTTCTGTGCAAGGGTTTCCCGACGTGCAACGTTGAAATATAGGCCAGGACATCAACCACGGGCGCATTTGTATATTGCCTGGATTCCAGGTCAACCAGCACCAGTTTAGGTTCCCGCCGATTGAGCCCAGGGTCATACATCCCACTAGAGACTGAGTCTCATATTCCAGGTCAACCAACACTAGTTTGGGTTCCCACCGATGCTCGAAGGAAGGAACGCCCATGACAGCTGCCAACCCCTGACATGGTAGAATACTACAAGATAAGTAAAGTAAATAAAAAAGAGTTCGAGTTTTATGTAGAAGTTCAGGAGAAGTTCATCAACATATTGAAGGCCTAGAGCTGTACACCAGGGTTTTCTCCGAGACTGATGAAAGAAGCATTCTGGACTGTATCTTTGATTTGAAAGATAGAAGCTGAGCTGGCCTTCTCATGGAAAGGACATATTCCGAGCCAAATAAATGGATGAGAGGAAAGGGAAGAATCACCATCCAGTGTGGCTGCTGTTATAAGTTCACAAATGATAGACAAGGGAATCCACCTGGGAACCTCAGACATGATCAAGTAGATCTGCTAATGCAAATGATAAAATGGATGATCAAACAAATGGTCTGATGGAATATTCAACTTGCTACCTATATTCCCAACAGTTGCATTATCAATATCTACGAGGAGGGTGATTGCATTCCCCCACACATTGATCATCATGATTTTGTGAGGCCTTTCTGCACAGTCTTATTTCTGAGTAAAAGCAATATTCTATTTGGGAAGGAAATCGATATCGTCGGCCTTGGTGAATTCAGTGGTTCTGTGGAGATTCCTCTACGAGATGGTTCAGTGCTCGTTCTTAAAAGCAACGGTGTAGACATTGCCAAATATTGCATTCCAGGAGTACAACACCGTAGAGTGTCTGTGACTTTCTACAAGATGGATGACAGTAAAATGCCATATGAATTCCAGCAGGACCTAGAATTGGAGGAGTTACTTCCATACGAGTTGTGAGAAGGTTTTACCTCTAAGTACATGCGAAGGGAACTCTTATCATGGAGCATGACTTAGAAGGTCTGCTTGATCAGGAGCTCAGCATACCTGGTACAGAGGGTTCACTTTCTTTCTTTTAACAGTATGACATGTATCTGATGTATTCAGTCTATAATGTATTCATAGCATGAGATTTTCTCGATGTATTTTGACACGGACTACATAATGTACCTTTTGAGGAGTTAGCCTATGTTCGATTTATGACATCTTTGTTGGAGCAAATTAATGGAAATTTCTTTCAAATTATGTCTTTCTATCAGTTGCCTTTTTGTGCGAGGGATGAAAGCCACGAACCACACGTTGGTTCAAAATTTCAATGAACAGAGAACGAAACAACAAATTTTCAACAATAAATAAAATAATAATCACCAATAAATAAACAATAAAACAAATTTCTTTTAAAAATCAACCAATTAAAATTAAAACTTTAAAGACATATTTTGAAAAATTAAATGTGTAAAAATCTATTGAGTGGATTCTCTCATTTTCAAAGTTTCTTACTCTTTGTGTGCGCAACACAATCATCTTTATTTGCATTAACACTCTTTACATCCCCGCGAAATTTTGCATTATGCACAAAACCCCACAAAACTCTACAAATCTTCTTCAACAAAATCAACCTTTCCACATGATACATTTCTATGAATTCAACATCACAAATCTTTTCAAACATTTGAATTCTCACATTTTTGAATCAGTACGTAAATTCTGATTCTCACCTTTCGAGGTCGGTACCTAAGCTTAAGCATGGTTTAGGGGTAACATGAGAAGTGTTAGCCACCTTTTAGGGAATCACTATAGGGGCTCCTCTTTTTGCTACTTTGGTCATGGTGAGAGGGCAAAGGCTTACATGGCTCACCTATGGCTTGGGAATGCCTTCAAGGCTTCCCTTTAGATTGGTGAATTTGCATGAAAAGGGTTTTTTGGATTCATGGGGAATTTTTATTGAGTTTGTCATGAGGCTTGATTTGGCGTGAAGAAATGATGAATTTCAAGGAGTATGGTTTAATTTAATCAAATGGATGATGGGAAGAAATTTCATGTCATGTGGGCTTTGGATTTGGGCTTTTGGAATTAAGTGTGGTGGCTTGGGCTTTTAAAATTAGGGGTGAATTCGGGCCAAAGGATGAGTTAATTAAATATTTAATTTGCTGTAGGGAGATGTCATGAAGAGTCTCAAGTGATTTTGAATTGAATTGGAAGGTCAATTTGGGGTATTATTACTTAAGGTCAAAATTTGGGCTTTTTGATTTGAGTGAAATTAGACTTGCAATTAAATCAAATTGGGCTTGGGTTTTGTTTAGATTAAGATTAGGGATATTGAATTTTGATTTGGAATTGAAATTGAGATAGATTATGTCAATTGGGTCAAGATTGAGGCTAATTTTGGGAAATTTGGCCTTTGAGAGCAATTTGGGGCTTTTGGTCAAATTGGGTCAATTTGATGGTTCAAAATTGAAATTAAAAATATTTGGGATGATTTTGAAATTTTTGGAACTTTTTGGAAATTTTGGGTCGTACGGGGCATTTTGGTAATTTTTGACAATTTTGGGGGTATTTTAAGAATTTGGTGATTTTGGTGAATTTTGGTCAATTCATGTAGTGGTGAGCGGCTTGAAATGACTTTTGGACAAATTTGGGTGTTTTGGGTAATTTTGAGAATTTTGGCAAAAATTAGGGTTGTTGAGGTATTTTGGTGGTTTTGGACTAGGATGGGCAAGTAAGCCATGAAGCCATGTCAAACCAATATGAGCCATATGAGGAATCCTTTTGGATGCTCAATATGTTGGTCCTGTCTCATTAGACAAGGGTGAGGGGTTTGGGTCCATCCATATGAGCTTTCCAAAAGAAGTCACGAGACCAAATCAAGGGCAAGTGTCTTAAAGTTTGGGGAGTGTGAAAAAGTGTAGTGTGTGCAAGCTAGCCTAACTAAGAACAAACCACTCAGGGTTAGTCCTAAGGCTTGACCATCCTATGGGAACTCTCCTTGAGATCCAACATATTTACCCCACCTACAAGTGCTAGAGGTTAGGACTAATATGTGGAACTTCAAGTTAAGCAGAAAAGACTCTAGAATTTCTCATGGTGAGGGTTCCTTTTCTATTCCTCTAGAAATATTTAATAGAAAAGTTCTATGGCTAGACCCTTGACTACTGAAGAAGAAAAGTTATACCTCAACCAAAAGTGAGGACAACAAAAGGACCCCCAATAGGAGTGGTGAGTCGAGCAAGCACACCGCACGTATTAGCGTTGACCGACGAGATCAACAAAACCAATACAAACTTCTAAGTCAACAGACCTAAAATGAAGAGAAGAATTGAGTGAAAATTTTTTCTGCTGGGGAATTAGCAAGTGAATATCAGATTGAAATGAGATCTTGGAACTCTCGCTAGGGATTAAAAAAGAAAGTTTTTCAAAATATCAAATTTCATGTATTTTGAAGGATAAAATCAGTATTTAGGTGTTGACCACTAGATGAGAATTACAATTCAGGTATCAATTCTGGAAAGAGAATTGAAATTTAGGTACCGACCTCAAAAAGAAGGGGCTCAAAATTTAGGTACTGATCTCGAGAAGAGGATTAAAATTCGGGTATTAATCCTGGAAAGAGAATTGGATGCCTTACTCTATTTAAGGTGGTCTTAAAATTTAAGGTGATATTAAAATTTAAGGTGGTCTTAAAACCATACTCAAAGGTTTGAGAATAGGATGTCTTATTCCATTTAAGGTGGTCTTAAACCTATCTCCAAGATATGTATAGAAAATTTGATGTCTTTCTCCATTTAAGGTGGTCTTAAACTGATCTAAAAAATATGTGCCACATTATGTAGGAAAGCTCTGAGACTCACATCCAACCCAAGAGGTAATGGGAAAATATATCTGTCACGCTAGGAAGAAAAGCTCTGAGACTCATACTCAACCTAAATGGTGACAAGGGAAATATCTGCTAAGTTGGGGAGGAAAGTGCTGGGACTCACATCCAACCCAAGAGGTAACAAGAAAATATATCTATTAAGCTAAGAAGGAAAGAGCTTCTAATGTCCATTTGGGTTGGTGCCACTTAGATGGGTCCTCCTTTGGGTTTTGAGCATATGAGATCTCTTGGCCGTGATGTTTTACGGCACCCAAGGTGGTTGACCGGTCAGGCTCAGGTCACCATCCCACTGAGGATGATCAGTGGTGGGCTAATGTACAACCAATTGGGTTTTTGCATGGGTAAGGGTGATTAATTGCAGTGGAAAAGGCTTTGGGCTAGGTTGGGTCTAGATTGGGCTTAGCCTTAATGGAATGGGTTTGTGTGGCATCTTATGGCTGATCAAAGTCAGGTGAGCCAGCTGAAATAGTTTGGAGAAGTCCCCATCCAAGTACAATTAAGCTTAAGCATGGTTTAGGGGTAACATGAGAAGTGTTAGCCACTTTTAATGGAATCACTAAAGGGGATCCTCCTTTTGCCACTTGGGTATGGTGAGATGACAAAGGCTTACATGGCTCACCTATGCCTTGGGAATGGCTTCATGGCTTCCCTTTGGCTTGGTGAATTTGCATTTTTTGGATTTATGGGGCATTTTCGTTTATTTTGTCATAAGGGTTGATTTGGGATGATGAAATGAGGAATTTTAAGGAGTATGGTTTGATTTAATCAAATGGATGATGGGAAGAAATTTAATATCACGTAGGCTTTGGATTTGGGCTTTTGGAATTAAGTGTGGTGGGCTTGGGCTTTTAAAATTAGGTGTGAATTCGGGCCAAAGGTTGAGTCAATTAAATGTTTAATTTGGTGTAGGAAGATGTCATGAAGAGTCTCAAGTGATTTTGAATTGAATTGGTAGGCCAATTTGGGGTGTTTGTACATATGGTCAAAATTGGGGCTTTTTGATTTGGGTGAAATTGAGCCTGCAATTAAATCAAATAAAGGCTTGGGTTTTATTTAGGTTAAAATTAAGGAAATTGAATTTTGATTTGGAATTGAAATTGAGCAAGATTGGGGTCATGTGGGTCAAGTTGAGGCAAATTTGGGGAAATTGGGCCTTTCAGAGCAATTCGGGGTTTTTGGTCAAATTGGGTCAATTTGGTCAAGCTAGGTCAATTTAATGGTTCAAAATTAAAATTAAAAATATTTGGTATGATTTTAGAAATTTTTGGAATTTTTGAAATTTTTTTACTAAGATGGGCATTTTGGTAATTTTGGTGGTGTTTTGGGAATCTGGTGAATTTTGGTCGATTTAGGTAGTGGTGAGTGATTCGAAATGACTTTTGGACAAATTTGGGCGATTTGGGTAATTTTGGGAATTTTGGCAAAAATTAGGGTTGAGGGTATTTTGATGGTTTTGGACTAGGATGGGCAAGTAAGACATGAAGCCATGTCAAACCAATATTAGCCATATGATGAATCATTTTAGAAGCTCAATATGCTGGTCCTATCCCTCTTAGCCAAGGGTTAGTGGCTTGGGTCCATCCATATGAGCTTTCCAAAAAAAGTCACGAGACCAAATCAAGGGCAAGTGCCTTAAAGTTTGAGGTGTGTGAGAAAATGTACTGTGTGCAAGCTAGCCTAACCAAGAACATACCACTCAAGGTTAGTCCTAAGGCTTAACCATCCTATGGGAACTCTCCTTGAGATCCACCATATTTACCTCACCTACTAAGTGCTAGAGGTTAGGACCAATATGTGAAACTTCAAGTTAAGCAGAAAAGTGTGTTGAATTTCTAATGGTGAAGGTTCCTTTTCTAGTCCTCTAGGAGTAGTCAACAAGAAAGTCATATGGCTAAACCGTGGGCTACTAAAGAGGAAATGCTAGACCTCAACCAAAATTTTGGTCAACAAATGGGCCCCAATAGGTGAGGTGTGGCGGACAAGCACACCGCACGTATTGACGTTGACTGTTGAGATAAAAAAAACCAACACAAACTTCTAAGTCAACAGACCTAGAATGAAGAGCAGAATTGAGTGACAGTTGTTTTCGCTAAGGAATTAACAAGTGAATATCCAACCAAAATGAGAACTTGGAACTCTCGCTGGGGATTATAAAAAGAAAAGTTTTCAAAATATCACATTTCAAGTGTTTTGGAGGATGAGAATTAGTATTTAGGAGCTGACCCCTATATGGGAATTGCAATTCGGGTATCAGTCCCGGAAAGAGACTTGGAATTTTGGTACTGACCTCGAAAGGAAGGGGGTCAAAATTTAGGTATTTATCCCGCGAAGAGGATTAAAATTTGGGTATTAATCCCAAAAAGAGAATCAGATGCCTTACTCTATTTAAGGTGGTCTTAAAACAGATCTTGAAGGTTTGAGAGTAGGATGCCTTACTCCATTTAAGGTAGTCTTAAACCTATCTCAAAGATATGTGTAGAGAATCAGATTTCTTACTCCATTTAAGGTAGTCTTAAATCGATCTCGAAAGTATGTGTCACATTAGGGAGGAAAGATCTGGGAGTCACATCGAACCCAAGAAGTAACGGGAAAATATATCTGTCACGCTAGGAAAGAAAGCTCTAGGATTCATATCCAACCCAAATGGTGACAAGGGAATTATATACTACGTTGGGGAGGAAAGTGCTTGGGCTTACATCCAACCCAATAAATAATGGGAAAATATATCTGTCGCACGTGGAAGGAAAGCTCTGGGACTCATATTCAACCCAAATGTTGACAAGGGAAATATCTGCTACGTTGGGGTGGAAAATGTTGGGACTCACATCTAGCCCAAGAAGTAACAAAAAAATATAATTGTCAAACTAGGAAGGAAAGCTCTTGGACTCATATCCAACCCAAATAGTGGTAAGGAAAATATCTGCTACGTTAGGGAGGAAAGCTCTGGGACTCACATCCAACCCATGAGGTGACAGGAAAACATATTTAAATCTCGGTACTGACCCTAAGAAAAACATGAAAATAATTTAATGAATTTGTAGTGTTGAACTCCTAGATATGTGAGATGTGAAGATCGACATTGGTAAGGAAAATTTGTAAGATTTTGTGCATGTTGCAAAACTCTGGGGGATGTGAAGAAATTGGTGTAGACAAGGATAGTCGTGTTATGCAAACAGAGAGTAAGAAATCTTGAACTTGAGAGAAACAAACTCAACAAATTTTATAATTTTCTTCTCTTGTTGCCTTTATCAAATTTAATTATCAAAGTACATTTTCAAAATTTAATTTTCGTTGGTTGATTTTCAAAAACAAGTTGAAATTTTAATATCAGGCTTTCGTTATAGTATTCTTCGTTCATTATAATTCAGAGCCAACATATGGTTCCACAGCTCTATATCAAACTCAAAAATAGAAAATTTGACAAACTTATTGAAAATTGAAAGAAATTTCATTAATCTGGTGCTACAGACTGAGTACATGCTGAAAGCATCAAAAGAAACAATCATGCTGAATACAGCTGAAACATCATATTCTGAGTACATATCATATATGCTACTCGGACGCAGTACAAAAGGTGACAAAAATTTTTTATCTATCCTTTGTGAGACGAGCTTCTGATTAAGATGACCTACTAAGCCACACTCCAGGACAAAAATTACTTTTACGTGTACTTAGAGTTGCAACCGTCTCATAGCTCGTACGGGCGCAGCTTCTCTAACTCTTGTTCTGGCCAGAATCCATATGACATCTTGTTATTGTACATCCTTATGAAAGTCACAGACACTCTGCATTGTCAAACCCTTTGAATGTAGTGCTTAGTGAGGTCGGCTCCATTTCCTCTGAGAATCAGCACTGAACTTATCGGTAGTGAAATCTCAACAGATCCCATAAACACCCTGATACGCCTAAAAATTTTCTATTTCTCATGCTTCATTTTATAATGATTTTGCACTTTAAAGGTATGTTTTCTTGTGTTTTTGGTTGTACATACATTAAATTGAAGAATTTTGAGTGATCAAAGCAAAATGAACAAAAATGGACCAAAACAAAGCAAATCGGAGCAAATCGAGCCGAATCGAAGCTAACTGGAGCCATGGTGACCAAAACCATGCACTTAAGTACCTATGTCAGGTGCTTAAAAACACAAATATGACAATTAGGCACCACCAAACAAAGTGGGGGGTTGCTTAAGCTCCCAAAAATTGGCGCTTAGGAGCCAAAGATGGTTTTCAACATATCATCTAGAATATACATCAGATTTGGACAATTTTTGAATCGTTGATTCATGTATCTCTTTGAAAATTTATTGAAAATGAGAAAAGGAACTTTCTAGAAGAATTTGGAGTGGTTATAATATGGACAGTTTTGAAGATACACTTAAGAATCTCTTGGGAAATTATAAATAAGGCTTGGAAATGTTTTTAAAAACTATGAAGACTCTTGAACTCTTGAATCAATTGAAGGAGGAGAATAAGGCTTGGAGAAGAGGAAGAAGAATTGGGAATGAGCCCCAAGTGGGGCGATAAGGTGAGAGAGAAAGAGAGGGTGTGAGAATTTCCTCTTTTATTTTCACTTTGAACTTGGAGAGGATTATACGGAGGTTGCTTTTACTATACAAGTGAAGTTTGATTTAAATCATAGATAAGTATTTTCATTGTATTTTTATTTGAATTTAGTACTTTGTTTGTATAATTTCAAATTCTTGTTTAACGAAAAGTTCTTATTGTTTCTCCATGTGTAGTGAGTTTATTTCTTTACTCTTCCCTCTTGTAATGAATTAATATGCATGTGTAGGATATAGAATTGATTAGAGTGAGAATATATTGTGATGATTTTATTTTTTTTTTATCATTTACATGTAAACTTTATCAACTTGAATGTTAAAATATGTTCTGAGAACATGTAAGATTCAGGATGTTATTGTCTCAATCAACTATGATAGAATCACATGAAATTGTATGGATGAGAATATATTCCATATAGTTGAGTGCAAATAAATAGAGAAATAATATTTATGGGGTGTCGAATTAGAGGAATTTAGAGTGATAGGCTAAACCCCCCCAATTTTGTCTATTATTTTAGGTTTGGATGTGAGATGTTAGCCTCTAAGTGGAGGGATGAGAGGGAACTCTAGAGTGAGAGCTAGTATCTACCCTGCCTAGCCCATCTTTAGAACTATTCAAACTTTAGATTAACCAATATTTTTACAAAATCTCTAGTAAGGGTGAAGAATATAATTGCTTCTATTTGTCACAATCTCCCTCACTACTTGTTTAATTTTGCACATGTCACGAATTTCATTACATGAGGAAGAGTACTTTTAATATATTAAACCCCACTTTCAGATTTATTTGAGTTTTAGAGTAGAATTAGTATTATATTAATTTTAGGATATTATCAAAATCAAACATTTTCTCAACCTTCCTAGCTAGGGCGTGTTATTCTAAACTAGAATTTCTCTTGAAAGCCGTCGTGATTAACCTCAATCTCTGTGGGATCAATATTCACGGCTTAATCAAAAAGCCCTATATTACTTGATAATGATACATATACTTGCATAGAATCACTAAAAATATAGTTGAAATTTTACTTTGCTTTGGATCAAGTTTTTGGTGTCATTGTCGGAGATTAAAATCTTCAAGTAGTGGTGTCAATTTCATAAATCCTTATATATAATAAAATATCTGGATCAAGTTGTCAGCGCCATTGTTGAGGATCATAATGATTGATCTTAACTTTTAGGAAAATTTTAGTTGAAGTAGTTTGGCTTAGACTTGAAAAACTGTAGTGCCTTAAAAACTGTTTTTGTGTGAAAAGTTTTTTTTTGTATGAGAAAGTGTTGTGAAAACACTGTTTGCGTGAAAAATAAAGTGTTTGTGAAAAATTTTTGTTGTGCTGAATATAATTTTTGTTCTATTTGTTTAATAGTTAATGTATGGTTTGTCGTGTTATGTATGTGAAACAAAGGGTCTGTAAGACTTGTACCTTATGATCTTGAGTTAGAAAAAAGGGGAAAATCAGAAAACGGAAAGGACTTGAAAAACTAGAAATGGAAATGGAAAACATTCAAAATAATAACTTGGAAAATAATCATAAATCATTGTGGGATTATGTAAAATCTATGATAGATGAAATTCACCAAGTATACAAACCCCTATCGTAGAAGCTGACTCGTTTGAACTCAATCCAACAATTATCCAAATGGTCAACTCCTTTGGAGGATCCCTATTTACACTTATCAGCTTTTCTAGAACTTTGTGCTATGTTTCATTATAACGGTATGCCAAAAGATACTGTTAGACTAAGACTTTTTCCTTTCTCACTAAGGGATAAAGCTAAATTGTGGTTATACTCATTAGCACCTAACTCTATTAAAAATTTGGAGGAGTTAACTCAGAAATTCCTAGCTAAGTATTTTCCACCTTCGAGGACAACTAAACTTAAAAATGATATTATCTCATTAGGGAAAGATTTAAGGAACTCCTAAGAAAGTGTCCACACCATGCTCTGCATAATTGGTGAATCATTCAAACTTTTTATAATGGGTTAATAGGATCCCTTAGGTCTACAATTGACACTGACACTGGTGGATCGTTAATATCAAAATCATTTGATGAATCACATGTGTTAATTGAAGAAATGTCTACAAATGACTTTCAATGACCCTCTACAAGGGTAAATCCTAAAAAGGTAGCCAATGTTTATGATACATGCGTTTACAATTCTTGCATCTCAGATTGCTGCAATATCAAGGATGTTGGACCAATTTGGGATGAATCAGCCTCAATTTATTTCAGTAAGTGAGGAAAGTTCATTAGGGCATATGATTGATTCTAACTTATCATATAAGACTTTAAATACCATAAAAATCATGTATTCTAACTTTTACAACTCAGGTTGAAAGAACTATCCTAATTTTAATTGATATCATACTATTAGGGGTGGAAACCAACAATGGGAAAATAATCATGAAAATCCTAATGGGTGTTGGAATAATCAAGGGAACTCAAATTATAGACATTCATTTCCATCAGACTCTAACAATGATAAAAAAATTGAGGATAAGAAGATGTCTATAAAAGAAATGGTATCGCAAATGGGAAACCAGTTACAAAGTCAAAATGCTGCAATTAGAAACATAAAGAATCAACTTGGACAAATTGCTAATTCACATAACAATAGACACCAAGGAACACTTCCTAGCTACACTGAGATCAACCCTAAAGAGAACAATTATGAACAAGTAGAAGTTGCCAAATTAATAAGTGAAAGAGAGATAGAGGATGTGCTTAGAAAAAAAGAAAGAAGTTGTGAGAGTGTCAGCACTATTTTTGGTTGGAAGAGTTACCCGTTAGAAGCTGTCGGTTGTCGAAATCAAAATCTCGTCGCCCACTTCGAAAGGACTTCTTAATTTACAAATATATATTTATATATTTATATATATATATATATATATATATATATATATATATATATATATATATATATATATATATATATATATATATATATATATATATATATATATATATATATATATATATATATATATATATATATATATATATAACTTTTAGAAAAATATGAAATTAAACTGACCCCATATTTTTCATAGTTTAAATAAAAGAAAACTGTACCTCAAACCATGTATCTATCAGGAATGATAAACACAAGACTTGAGGATGAAGCTCAATCAAATAAACTAAGAAATATATGACATCCGTTTGGTCTGTGAAACCATTTTATTTTCCGACAATTTCCCCTATTTAATATGAAGAATTAAATAGGGTTTATATTAAGTTGGGTTCGGACAAGCTTCCTATAAGGGCAAGCTCCTATAGTTAATTACATCTTAAATGACCGAAGTCACCTAAGAAAACTCTCGATAAAAAATAGTAAAATATTATCTTCAAAGAGGTCAAAAGGTAGGACTTTTCAATGAGATCGGACAGAGAGGTAGTTCTTCAAACATTATGGGTCATGTTAAAATTGATTAGTGCAACACAGATTAGGATCCTACGGTTCCCTCATTCCGGTACCACTATTTTTTCTTGGATTCACTTAGTCCAAATGAATTTATTAAGCTCTACTTAATGAATTTTATACTTTCATTTAGACCATGGGAAGCCTTGTTAGCAACCATAGGTTACCTCCTCCAAGAGTTTCACGATCATTTGATAGAGACGTCCTAATTTAGTTGTAGTTGTTGTTTCGTGTGATGTTTGTGATTAAATTTTGAGTTATCTTATATTTTGAAAGTTGTGGCACTAAATTTTATCTTAGTTGTTTTTATATTTTATTTTGGTTTTGGTTTTGGTTTTGTGGCTATCCTAACAGTTTTGGTTGCCATGCAGGGTGACATTGTTGTTTAGCATGTAAGTTTTGTAAGCATAAAAGTACAATGTGAAAAGTACAGAAAAAGACAATAATGTAAACTGTAAAAGCGTACTTGGATGGTCTTCCTATCATCTCCAACTGAAATTGAAATTGCTTGTAAGGGCATTATATATAAAGCAGGAAAAATAAGGCTCCTATATTATTTCTTGGTGAGTCCTTATTGGTTTGATTAAGGATGATTTTATTAAGCAAAACATATCAAGTTTAGTAGACCTGTGAGGTATCTAACAGGTCACTAGAGAAAGGCAGGTTCATGCTTTCTCCTCACCACTTGGTGAAACGTCTCGGGCTCATTTAAACTTATTATGTTGCTTAATATTCTATCCTGTAAATATTTCTAGTGTTCAATGAACAGTGATGTTTCAATTATCCCTAAGAGTAGGGTGATTATCACTTATCATTGAATTCGAGAATTATGCAGGTGAAGACCCTTAAAGGGGCAAGTTAGTGTTATTCAAGTGCTTAGCCAATTTTTGTTTTAAATTAGGCTTGTAATGTTTCAGTGGTGTTCAATTTTTTATTCACTTTTCTAATCCTCATTTAATCAAACTTGATTTAGCTTAGGTCACTACTAAGCCCACAAAATCCTGGTGGATGTCTTAGTCATTTTGAAAGAGATTAAATTTTAAGTGATAATAATTAATCATGAAAACATTTGAATGTCACTTGAACACCAGATAGGGGTATTAAATTAGTGAGTTATTAACAATCAAAACAATACCCCTCAGTCTAGGATCATTTAATTTGGTAGACTCCCAAATTTTAACCATCTAGGAAATTTTAGATTTATCTAAGAAGTGAGATTGGTTTCTACCAATTAATCTCTTGTGTTTCAATCATCCAAATATGTTAAATAGGATCAAAGGTTGCCAATTTTCCTTTCTTGAATTAAACCTAAATGTTAATTAAGGCTAAATTTCTAAAATTATACGTTTGCCCCTCAGGCTCTAATACTTCATAATTCATCAAATTTAATTCAAATAACTTTGGAATTTACACCCCACCTCACTCATGGGTCAATTAAGACATTAGAGGAGAAAATGTGATTTTTCAAATTTTAATTTAATTTATATATTTATTTATATGCAAGAATAAGATTTTTCAAAGAAAATTCCATAACTTGACCAAGTCAAAGCCTAATCACTTGAAATTTTTACTGGAGGTAGACATAGACCAAATAATGATTGGGATGAAATTACATGATATGTTGAATTTTATTTGAATTATTAAAATTATTTTATTTTATAGAGCATTTATTAATTATAAAATATTTTAAATGTGGAAAACTAAGGTTAATATTTTTTTTTTAATATCTTTAAGGTCAATGAACCTAGAGAAATAAATTTCATATTTTTCTGATTTTTTTTAATTGTTAGAATTATTTTAGTGAAAATCCATTTTTAACATTTAAAAATTATTTTAAGCTTCAAAATTCAATATCTTCACTCAGAAAATCAGGAAAAATATTTTAATTATTCTTAAGTACTTAGAAAACAATTTAGAACATTTCAATGAATTTTATTATTTTTTGTGATTTTTATTATTTTTTAATTATTTAAATATTAAAGAAAGACTTAAAAAAGGACTTTTTATTCTAATTACAAATTTATTTTTAGAAAATTCATATGATCATAGAGAAATCTAAAAACTAATTTTTATAATTTTTTGAGTTATATTTAAATTTTTAAAAATCATTTTAGTGTTAAAAATGACATTTAACTTAGAAAATCAATTTGAGTAATCAAATGAGCTCTAAAATATTTTGAAAATTTTATGGTGAGATCTTCAAACTACATTGGAGATTAAAAACCAATTCATTTAGATGTTTATATTTCCCAAATGAATTATCTTTGTTCTTTAGGTTTTGGTGAAAGTTAAGTTTATACTTAATGACTCGGCCCATGAAATATTTTCCAAAGGGTTTTCTGGTCACAACAAACCTTCCAAAAGTTTCTTGGATTTTTCTAAATAACATGCTAATTATTATGATTAATTTATGCAAGTAATAAATATAAACATGAAAAATATGGATCTCTGTCTAGAGATCTCCTCAAATTTTGGCAAAATTAGAAAATGTTCCCTAAGACAGAGACAAAAATATGCAAAAATTTCATGTCATGGTAATGTCTACATGCATGGAGAATTAAAAGACTCAAAATAGTGTTTAATTAATTAAAAAAAATATGCATCACATAAACTTCAAATTATTTCCACATTATTCTCCTTTATTTATTGAGCAAAATACTATTTTTTATTTTATTTTTGAGATTTTTCTACACGAAGATATGAGCTTTTGAAGTTCAGGATCATTTTCTGATTTATTTATATCCCTATTTATCTATTTAAACGTGCGACGCCACCTCATCCTAGGTAGCTCCGAACGGCAACGCGACGTGCTTCCATTCGTTGCACTTTCTACCTTCGCATGCCACACTGCCCGTGATTCACACACCGAGAGTTCATCCAACTAGATCTCATCCAATAACAAGGTAAACGTACGATCGGACAGCTCCCCGTCAGCGTCCCTAAATAGGCTAATTCGAGAACTGTCCACACTAAAATGTTAAGATTTCCATGAGGACTCGATAAAATCTCGTGGGGTTTGATCCTATAGACTCTTCTAAGTGTGACAAACACATTCATATGGTAGACATGCCATTAAATTAATTACAATTAAATGGAGAATCAAAATAGGCTCGGGAAGAAGGGAAGCTCAATACCCTTGCTCTGAGAAGGGAAGCTTCATCAGAGGTGTTCGACACATTTGTGAAGGTCCAAGGAGGCTAAGGATTGAGCCTCTGGTCATGGTAAAAGGTCTAGATCCAAATTTGATCAAGGCCGGATTTGGGTGTTGGTCTTGAGCTATCTTAGAGGCTTTATATGAGAAAGATTTGATAGGGCGTTGTCTTAGTTCAGTGTAGTGATGGTGTGGGTGAGTTTAAATTGAATTTGGTGCACTGTAGAGGTATGTTGGAAAATGTCCTGTCTTCGGTAAGGATTTGAGCTCAAAAATTGAACTTCGACAAGGGGAATTAGCGTAATGGAGTTGTTGGATTGCAGTGTGCAGGTCTCAAGGAAGCTTAGGGAGTGATTTCAGAGGGTATCCTAAAGAAATTTTTAGCACAACTTAAATGGCCATGGAGATGAAGGTTTTATAAAAATGTCTTAGGGTGGCTCTGTGAGCCAATTGATGGGTGTAAAATGATGCTTATGTGTAGGGCAGAGAAGCTATAAACTTAAAATAGGACGAGGTGGCCTCAATGTTTGAATTGGGTTTAAATTTTGGGTGGTGGTTCACAATTTTGGCTCCTCTAGTTACTAGGCCAGCTGACAAGGCTAGGGGAGGTGGTCATGAGGTTAGGTGAGCTAGAGGAATATGTCACAACAATTAATTTTGGGAGGTGTTTAGTTTTGGCAAAAATTCTTTAGACTTAGGCAATTTTTGAAGTAAATCCCTTGATTTGGGGATCCTTTGGTCATGGCTCATTTGGGTGGTTCCAAGGGGTTTAGTGTGGTCAATAAGGTCTGGAATTTGGCTGTGGTGGTTTTTGGTTGGCCAATTTGGCTAGATTGGGTCAACTTTTTGTGAATGGGTCCATGTAGATTAATTTGGCTAAAGCTTGGGTTTGGGCTAAGCTAGCCATGACCTTGAGCCCAATTTATAGATCAACATTGTGTAGATAATTGTAATGAACATTTTTGGTGAAGGATTGAAGTGATTTTGAGTTCAATTGGGGGTTCAATTTGAGGAATTTTGGAATTTTGGTCACTTTGGGCATGTTGGGCTAGACTTGGGTGTAGATTGGGCTAGGCTTGGGCTAAGTCCAAACTGATTGTTGAGAATGGTCAATAGAAATGTCTTGAAGATTTTTCAACATAGGTGTCAATTTTGGGGCTAAGACAATCAATTTGGTGGAATTTTGAGACGTGGCCAATTTAGGGCAAAATTGGGTCTTTTTGGACTTAGATCAAAATTAAATGACATTAAGACTCTACCAAGGTCAATTGAAGGTCAATTTTGATGTGTAGGAGAGTTATGAAAATTTTTCAACATAAATTGTTGCAAATTGAGTAGCCTATAGGTTCAATTTGGTGAGATTAAGTCATATGGCCAAAATTGGTGGCTTGATTTAGATCAAAACTGGGCTAAAAACATGGGCCAATTGAGCTTGGATTTGGTTTAGATTGGTTATATGGAAGGTGAATTTGAGTTTAGAATTGAAATTGGGGAAAATTGGGACCAAATTGATGGACATTTGGGGTGAATTTAGGGAAATTAGGCCTTTAAAGCCAATTTGGGGATTTTGGTCAAAATGGTCAAATTGGTCAAATTGGGTCATGTGGTAGTTGAGGAAAATGAAATTGGGATTATTGGGAAGGTATTGGGAATTTTTGGGGATTTTTTGAAATTTTTTAAAATTTGGGCCAATGAGGGGCATTTGATAAATTTGGCCATTTTTTGGTGGTTTGGGTAATTTGGATGTTTTCAAAAGGTTTGAAATTATTTTTGAATAAATTTGAGTATTTTGGGTAAATTTGAGAATTTTGGCCAAATTTGGGGTTTCAAGGGCACTTAAGTAATTTGGGGGAGTTTAGTGGAAAAGGCCAAGTTGAGTATTTTTGGTAGAATTGGGGATCTAACCATCATAAATTAGCTATGGACCAATGAAAACCCCATTTGGGTCCTCTATGTACTGGTCTTAGCTAAACCCTAACATAGGGCCAGTGGGTTTAGGGGACCATCTACATGAGTCTCCTAAAGGATTAAGAGATCAAAGTCAAAAAATTTTGTGTTTGTATTTGTGAGTGATTGTGAGTGAGGTGAGTACCTTATCTCTAGACCAATACCCAGGGTCAACCCTAAGGTCATGTAGTTCTATGGGAACTCTCCTTGGGCTCCCCCATAATGACCCCACCTACTAAGTGCTAGAGGTTAGGACCACTATGTGGAACTTCATGTTGAGTAAAGAGGAGTTTACAATTTCTAATGGTGAGGGTTCCTTTCTAGTTTTCTAGGAATAGTCAACAGAAAAGTCATATGGCTAGACCCTAAGCTACTAAAGAGTAAAACCTAGACCTCAACCAAAAGTGAGGTCAACAAATGGACCCCCAATAGGTGTGGTGTGTTGGGCAAGCACAATGCACATATTGGCTTTGACCGATTGATCAACAAAACCAATACAAACTTCTTAGTCAATAGACTTGGAAGGTGGTTTAGAATTGTGTGTGTTACTTGTTTTCGCTGGGGAATTAGAGAGTAAATATTTGATCGAAGTCAAGAAGTAGAATCTCTTGATGGGGATTGTAGAGTTGGTTTTGAGTTATCAGATTTCAAGTGTTCATAGAGGATGGGAATCAGTATGTAAGTGCTGACCCGAGGTGGGAATTGAAGTTTAGGTATTCATTTCAGAAGAGGGTCCAAAGTTAAGGATCAACCTCAAAAGAAGTTAATTCCAAAATGAGAATCAAAAGCTAAGGATCAATCTCAAGAGATAGTCGAAAGTTAAGGACCGACCTAACAAAAAAGAGGAATCAGAAGCTAAGGAATGATTCCAAAAAGAGAATTAAAAGTTAAGAATCAATCTCAAGTGAAAGTCAAAAGTTAAAAACCAACCTTGAAAAAAATAGAGCAATCAGAAGTTAAGGACGGATTCCAAAATGAGAATTGAAAGTTAAGGATTAATCTCAAAAGAGAGTCAGAAGTTAAGGACCAATCTCAAAAAAAGGGAGGAATCAAAGGTTAAGGACTGATTCCAAAATGAGATTTGAAAGTTAAGGATCAATCTCAAAAGAGATTTGGAAGTTAAGGACTGACCTCAAAATAAGGGAATCAAAATTTAATGACTGATTCCAAAATGAGAATTGAAAGTAAAGGATCAATCTCAAGAGAGAGTCGGAAGTTAAGGACCGACCTCGACAGAATGGGGGAATTAAAAGTTAAGGACTGATTCCAAAATGAAAACTGAAAGTTAAGGTTCAATTTGAAGAGAGAGCCTAAAGTTAAGGACCGGCCTTGAAAAAGGAGAGGAATCAGATGTTAACGACTAATTCAAAAATGAGAATTAAAAGTTAAGGATCAATCTCAAGAGTGAGTCGGAAGTTAAGGACCGACCCAAAAAAAGAGAAGAATCAGAAGTTAAGGACTGATTCCAAAATGAGAATTGAATGTTAAAGATCAATCTCAGAAGAGAGTTGGAAGTTAAGGACCAACCTCAAAAGAAGGGAATTAGAAGTTAAGGACTGATTCCAAAATGAGAATTGAAAGTTAAGGATCAATCTCAAGTGAGAGTTGGAAGTTAAAGATCGATCTCGAAAGAAGGGAATCAGAAGTTAAGGACTGATTCCAAAATGAGAATTGAAAGTTAAGGATCAATCTCAAAAGAGAGTCGGAAGTTAAGGAACGACATTGAAAGAATTGAATTAGAAGTTAAGGACTGATTCCAAAATGAGAGTTAAAAGTTAAGGACCAATTTCAAAAGAAAGTCAGAAGTTAAGGACCGACCTCCAAATGATGGGAATCAAAAGTTTAAGACTAATTCCAAAATGAGAATTGAAAGTTAAGGATCAATCTCAAGAAAGGTTTAGAAGTTAGGGACTGACCTTTAAAGGAATGGAATCAAAAGTTAAGGACTGATTCCAAAATGAAAATTGAAAGTTAAGGATCAATCTCAAGAAAGGGTCAAAAGTTAGGGACCGACCTTGAAAGGAAAGGAATCATAAGTTAAGGACTGATTCCAAAATGAGAATTGGTGGTGTTAAACTCATAAACATGTGTTATGTGAAAAGATTGACATTGGTGAGGAAAATATGCAAAATTTGGTGTGGTTTTGTGTAGAACATGAAATTCCCCTAGACTATGAAGAGAGTTAGTGCAGACAAAGATAGTCGTGCTGCGCGAGCAAAATGTAAGAGACCTCGAAATTGAGATAATCAACTCAATAGATTTATTTTCTTTTCTTGTTGTTTTTATTCACATTTAATTATCAAAATATGTTTTCAAAAATTTAATTTTTGTTGGTTGATTTTTTAAAAGACAGTTGTTTTGTTGTTTGCTTGTTTGTTATTTTTATTTAAATTTTATTACCGTTAACTGTTTTTATTTTATTTCTTTTAATCTCGAACCAATGCATGGTCCATGGCTTTTATCCATCACACAAAAAAATAATTGACAAAAAGAAAGATTTCGGAAGGAAACTTCATTAATTTGTTCCAATAAATATTACATAATGAATGTAGTCCAAAGCCTCAAAAAGTACAATATGCTAATTGCATCAATTTACATCCACAAATATCCCATGCCAAGTACATATCATAGGCTAAGCATGACTGATACATGTCATGTATGCTCTAACAAAATGCAGTAAAATGGAAAGGAATCCTCTGAACGTCTATCTCTAGTGAGGCAAGCTCCTGATCAAGCAGACCTTCT
The DNA here is from genome assembly GCA_003013225.1 of Phalaenopsis aphrodite. Lineage (NCBI taxonomy): Eukaryota > Viridiplantae > Streptophyta > Magnoliopsida > Asparagales > Orchidaceae > Phalaenopsis > Phalaenopsis aphrodite. Next base: position 460,910 of record NEWO01000143.1, read on the forward strand.
AAGCCACACTCCAGGATAAGAGTTCCCTTTACATGTACTTATAGTTGCAACCCTCTCATAGCTCGTATGGTAGTAATTATTTCAATTCTGGATCTGGTTGAAACCCATATGGCATTTTGTTGCTATCCATTCGTCAAAAGGTCACGGACACCCTATGGTGTCACACCCTTGGAATACAGTGCTTGGCGACGTCAGCTCCATTGCGATTAAGGACTAGCACTGAACCAACATGTAGCAGAATTTCTACGGATCCTTTGAATTCAATAGGGCCGACAATATCTATTTCTTTTCCAAACAGAATGTTTCTTTTGATCATGAATGAGACTGTGTAGAAAGGTCTCACAAAGTCATGATGATCAATGTGCGGAGGTATGCAGTCTTCTACATCGTATACGTTGATGATACAACTGTTAGGAATGTAGTTAGTTGGTAGTATACTCCACCAAACTACATCGTATACGTTGATGTCTGAGAATCTTAGGAGGATTTGCTTATCCATCGTTGGTAAAGTTGTAGCAGCACCCGCCCTGGATAATGATCCTCCTCTTTCCTCGCATCCACTTTCTTAGCTCGGAATAGGTTCTTTACATGAGCAGGCTTGCTCGACAGCTATCTCTCAGGTCAAAAATGTAGTCAAGAATGTTTCATTCATCATTTTTCGAGAAGACCTTGGTGTATAATTCCAATCCCTCTATTATTTTGATGAACCTCCCTTACACTTCTTCATAGAATTCAAAGTCCATTTTGCTTACTTTTCTTATTTTGAAGTATTCTGCTGTACTTATGATCGGCGGTTGTCAAGGATGTTCCCTCATTTCAATGGTGGGAACCCAAGCTGGTGCTGATTTTAGCGTTAACGAATTGTGTGACTCGGCATCTAAAGGGACATTTGGCGCTGGACTCCACGGGACATATTAATCTATTCCCAGTGGGACATACTACTCCCCCATCGGGAAATCGGCGGTCTCAGACCCATCTACTGTCTCCTCTAAGGTACTGTAGTGCTGTAGGTGTAGTACATTACAGTCCAGGCATTCCACGAATGCCCCTGTAGCTGAGGCTTGTGTAGGTATTTCGGCGTTGCATGTCGGGCAACCCATGCAAAGAACATCTGAAGCTGGTGTTATTTCTGGCTCTATAACAAATTGAGACTCCTCTATGTAGCAGGCAAACTAGAAGAGCTTTCTCTCATGTCTGGATCATAAATGTTCCCTTCAGAAACAGGGGTAAGTAAATTCTCTGCCTCTTTCTGGCGTCTTCTTTCTTCTAGTAAGAAAGCCCTCTACTTTTGGTGGCTAGCATTTCTACGCTAAGTTCTTCATAGCGAAGGGTCTGGTAGTCTTTTATTATTAGTAGCGACTAGGCCCTTGATCGGTGTAGCTATCATAGACGGTAGGCGGCTAGGCCCCTCCATCGGGTCTTGTTGTACCATCACATTCTTGCCCTTGAGTGATGAATTGTCTTTGGTGGTCAACCTTAGCAGAGAGGGTAGCCCTTTCTTTTCCTATCAGCTGACGACATCTATTAGAGGCCCTTTGAAATACATGTATACTTGAATAAATTCCATGTCAAAGTCTATGGTGCCACACTGCGATGTCATTTCCCTGTTGAGTGTGATGTTCCAGCCATTTTTAAAGGGAAAGATCAGCCTCTGACCTGACATTTCTTTGCAGGCCACAGGAAAAATGTCAGTGAGCTGAAACTTAGCGTGAACAAAAAACAAAACAAAGTATTTATTAAAGGAAAATTTAGTTTATTTTGGTGAAGAAGTCATTTATTTGTGTATGCATTTTGTTTAATTTAGTAGGATATTAAGTTTAAAAAGAGAAAATTGACATGTGTAATTTTAAAAAAATTTCATTATGTTGAGGTTAATCTTATTAGAAAAATTTTGGACCCGGTCACAGACATTTGGCGACATAGATAACCCCAAAATAATCCAAATTTCAAAAATTCAAATCAAGCAATGACAAGCAATGTCAGGTTGTGTAGTATGTTTTCAGGAATCATCAGTTGATTGGTAGCATGAGACTTTCACTCTGGAAATTTACTAACAGGTAGGCTCCTCCTGCATAGAACTATCAATGACAAATGGTCCCTCCCAAGTTGGTTCAAAATTTTCACCTATCTTGCGGTGGGCAAGAATAGGCCTTTTGAGCACAAGTACGAGGTCACCAACTTTGAATGTCCTTGGGCGGACCAACTTGTCATGAGCTTGTACCATCTTTGCATGGTAATGTTCCAAGTGTTGTTGTGCTTCAAGCCATTTTCCCTCAAGACTCTCCAGTTCTTCAATTCTGAGTTTTGCACTTCCTTCTGTTGTGAGTTGGTTGGCGACCGTGACTCTGAGAGGCGGCATCTGGATTTCTAACGGTAGTATGACCTCGGACCCATACACGACCATGTAGGTTGTACAGTGAGTGAGAGTCCTAAACGTTGTCTGGTAGGCCTACAAAGTTTCTAATAATTTGTTGCGCCAATCCCTTTTGTTTTTATCCAATGTTTCTTTAAAATCTATACAAGTGTCTTGTTGGAGGCCTTAGCCAATCCATTCACACTGGGATAGTAAACTGTAGACTATCTCCAGTCTATCCCGTGTCATTTGATGAGATTGTATTCTTCACTGTATTTTGAAACGGTAGACGGTTTGACTTTTGAAGAAATAAAGGATGTATTGTGTCGTAACCTCTCGTAGCAGCACTGCCTCTGGCCATATGGAAAAATAATCTATAGCAACAAGTGAACCTGTGTCATTAGGAGGAAGGAGGGTCTATTGGAACTATTATGTTTGTGCCCCAAAACTCTAATGGCCAAGAGGTGACCCCATACACCTGACATTGGTGACATCTTCTAGCTGTATTCATGCAATCGGACATCATTGCCGGCCAATAATATCCGAGTCTTTTGATCTTCATTTTCATCTTCAGCCTTGACTG
>NEWO01000143.1:465215-478047 GCA_003013225.1 Phalaenopsis aphrodite
CTCTTCCCAAACAAATTTGGCATCCTTTTAATTAATGTCGAGAAGGGCAGACATTTACCTGAGAGATTAGAAATAAAGCGTCTAAGATATGTCGACTTCCCCTAGAAGGAACATAGTTGTTTCAAGGTTTTAGGAGGAGGCATTTCCAACATAGCTTTAATCTTATCTGGGTCAATCTCAATTCCCCGATGATGGACAATGAATCCTAGTAATTTTTTGGACGTAACGCCAAAAGCACATATTAAGAGATTCATTTTAAGGTCATATCGTCATAACAGTTCGAACACGATCCTCAAATCATACAAATAGTCTATCGTTCATTAACTTTTGATGACCAAATCGTCCACATAACATTCCACTTAGTTGTGAATGAGGTCGTACAAAATATTGGTCATTGTACGTTGGTATGTTGCTCCAATGTTCTTTAGGTCGAACGACATCACTGTGTAGCAGAAAATTCCAATCGGTGTTCTGAAGGCTGTAAGTGCTACATCCTCTGGAGACATCTTCATTTGGTTGCATCCCGATGATCCGTCCATGAAGGAGAAAATTTCGTGTGTTGAAGCGATATCCACTATCATTTCTCGTATTGGTACTGAAAACTTGTCTTTTGGACATGCCTTGTTCAAATCCTTGAAGTCTACACAAACACAAAAGTGTCCATTTTTCTTCTTAAGAGGTATAATGTTAGCCAACCACGTGGGGTATTGCTCTTCTTTTACAAATTTAGCATCTATTAATTTATTCTCCTCTGCAATTACTTGTTGCTCTATTTAGAGGCGCATTCTTCTGGGAGCTTGTTTTACTGGGATTATTTTCTTGTCCACCCTGAGTTTATGAACTGCAACCTCTACTGACAGCTCTGGCATTTCATCATAGCTCCATGTGAAGCAATCTTTAAATTCTGTTAACACTTTGATCAATTGTAAAGATTCTTCATTGTTGAGTAAAGAACTTATAAATGTAGGCCGGGTTGCTCTTCATTCCCGAAGTTAATTTCCTTCAATTCATCAATAGTTGATTTAATTTCCTCCTCAAATTTCGGGGGAGCATCTTCTATTAGTTGATCAGTAGAGTCATCCTCTATATCGAGGCAATCCTCTTCTGATTCACTGGTAACAACGATAGAAAATTTTGAATCATCGACTGGTCCGACTGTACCTAATCCAAGACCCTCTTTCAAGTTTGGAGTTTGACTTATAACATTCCATAATTTTTTAAAAAGTTGTAATTTATCTTTTGGCATTTATTTTGGCAAGTGTCCCTATTGAATTAACTTTTGTACACAAGGCGAAAAGTTACCAAAAGGCAATTCCATTAACTCATTAGGATCATCATCCAAGTTTACATGATTTTTAAGATCAGTAGAGGTAGAAGCACGGTATAATTTGATCGGCTTTGAACCAACACTACAGACTTACTTGACCTTTTAACTCTCGGCCTTTTAAGGGAGGATCGGAGTAAGGATCATAGCATTCACATAATGATTTATCCGATCATACATTGTCTCATATTAACTTTTTTCCATATCTTCTAAGGATATCTCGTATTGAGGTTTCTTCTGTTTAGTCATCATCATTTCATCTTCAGAATTGTCTTCATCACCAATATTGATGGTTGGCCTAGTCCGCTCAATGATTAAATTGGTCTTCCTCGTCCACGTCCCCGGCCTCGACCTCGGGTGAGCGAACTAAAAGAACCCCAACCAATTTATTGTAAAAGAGTGGTGGAAGATCGCTGAAGTGGATTTGAATGGCCACCTCTTTGTGATTTTCCTAAATTTTCATTTTTATTTGTGAAAATTTTGTGAGAGAAGACAACTTTCTTGTAGGCGCGTAGTAGGCAGGATCTTCATGAGTACCGACTTCATGAATCGAAAACCATTGTAGATCTCCCTTAATGCAATGCTCTTGTCCCTCTTTGTAATATATGATGCACTGGTGCAGAGACGATGGAACCATGTTGTGTTCATGAATCCATGGTCGACCCAGTAGAGCGTTGAAAGAGGTCTCGGCGTCTATGATATGGAATTTAGCAGTTGTTGCTAGTTCTCCAACATTCATAAGCAATGTAATTGATCCAAGGGCTCTCTCTCCCTTTTGGTTGAATCCTCTTAGCATCATCTTATCAATCGTAAGTTCTTGAGCTTCAATGTCTAAATAGGCTAATGTCCGTAGACTCATCAAGTTGCGAGATGCTCCAGAATCTACTAAAAATCTAGACAACACAAATTTGACAATATTATTGGAGATGTAGAGTAGTTGGTTGTGGTGGTGGTACCAAGCAGCAAATCTTCATCTGTAAAGGTTACCCCAGGCTATTCGTTCAATGAACAAACTTCATCTGAGGATGTGCTGGCCAACTGGGCTAAGCAAACCACTTTTTCAAGAAAAGATGTAACCAGAGACTCTCTCATCTCCTTTGACAGGATCAGAGTGTCGTAGATGCTTAATCTGGCTGGCAACTTCCTAATATGAGCTAGCACATTGTAATTCACTTTGCATGGTCCTCTAATTTTCTCTTGGTTATTTGGTTCTTCCACTGGTGGAGGTGGATGTAGTTCTTCTTAAGATACTAGTTGTTTTCTTTTAGCTGTTGGAGCTATTCTTGGGGGTAATACTCTCCCACTCCTTAGGTTCACTTCTGTAATTTCTTTATTTTGAGATATCATTATTGAATCTTCCATTATTTCCTCTTTGTCAGAAAGATCTAGGTTGATGGCAAGTGGTGCACCATTGTGCTCGAGGATTGGTTCCTCACTTTCAGTGCTGTCGTAACTGGTATCCTTGATGTCTTTTTCGGTCTTGTCAGTGAGTTCATCAAACTCGAGTACTATTTGAGGATCATTTTGGGGATTGTGATCAAAGTTAGATCAGTCAGAATTGATTACATCATCACTAAAAACAGTTAAAATGTAGCCAAAATCACAATCATTATATTCATAAGACCCCGAAAAGGCAAAAAGATAATCATACAAAGTCAAGTGTTCAAGGATTTACTTTCCCTGATCTGAGACAACCAATCTAGTAGAGGCTGTCCCTATTCTACCCCCCCCCCATTGCTATCGATCTTCACAGTAGTGTTCTTCTTTTTCTTTGTCTTTGATGATGACGACGCTTGTGGCGAAATCTTCATATCAATCTTGAAGGGTTGAAGACTCTGATTAGAAGCTTATTTTGATGCATTCTGAATTTGGTTCAATATTTTCTTGGATGATTTGCTCCAAACTGCACTACATCCATTATTTCTAGCATATGTGGAAGATTGTTTCAAATTCTGGATTTGGTTTAGGTCCCTCTTGAGCATATTCCAAGTCGTAGTCCATCCATCTTCTCTAGTATATGGATCAATCAGAGAGATTAGCTCAGCCGAAATCACATTTATAGAACATTTTTCAGGTTCTCTTAAATATTCTTTCGCGATAGTTATATTCCCTTCTTTATGGTTTATCTCGAGCCAATCCTTAAAGATGAAACATGCTTCTATAGTGTGCCCAAACAACCTGTGGTATGGGCAATAATTTGGTTGATCCTTCTTGTCGGCCTCTTCGGGTTTCTTTGGATTTGGTAGTCTGAACTCAGGCTTCTTCATCAGAATTCTGAACATTTTGGACACGGCTTCATCTTTGAAAGAATACACCATTTTATGTCATTCTTCCAGAGATATTCTCTTATTCCTTGTTCGAGGTGATCCTTCTTGAGGCGGTCGTTGGTTAGACTGGCTACTCTATTCTGAGCTTGCTGTGATGAAGATTGATGAGGGTTTTCTACATATATATTCATTGGTTGCTTTCCTTTATTGACACTCACTACTGTTCCTGACTTCTTTTCAAACACTCTAGTTGCCTTGGACTTCTTGGACTCTCGTGTGAATCCATATGTTTGATTTCTTCTTGAAGGCTGCTGATATTGCTAAGTAGCTTCTCGAAGGATTTGATGGTGAGTCCCTTTAGCATGAAAGCTACTGGTCCATGATTTCTTTTCAGTAAAATCTCAATTGTGTGATGTTCCTATAGCTGAGGTTCACACTTCATGTTATGGTTTCTCCACCTCAAGATGTAATCCATCAAAGTCTCGTTGGGCTTTTTCTTTTCCATCATGAGCTCTGCTATAGAAACATGGCGTTGCGCTCCGATAAATCTTTTCACAAATAATTGTTCCAGTTTGGCAAATGTCTTAACTGATCCATTGGGTAAATCAACATACCAATCAAAAGCAATCCCTGATAGACTGCTCACAAACCATTGGAAGAGTAAAGCTTCGTTACTCCTTGTGTTGCCACAACTGGCATGAAAATGTGCTATAAGATATCTGGGATTTCCAGTACTATCAAATATCATAAAGTTTTGGGCCTTGAAACCCTTGAGGAAGGGTACGACATCAAATTCTTCTGGGTAAGATCTACCCATTAAAACCAATGCACCACCCTTAGATTGGGTGAAGGCCTCCTGAGCTTGTTCAACCATTTGCTTAAATTCCTTCTCAGGCATAGCGCTAGATGGAGGATCCTTCTTTGGTTGCTCATCTCTGTTTTCTGAGGCGACTTCTCTTCTTTCATCTGTAATATGTATAATTTCTGGTTGGTTGACCTTTGGAGAGGCAAATTATGGGGGTTGAGATTGTCCTTGAATTTTGTCACTAGCAATCATGGCTGCGGCTATCTCTTCTATTCTTTTCCCGAGTTGGCTGACTTGCTCATCCCTCAGGAAGATAGCCCTACGCAGCTCATCTACGACATTCTCTTCGACGAGAGGTTGAGCCTCCGGTGCAAATGTAGCGGCTCTGGTTTCAATGACATGGACATCCATGACATCTTCTTCGAGGTAATCATTATAGTCAAAGTCTTCATCATCATCAATGAAGACTCAATGTTCCCAAGCCAACTTAGAAATCTCAACCCTGAGCTTGTCAACTTTTCCTTTACTTATTGATTCTTGAATTTCCTTAAGATCTGGAGGGCCCTGCTGGACCTCCTTCTCTTGTTCTTCCATCTCGCTGGCAATTGCTGCGATAATGTCAGATACTTCGGACCCTAACTTCATCCCATGATTTTGCCCTGCGAGCTCATTTGAACTGTACCAGTACAACGACCTTGGGTACCCACACATTCTTCTTTGACGGTGATGTCTTGAGATGAAGTGTCTTAGCAGAAACATCGGTATGTCGAAGAGAAGTATGCTCCTCAAGGTGCAGACCGATGACAGTACTGGGTAATCTCTTCATCTTTTTCTCTGAAACTTTAGGAATATCCTTTTAATGTGTGATCAGTAGAATTCTTGGACCTAGTTGTGACTTGGCTGGTCGAGGAACTGCAGTCCTAGTGACGGTAGAATCAGTGGTAACTATGGCGGTACCAACTCTGTTCCCTAAGCATAACCAGACAGGAATAAGAGCAGGTAAAGCCTTAGTTGACTTCTGGGAGCATCTGTCAGATCTAACATCCATTAAAATTTCTTTCTTTATGTGAGAGGATACTGCATGGCCCAATCGCTTGAGTAGTTCACTAACTGAGCAACCTTGCTTTGTATCTAGCCTCTTGAAAACTGAACTAACTCGGGTGACAGGAGTGGACTTCTTTCTCTCCTCACTACGTCCATGAAGTGTCAATAATGCGATGGTGATTTTACAGATACTCTCGTATCCATTAGCATCCATTAAAGGATGGAATCTACTTCCCCGCATAAGTGGATATGTTTCCAGTAATATTTATTTTTCTTTGTGAGGATCTTCCTTAACGGGGTATCTCCTTAGGAGCCTGGGCTTTAATTGCCCGTCAAACTCTCCTGCTGCGGTTTCTCCTTTGAGTTTAGGTTAGTGGTGTAGTTCTTGAACTCGATCCAATTTCGAATACTGATGTCGGGACAGCTAATACCTTACTCGGGTCTTCAATGATCATTAATTATTTCCCCTTAGCAGCAATGGGGACAACCGGCTTGGTAGGTGCCATAGTGGCAACAATAGTCTTGAATTTATTATAAGAAGGGAAGTCCTGAAGACAGTTCATGTTGAACTTGGCAGACGACTCTTGAATTTTTGGAGCGATGACTTTCATTATGACAAATGGGGCCTTCCTGAGGATAACCTCAAGTCGTCAAATACGGCTCAAAACTTAATAGTAGGAGTGACATTGTGGGCTTCATGGCTTGTCGGAAAGTTACAAGAAAAAATTAGCATTGGGTAGGCCATTGCAACAGCTTTAAAATAAAAAGCTTTGGGGTTAGCTATATGAAAAAAAAAACCCTTGTAATCTTATTGCAAGCATTGAAAATTAATCGAGGTTGATCTGTAGACCTGGTAAATCTTGGTTTCTGGGGATTTTAAAATTTTTAGTAAAAAGGTAATTTAAAAGTAGAAAAATTTAATTAATTTTGAAGTGCGCGTGACACCACACAATTTGATTTAATTTGCAAAATATGAAATCAAATTTGAAACGAAGATGTGAAGTGTTTAGGACCCAGTGCAGGATCCATTTTGCAACACACAATGCTTAGGTGGACTTAATCTACCAACACACCTACTGGGGTCCGACCCCACATGAAGATTTAAAGAGTCCTTAATGGCCTCCTAAACCCCTTTGTTCAAAGGAGATTGAACAGACAATCCTGAAATCTAAAGAATTGGTTGTACTTTCCCAAGATAGAAATGGGTAAAGTATGACAACGGAAGAAGAGTAATTTGATCCAAGAGGGACATAGACACATTAATGATGTGTGAAGATTATATTTCCTTATTTAAATGGAGAGAAAAGCTTGTCCCCAACGGAGTCGCCAGAAGCTGTCGGTAGTATTTTTGTTTGGAGGCGTTGCTCGTTGGAAGCGATCGGCCGTCAGAATCAAAATCCCGTCGCCTGCTTCAGAAGAACATTTTAATTTACATATATATATATATATATATATATATATATATATAAGTTATAGAAAAATTTGAAATCCTTCCGAAGTGGGCGAATTTCAAAATTTGAAATCCTGTCGCCCATATTTTTTATAGTTTAAATGAAAGAGCACTGTACCTCAAACTGTTTCTATCCCAAAGGATAAACACAAGACTTGAGGATGAGGCTCGATTAAATAAACTAAGAAATATATGACATCAATTTGGTTTGCAAAATCGTTTTATTTGTTGACAATTTCTCCTATTTAATATGACGAATTAAATATAGATTATATTAATATGGGTTCGGACAAGCTTCCTATAAGGGCAAACCCAATAGTTAATTACATCTTAAATGACCGAAGTCACCTAAGAAAATTATCAATAAAAATCAGTAAATATTATCTTCAAAGAGGTCAAAAGAATAGGACATTTAAACGAGATTGAACAGAGAGGTGTGAAATGGGAATGACTCAAATTTGGAGCATTTATTATAGAATCCAATGGAGGAAGAACTAGTGGATGTCATGGATCCGGAGGAGAACCTTAGTGACTTTCCAATCTATCCTATTATTTGGCTTCAATTTTGGAGAAAAAATATTTAAGTGTTTCATCCTGTCAATTTTAGGGCTTACATTTGTGTGAAACGATCACACAAATAGTCTTTCACATAAATAGCCTGAAAGGTGTGAGGGTTTAGATAGTGACGTACGATAACCTCGGAATCCTCATACGAGTTAGCACTTATAATGAATAGCAGAGCTATACAAGGCCTAAAGATAAGGTGAGGATAAATATTGCATAAGCAATCAACCTCGAAATCCTATGCCTTATTGTTTAACTCTAAGGAAGGAATGATTTAGTTAGGGAAGACAGGTTTTGCTGTATAGATGGTCGTGCTACCCACCATGCTAGCTCCAATCTCCTTGCCGTGAAGAGTTTATGTTTTCTAGGATGTCAAGTTAAGTTGTCAAATCAGATGACGTTATGATTGTAGTTCTTTAAACATTATGTGGCATGTTAAAATTTATCTTAGCGACACTGGTTAGGATCTTACAATTCCCTTGTTCCAGTACCACTATTTTCTTGGATTCACTTAGTTCAAATGAATTTACTAAACTCAGCTTAATGAATTTCATACTATCATTTAGATAGTGGGAAGTCTTGTTAGCAAACATAGGTTACCTCCTCCGAGGGACTCCCGATCATTCGATAAAAATGTCACAATTTAGTTGTAGTTGTTGTTTTGTGTGATGTTTCTGATTAAATTTTGAGTTATCTTATATTTTGAATGTTGTGGCAGTGAATTTTATCTTGTTTGATTTTAGATTTAATTTTGTTTTTGGTCTTGGTTTTGTGGCTATCCTAGCAGTTTTGGTTTTCATGAAGGGTGTCATTGTTGTTTAGCATGCAAGTTTAGTAAGCATAAAAATACAGTGTGGAAAGTATAGAAAAAGATGGTATTGTAAACTGTAAAAGCGTACCTGGATGGTCTTCCCGTCATCTTAAACTGAAACTCAAAATGCATGTAAGGGCAATTTATGTAAAGCGGGAAAAATAAGGCTCTTAGATTATATCTTGGTGAGTCCTTGTTAGTTAGATTAAGGATGATTTTATTAAGCAAAACATATCAAGTTTAGTAGACCTCTGAGATATCCAACAGGTCAGGAGGGAAAGGTAGGTCCATGTTGTCCCCTCACCGCCTGGTGAAAAGTCTTAAGCTCATTAAAATTTATTATGCTGCTTAATATTCCATCCTATATTTCTAGAGTTCAATGAATAGTGATGTTTCAATTATCCCTAAGAGTAGGGTGATTATCACTTATCATTCAATTCTAGAATTATGCAGGTGAAGACTCTTAAAGGGGCAAATTAGTGTTATTAAGACAGTTAGCCAATTTTAATTTTAACTTGGGCTTGCAGTATTTCAAAGGTGTTCAATTTTGTATTCACTTTTCTAATCCTCATTTAATTAAATTTGATTTAGCTTAGGTCACTACTATGTCCTTAATATCCTAGTGGATGTCTTAGTTATTTTGAAAGAGACTAAATTTTAAGTGTTAATAATTCATCATCAAAACATTTGAATGTTACTTGAACACCAGATCGAGGTATTAAATTAGTGAGTTATTAAAACCTAAAACTGTACCCTAAGTCTAGGATCATTTAATTTGGTAGACTCCCAAATTTTAATCATCTAGGAAATTTCAAATTTATCCTTTAATTGGAAGAAGTGAGATTGGCTTCTGCTAATCAATCCCTTATGTTTAAATTATCTGAATATGTTAATTAGAATCAAAGTTTGCCCATTTTCCTTTCTTGAATTAAGCCTAAATGTTAATTAAGGCTAAATTTCTAGAATTACACTTTTGCCCCTAAGGCTTTAATACTTCATAATTCCTCAAATTTAATTCAAATGAATTTGGAATTTGCATCTCACCTCACTCGTGGGTTAATTAAGACATCAGAGGAGAAGTTTTGATTTTTTAAAATTTAATTTAATTTATATATTTATTTATATGCAAGAAAAGGATTTTTCAAAGAAAATTCAATAACTTGACCAAGGCAAAGCTTAATCACTTGAAATTTTTATTGGATGTAGACTTAGATGAGAGTATCACTGGGACCAAATTTCATGATTTTGTGAATTTTGTTTGAATTACTAGAATTATTTTAATTTGTGGAGCATTTTTTAATTATAAAAAATTTTAAATATGGAAAATTAAGTTTTATATTTTTATTAAATATCTCTGAGGTCAAAGAACCTAGAAAAATAGATTTCACATTTCTCTAATTTTTCCTTAAATTGTTAGAATTATTTTATTGAAAATCCATTTTTGGCCTTTAAAATTATTTTAAGCTTCAAAATTCAATATCTTCACTTAGAAAATCATGAAAAAAATTTCAATTTTTCATAAGTGCTTAGGAAATAATTTAGAACATTTCCATGAATTTTATAATTTTTTTATTTTTATCATTTTTGAATTATTTAAATATTAAAGAAAGGCTTAAAAATGAAAATTTTATTTTAATTGAAAATTCAATTTTAGAAAATTCATCTAATCACAAAAAACTCCAAAAACTAATTTTTTTAATTTTTTGAGTTATATTTTAATTGTTAAAAATCATTTTAGTGTTAAAAATGACATTTAAATTAGAAAATCGATTTGAGTTATCAAATGAGCTCCAAATATTTTGAAATTTTTATGGGGAGTTCTTTGAACTTCAAATTATAGTGGAGATTAAAAACCAAGTCATTTACATGTTTATATTTTCCAAAATAATTTTCTTTGTGTTTTAGAGTTTGGTGGAAGTTAAGTGTATTCTTATTGACTTAGCCCATGAAATATTTTTCAAAGGGTTCTCAGGTGACAGCAAACCTTCCAAAATTTTCTTGGATTTTTCTAAATAACATGCTAATTATTATGATTAATTTATGCAAGTAATAGACATAAACTTGAAAAATATGGATCTCTGTCTAGAGAAATCCTCTGACTTCAGAAAAATCAGAGAATGTTTCCTAAGACAGAGGAAACAACATGCCAAAATTTCAAGCCTTGGTGAAATGTCTACATGCATGGAGATTTAAAAGACTCAAAATAACATTTAATTAATTAAAAATAAAATACACATCAAATAAACTTCAAATTATTTCCACATTATTCTTGTTTGTTCACTGAGCAAGAGCATATTTTTATTTTATTTTTGTAATTTTTCTACACGAAGATATGAATTTTTGAAGTTAGGGATCATTCTCTGATTTATTTAATTCTTTGATTTAGATTTGGTGCACTATGGAGGTGTGGTGGAGAATGTCCTATCTCCGATAAGGATTTGAGCTCAAAAACGGAACTCCAGAAAGGGGAATTAGGGTAATGTAGTGGTTGGATTGCATTGTAGAGGCCTCAAAGAAGCTCAGGGAGTGATTTTAGAGGGTATCCTTAGAAAATTTTCAGCACACCTTCCATGGCCATCGAGGTGGACGTTTTATAAAAATGTCTTAGGGTGGCTATGTAGGCCAATTGAGGGGTGTAAAATGATGCTTATGTGGAAGACAGAGAACCTCTATATTTAAAATGGGATGAGGTGGCCTCAAGGTTTGAATTTGGTTTAAATTTTGGGTGGTGGCTCACGGTTTTGGCTCGTCTAGTGACTAGACCAGGCGGTAAGGCTAGGAGAGGTGGCCAAGAAGTCAGGTGAGCCAGGGGAATCTGTCACAACAATTAATTTTGGGTGGTGTTTAATTTTGGAAAAAATCTCTTAGGCTTAAGCAATTTTGGAAATAAATCCTTTGATTTGAGGATCCTTTGGTCCCTGACTCTTTTGGGTGTTTCCATGGGGTTTAGCCTTGTCAATAAGGTCCAAAATTTGACTGTGGTGGTTTTTGGTTGGTCAATTTGGCTAGATTGGGTCAACTTTTGATGAAGGGGTCCATGTAGGTCAATTTGGCTAAAGCTTGGGTTTGGGCTAGGCTAGCCATGGCCTTGAGCCAAATTGATTAATAAACTATGTGTAGATGACTGTAATGAACATTTTTGGTGAAGGATTGAAGTGGTTTTGAGTTAAATCGGGGGTTTAATTTGAGAGATTTTGGAATTTTTGTCACTTTAGGCATGTTGGGCTAGACTTGGGTCTCGATTAGGCTAGGCTTAGGCTAAGTCCAAATTGATTGTTGATAATGGTCAATAGGAATGTCATGAAGAGTTTTCAACTTATATTGGGTGTCAATTTTGGGGCTAAGGCAACCTAATTTTGGGGCTAAGGCAATCAATTTTGTGGAATTTTGAGACATGTCCAATTTAGGGCAAAATTGGGGCTTTGTGGACTTAGATTAATATTAAATGAAATTAAGGCTTCATTGAGGTCAATTGAAGGCCAAGTTATAAGTTTAGGAGTGTTATGAAGAGTTTTCAACATAAATTGTGGCAAATTGAGTAGGTTATATGTTTAATTTGGTGAGATTAAATCATTTGACCAAAATTGGGGTTTGATTTAGATCAAAATTGAGCTTAGATTTGGTTTAGATTGGTTATATTAAAGGTAAATTTGAGTTTAGAATTGAAATTGGAGGAAATTGGGACCAAATTGAAGGACATTTGAGGTGAATTTAGGGGAATTGGGCCTTTAAATGCAATTTGGGGGTTTTAGTCAAAATGTTCAAATTGGTCAAATTGGGTCATGTTGTAGTGAGAAAAATGAAAATGAGAATATTTGGAAGGTTTTGGAATTTTTTTGGGATTTTCTGGAATTTTTGAAAATTTGGGCCAATGAGGGGCATTTTGGTAAATTTGGTAATTTTTTGTTGGTTTGTGTAATTTAGTTGTTTTCAAAAGGTTTGAAATGATTTTTGAACAAAATTGGGTATTTTGAGTAAATTTGGGATTTTTGGTCAATTTTAGGGTTTCAAGGGTACTTAGCTAATTTGGGAGAGTTTAGTGGAAAAAAGGCCAAGTTGAGTTTTTTTTTGTAGAATTGGGGAGCTAACCATCATAAATGAGCTATGGACCAAACCCCATTTGGGACTTCTATGTGCTTGTCTTAGCTAAACCCTAGCCTAGGGCCAGTTGGTTTAAGGGACCATCTACATGAGTCTCTCAAAGGATTAAGGGATCAAAGTCAAGAAAGTTTGGGTTGGTATTTGTGAGTGAGGTGAGTACCTTAGCTCTAAATCAGCACCCAGGATCAACACTAAGGTCAAGTAGTCCTATAGAACTGTCCTTGGGCTCCCCATAATGACCCCACCTACTAAGTGCTAGAGGTTAGAACCACTATGTGGAACTTAAGGTTGATTAAAGAGGAGTTTGGAATTTATAATGGTGAGGGTTCCTTTTCTAGTTTTCTAGGAATAGTCAAAAGAAAAGTCCTATGGCTAGACCCTAGGCTATTAAAGAGGAAAAGCTAGACCTCAACCAAAAGTGAGGTCAACAGAGAGATACAAAGGAAATTAAAAGACCTAAAGAACA
>NEWO01000143.1:479937-616186 GCA_003013225.1 Phalaenopsis aphrodite
ACTATCGATCAAAATTAGGAAATATTATCTTCAAAGAGGTTAAAAGGATAGGACATTTCAACGAGATTGAACAGAGAGGTGTGAAATGGGAATAAACTAAGAAATATATGACATCAATTTGGTCTGCGAAACCGTTTTATTTGCTGACAATTTCCCTTATTTAATATAAAGAATTAAATAAGGATTATATTAAGTTGGGTTCGGACAAACTTCCTATAAGGGCAAACCCCTATAGTTAATTACATCTTAAATGACCGAAGTCACCTATGAAAACTATCGATCAAAATTAGGAAATATTATCTTCAAAGAGGTTAAAAGGATAGGACATTTCAACGAGATTGAACAGAGAGGTGTGAAATGGGAATAACTCAAATTTGGAGCATTTATTATAGAATCCAAAGGAAGAAGAACTAGGGGATGTCATGGATCCAGAGGAAAACCTCAGTGACTTCCTAATCTATCCTATTATTTGGCTTCAATTTTAGAGAAAAAATATTTAAGTGTTTCATCCTATCAATTTTAGGGCTTACATTTGTGTGAAATGATCACACAAATAGCCTTTCACACAAATAGCCTGAAACATGTGAGGGTTTAGATCATGACGTACGATAACCTCGAAATTCTCATACGAGTTAGCACTTATATTGTATGACAGAGCTATACAAGACCTAAAGATAAGGTGAGGATAAATATTGCATAAGCAAACAACCTTGAAATCCTATGCCTTATTGTTTAACTCTAAGGAAGGAATGATTTAGTTAGGGAAGACGGGTTTTGCTGTAAAGACGGTCGTGCTACCCACCATGCTAGCTCCAATCTCCTTGCCGAGAAGAGTTTATGTTTTCTAAGATGTCAAGTTATGATGTTAAATCAGATGACCCTATGATTGTACCTCTTTAAACATTATGGGGCATGTTAAAATTTATTTTAGCGACACTAGTTAGGATCCTACAGTTCCCGTGTTCTGGTACCACTTTTTTCATGGATTCACTTAGTCCAAATGAATTTACTAAACTCAACTTAATGAATTCCATACTATCATTTAGACCGTGGGATGTCTTGTTAGCAGCCATAGGTTACCTCCTCCGAGGGACTCCCGATCATCCGATAAAAATGTCACAATTTAGTTGTAGTTGTTGTTTTGTGTGATGTTCGTGATTAAATTTTGAGTTATCTTATATTTTGAATGTTGTGGCAGTAAATTTTACCTTGTTTGATTTTAGATTTAATTTTGGTTTTGGTTTTGGTTTTGGTTTTGTGGCTATCCTAGCAGTTTTGGTTTTCATGCAGGGTGTCATTGTTGTTTAGCATGCAAGTTTTGTAAGCATAAAAATACAGTGTGGAAAGTATAGAAAAAGATGGTATTGTAAACTGTAAAAGCATAACTGGATGGTCTTCCCGTCATCTTCAACTGAAACTCAAAATGAATGTAAGGGCAATTTATGTAAAGCGGGAAAAATAAGGCTCTTAGATTATATCTTGGTGAGTCCTTGTTAGTTCGATTAAGGATGATTTTATTAAGCAAAACATATCAAGTTTAGTAGACCTCTGAGGTATCCAACAGGTCAGGAGCGAAAGGTAGGTCCATGATGTCCCCTCACCGCCTGGTGAAAAGTCTCGAGCTCATTAAAATACATTATGCTGCTTAATATTCTATCCTGTAAATATTTCTAGAGTTCAATGAATAGTGATGTTTCAATTATCCCTAAGAGTAGGGTGATTATCACTTATGATTCAATTCTAGAATTATGTAGGTGAAGACTCTTAAAAGAGACAAAATTTTAAGTGTTAATAATTCATCATCAAAACATTTGAATTTCACTTGAACACCAGATCGAGGTATTAAATTAGTGAGTTATTAAAACCTAAAACAGTACCCTAAGTCTAGGATCATTTAATTTGGTAGACTCCCAAATTTTAATCATCTAGGAAATTTCAAATTTATCTTTTAATTGAAAGAAGTGAGATTGGCTTCTACTAATCAATCCCTTGTGTTTAAATAATCTGAATATGCTAATTAGGATCAAAGGTTGCCCATTTTCCTTTCTTGAATTAAGCTTAAATGTTAATTAAGGTTAAATTTCTAGAATTACACTTTTGCCCCTAAGACTCTAATACTTCATAATTCCTCAAATTTAATTCAAATGACTTTGGAATTTGCATCACACCTCACTCATGGGCTAATTAAGACATTAGAGGAGAAATTTTGATTTTTCAAATTTTAATTTAATTTATATAGTTATTTATATGCAAGAATAGGATTTTTCAAAGAAAATTCAATAACTTGACCAAGGCAAAGCCTAATCACTTAAAATTTTTACTGGATGTAGACTTAGATCAGAGAATCACTAGGACAAAATTTAATGATTTTGTGAATTTTATTTGAATTACTAGAATTATTTTAATTTATGGAGCATTTATTAATTATAAAATATTTTAAAAATGGAAAATTAAGTTTTATATTTTTATTAAATATCTCTGAGGTCAAGGAACTTAGAGAAATAGTTTCACATTTCTCTAATTTTTCTTTGAATTGTTAGAATTATTTTATTGAAAATCCATTTTTAGCCTTTCAAATTATTTTAAGCTTCAAAATTTAATATCTTCACTTAGAAAATCAGGAAATTTTTTTTTAATTTTTCATAAGTGCTTAGGAAATAATTTAGAACATTTTCATGTATTTTATAATTATTTTTATTTTTATCATTTTTGAATTATTTAAATATNAATTACACTTTTGCCCGTAAGGCTCTAATACCTCATAATTCCTCAAATTTAATTCAAATGACTTTGGAATTTGCATCTCACCTCACTCATGGGTTAATTAAGACATTAGAGATTTTGATTTTTCAAATTTTAATTTAATTTATATATTTATTTATATGCAAGAATAGGATTTTTCAAAGAAAATTCAATAACTTGACCAAGGCAAAGCCTAATCACTTAAAATTTTTATTGGATGTAGACTTAGATCAGAGAGTCATTAGGACAAAATTTCATGATTTTGTGAATTTTATTTGAATTACTAGAATTATTTTAATTTATGGAGCATTTATTAATTATAAAATATTTTAAAAATTGAAAATTAAGTTTTATTTTTTTATTAAATATCTCTGAGGTCAAAGAACCTAGAGAAATAGTTTCACATTTCTCTAATTTTTCTTTGAATTGTTAGAATTATTTTATTGAAAATCCATTTTTAGCCTTTAAAATTATTTTAAGCTTCAAAATTCAATATCTTCACTTAGAAAATTAGGAAAAAAATTTCAATTGTTTGTAAGTGCTTAGGAAATAATTTAGAACATTTTCATGAATTTTATAATTATTTTTATTTTTATCATTTTTGAATTATTTAAATATTAAAGAAAGGCTTAAAAATGAAAATTTTATTTTAATTACAAATTTATTTTTAGAAATATCATCTAATCACAAAGAACTCCAAAAACTAATTTTTATAATTTTTTGAGTTATATTTTAATTGTTAAAAATCATTTTAGTGTTAAAAATGACATTTAATTTAAAAAATCGATTTGAGTTATCAATTGAGCTCCAAATATTTTGAAATTTTTATGGGGAGTTCTTTGAACTTCAAATTATAGTGGAGATTAAAAAGCAAGTCATTTAGATATTTATATTTTCCAAAATAATTTTCTTTGTGTTTTAGAGTTTGGTGAACTTTAAGTGTATTCTTATTGACTTACCCCATGAAATATTTTTCAAAGGGTTCTTAGGTGACAACAAACCTTCCAAAATTTTCTTGGATTTTTCTAAATAACATGCTAATTATTATGATTAATTTATGCAAGTAATAAACATAAACTTGAAAAATATAGATCTCTGTCTAGAGATATTCTCTGACTTTGGAAAAATCAGAGAATGTTTCTTAAGACAAAGGTAATAACATGCCAAAATTTCAAGCCTTGATGAAATGTCTACATGCATGGAGATTTAAAAGACTCAAAATAGTATTTAATTAATTAAAAATAAAATACGCTTCACATAAACTTCAAATTATTTCCACATTATTCTCATTTGTTCACTGAGCAAGAGCGTATTTTTATTTTATTTTTGTAATTTTTCTACACCAAGATTTGAATTTTTGAAGTTAGGGATCATTCTCTGATTTATTTAATTCCTTATTTATCTATTTAAATGTGAGGCGCCACTACATCTTAGGTGGCTCCGGAATGCGATGCAGCGTGCTCCCATTCATTGCGCTTTCCACCTTGGCATGCCACGTGGATCGTGGTTCACAAAATTGAGAGTTCAGTCAGCTAGATCTCATCTGTTAACTAGATAAACACGCGATTGGATGGCTCCTCGTCATCATCCCCAAATAAGCTAACCTGAGAATCGTCCACACTAAAACCTTCAGATATCCCTCTAGAGTCAATCAAATCTCATTCGGTTTGATCCTATGGACTCATCTAAGTGTGACAAACATATCCATACGATAAACATGACATTAAATTAATTCTAATTAAATGGAGAATTAAAATAGGCTTGGGAAGATGGGAAGTTCAATACCTTTGATCTGAGAAGGGAATCTTCAATCAGTGGTTCTCGACACTTTCATGGAGGTCCAAGGAGGCTACGGATTGAGCCTCTGGTCGTGGTGAAAGGTCTATACCCAAATTTAATCAAGGCCAGATTTGGGTGTTGGTCCTGAGCTGTCTTAGAGGCACTTTATGAGGGGGATTTGATAGGGCTTTATCTTAGTTTAGTGTGGTGATAGTGCGGATAAGTTTGATTTAGATTTGGTGCACTGTGGAGGTGTGGTGGAGAATGTCCTATCTCCGAAGAGTATTTTAGCTCAAAAACTGAACTCCAGCAAGGGGAATTAGGGTAATGTATTGGTTGTATTGCATTGGGAGGCCTCAAGGAAGCTCAGGGAGTAATTTTAGAGGGTATCCTTAAGAAATTTTTAGCACACCTTCCATGGCCATCAAAGTGGACATTTTATAAAAATGTCTTTGGGTGGCTCTATAAGCCAATTGAGGGGTGTAAAATTATGCTTATGTGGAAGGCAAAGAGCTTTATATTTAAAATGGGATGAGGTCGCCTCAAGGTTTGAATTGGGTTTAAATTTTGGGTGGTGGCTCACGATTTTGGCTCCTCTAGTGACTAGACCAGGCGGTAAGGCTAGGAGAGGTGACCAAGAAGTCAGGAGAGCCAGGGGAATCTGTCGCAACAATTAATTTTGGGAGGTGTTTAATTTTGGCAAAAATCTCCTAGGCTTAAACAATTTTGGAAATAAGTCCTTTGATTTGGGGATCCTTTGGTCTCTGGCTCCTTTGAGTGGTTCCATGGGGTTTAGCCTGGTCAATAAGGTCCAAAATTTGGCTGTCGTGGTTTTTGGTTGGTCAATTTGGCTAGATTGGGTCAACATTTGATGAAGGGGTCCATGTAGGTCAATTTAGCTAAAGCTTGGGTTTGGGCTAGGCTAGTCATGGCCATGAACCAAATTGATTAATAAAATATGTGTAGATGACTGTAATGAACTTTTTTGGTGAAAGATTGAAGTGGTTTTGAGTTAAATCTTAATTTGAGGGATTTTGGAATTTTGGTCACTTTAGGCATGTTGGGCTAGACTTGGGTCTAGATTGGGCTAGGCTTAGGCTAAGTCCAAATTGATTGTTGATAATGGTCAATAGGAATGTCATGAAGGGTTTTCAACTTATATTGGGAGTCAATTTTGGGGCTAAGGCAACCTAATTTTGGGGCTAAGGCAATCACATTTGTGGAATTTTGAGACATGTCCAATTTAAAGCAAAATTGGGGATTTTTGGACTTAGATTAATATTAAATGAAATTAAGGCTTCACTGAGGTCAATTGAAGGCCAAGTTTGATGTTTAGGGGTGTTATGAAGAGTTTTCAACATAAATTGTGGCAAATTGAGTAGGTTATAGGTTCAATTTGGTGAGATTAAGTCATTTGACCAAAATTGGGGGTTTGATTTAGATCAAAATTGAGTTTAGATTTGGTTTATATTGGTTATATTAAAGGTTAATTTGAGTTTAGAATTTAAATTGGAGGAAATTGGGACCAAATTGAAGGACATTTGAGGTGAATTTAGGGGAATTGGTCCTTTAAAGGCAATTTGGGGGTTTTAGTCAAAATGTTCAAATTGGGTCATGTGGTAGTTAAGAAAAATGAAATTGGGAAAATTTGGAAGGTTTTGCGATTTTTTGGGATTTTTTGGAATTTTTGAAAATTTGGGCCAATGAAGGGCATTTTGGTAAATTTGGCAATTTTTTTGTTGATTTGTGTAATTTGGTTGTTTTCAAAAGGTTTGAAATGATTTTTGAACAAATTTGGGTATTTATGTTAAATTTGGGATTTTTTGTTAAATTTGGGATTTTTGGCCAAATTTAGGGTTTCAAGGGTACTTAGCTAATTTGGGAAAGTTTAGTGGAAAAAAGCCAAGTTGAGTATTTTTGGTAGAATTGGGGAGCTAACCATCATAAATGAGCTATGGACCAATGGAAACCCCATTTGTGACTTGTATGTACTGGTCTTAGCTAAACCCTAGCATAGGGCCAGTTGCTTTAGGGGACCATCTACATGAGTCTCTCAAAGGATTAAGGGATCAAAGTCAAGAAATTTTGGGTTTGTATTTGTGAGTGAGGTGAGTACCTTAGCTCTAAACCAACACCCAGGATCAACCCTAAAATCAAGTAGTCCTATGAGAACTCTCCTTGGGCTCCCCCATAATGACCCCACCTACTAAGTGCTAGAGGTTAAAACCACTATGTGGAACTTCAAGTTGATTAAAGAGGAGTTTGAAATTTATAATGGTGAGGGTTTCTTTTCTAGTTTTCAATGAATAGTCAATAGAAAAGTCCTATGGCTAGACCCTAGGTTATTAAAGAGGAAAAACTAGACCTTAACCAAAAGTGAGGTCAACAGAGAGATACAAAGGAAATTAAAAGACCTAAAGAACATGCTTCTAACGATCTGGAAAATTAATATCTCCAACTAAAATTAATTTAAAAAGACCAACACCTCCATTTCGTCAAAGACTTAGACAACATGAGTTGGATAAAAAATTTCAAAGTTACTTGAAGTACTTAAGAAGTTAACGAGAAATATTCCTTTCATTGAAGCTTTGGAACAGGTGCCAAGTTATGCAAAGTTTATGAAAGAGATTTTAAACAAGAAAGGAAGTTTTGGGATTATCAGACAGTTGCACTAAGTGAGGATTGCAGTGCTATATTCCAGGAAAAGCTTCCCAAGAAACTTAAAGATCCTTCTATTTGGAGAAAGATTATGTGGAAAAGCTTTATTCCATTTAGGATTGAGCATTAATGTGATGCCTCTATCACTATTTAGAAGGATAGGTTTTCCCAATATTTCTCCCACTATTATAACCCTTCAGTTAGCTGATCGATCTATTATTTATCCAAAAGGAGTTATAGAAGATGTGTTTGTTAAAGTGGATAAATTTATCTTTCCTATGGACTTTATTGCATTAGATATGGAGGAACATAAAAAAAATCCAATTATTTTGGGGAGACATTTTCTTATTACTGGACAAGCTATGATAGATGCACAAAATGAGAATTGACTTTGAAAATTAATGACTATGAAGCCACTTTTGATGTTTTAAAGGCTACAAAATATCCAATTAAGAGAAAAGATAAGGATTGTTTTTGGATTGATGAAATTTGATTATCTAAGTAAAGACCATTTCCAAGAAGTTTTGAGAGTAAGTTAACAGATGAGATCAAAATGGACTTTCATGATGTTGAAAACGTTGTTTAAAGAAGACTGTATGTATGTTCAGGAGACGTGCAAAATGATGGATGTTACCAAAAATAGTGAAATTTTAATTCCATCTGTTGAAAAATTTCATGAACTTAAGATGAATGTACCCCGTACAATTTTAAAGCCTATCTATTTAAAGAATTCATCTACACCACCAGTCTTTATATCTTCAAATTTGACTCAATGACAAGAAGAACGTGAATTGAATGATGAAATCAATGATCTCCAAAGAAAGAGTTATTAAAAATCATTAAATGGCATGCTCCGTGGTGTATAGATAAAATGAATGAAATTCTGATGCTGCGGAAACCAGAGTAAACATTGGATCAATCGATGGTCGATGTTAGACCAAGCACTTCATGGAAGGCAACCCATGGTTATCTTTGTTTTCTATTTAGTGTGGTTGTTGCTATGTCAGATTGGATAATACTGAGATGTTGGACTTTGATCCGTGCTTGGTGTTTAAGAGTGGATTGGATTAATGTTGTGAGGTAATTCCTTCGTCATGACTAGATTTGTATATGATTTATGGTAGTAGCAGGTTGACTAGTCCGTTACAATTTAGTTCTCAGCTGGAGCTGAGCATTACCTTGAAGCATGTAGAGTTTGGACTTGGACCACTCCATGTCAACTCTATTACTTCATTTATCTGACTTTGTCTTCACTGAGTAAGGTCGTGAACTCACTTAGCGAACAACATCTTGATGAACTGCATTCATTTTTATTTACTAGATTGTGTATACCCGAAACTTAGAGTAACCATTAAATTGGCAACACATGCAGGAATTCTAGTCCATGGGTGATAACCATATAAAGTTTTATAATACATACATATTATTAGTGTAGTTTCTTATACTAGAAATTGAAAGTAAGGAAAAGAAATGTGAGTAGAAGGAATATCAAATTAACCTGAGTTCTTGTTTGTTTATGAATTTGTGAATCTATGTATTGGAGTTTGTGTGTCTTTGTATGTGAGTCAAGTTGAATGAGTCATTGGAGATGACAAAACTTATCTTTAATATCTTATATTTGTTAGCATCTAGCAATTCCTTTATAAAGTTTGAAATGTGTTCCTATGTAATCTTTAGTTTGTATATGTTATAACAATTAAAATTCCTTTATAGTGTTATGTCAAGCATGTTTAGGCTAGATTTACTTTCTATTACAATATTATACCATGTGTTATTTGTTGATATTTCTGTAGGGTGTAGTAAATTGTAAAAGTGTTCTTTCCCTGCTGAATATTTTTCTACTTCATTGTTACACATGTTTGACGGGGAAAGAAAATTGTTTCAAATTTAAACCTTACTTGTTTACAAAAGTACTACAAATAAATTTCTATTATATTTCTAATGATTATTTTTATGTGGAGTCATCTTAAGGATCTTAGAATTTTAAGTATAGAAATGGAATAGGAAAACTTGTTGATATTTTTAGTGAAAAGGGTGAAACTAGAGTTAAGGATATTTATTGGAGAGCTTGGGAAAATGAATAACTATCTTTAATAGGAAAAATTGTATTTTTTGAAAAACTAATGATTCTTCAAATTTTTATTTTCAAACATTTAAGGCTTTTTTAGAAAGTATTTTAAAAAAAATATACATCTTTTCAAGTGAAGGAAAGTAATAAGTTTTAACTTTTGAGAGGGATAGTGGAATTCAAAATTATTTAAGAACTTCTCTAAATATAATAATCCTCACATATAAAACAAAAAAAAAATAATGGATCAAAAAGATCCTAAAAAAGAAAAGAAAATGCAAATACAAAAAGAAAAAAAAAGTGAAGAGAAGCTTGAGGAGAGGTCTTAATCAAAAATTGATTTCACTTGGTCTTTCTAGAGTAAAGAACTTAGAACAATCCTAAGCTTGATTTTTATAATTATATTAGTAAAAAATATTTTTAAGAGAGTTCTTAAGTCTAGAAAGTAAAGTTCATAGGATCCGAAGTTTGAAAAATCTGCATATATTTCTAAATAAGATAGGAAAACAAACTCCCAAGTTTGATGATCAATATTTTTGAGCTTGGGCTAGTCTGATTCACTAGAAGTTCTTCTAATTTGAACTATCACATTTAAAAAAAAAAATTAACAATTCTAAACGATGAGCCATTAACTCTAATATACATAAATTATTTAAAAAATGTAGTATTACTTGAGGACAAATAGTGTTTAAGTTTAGAGGATTTTGATACGCCTAAAAATGCAATATTATTTATGCTTCATTTTATAATGAAATTGCACTTTAAAGGTATATTTTCTTGTGTTTTTGGTTGTAGGTACATCAAATTGAAGAATTTGGAGTGATCGAAGCAAAAAGAATAAAAATGGACCAAAATGGAGCAAATCAGGTCGAATTGGGGCACACCGGATCAATGGGGACCAAAACCGGACACTTAAGTGCCTATGCTCGGTGCATAAGCGCCCAAATATGGCACTTAGGCCCCACCATACAGAGAGGGGGGCGCTTAAGCACCTAAAAATCAATGCTTAGGCGCAAAAGGAGGTTTTCAACGTATCTTCTAGAATTTACATCAAATTTTGATGATTTTTGAAGCATTGCTTCGTGCATATCTTGATGAATTCATTGGAAATGAGAAAAGGGACTTTATAGAAGAATTTGGGGTGGTTATATGGAGTTTTAAAGAGGCACTTCAGGCACTCTTTGGAAGAGTCAATGAATATGGACAGTTTTTAAGAGACACTTAAGAATCTCTTTGGAAATTATAAATAAGGCTTGTAATTGTTTTTAAAAACTCTCTTGAAGACTCTTTAACTCTTGAATCAATTGAAAGAGGAGAAGAAGACTTAGAGAAGAGGAATTAGGCTTGAGTGAGCCCTAAGTGGGGCGATAAGGTGAGAGAGAAAGAGAGAGTGTGAGAATTTCCTCTTTTCTTTTCACTTTGTTCTTAGAGTGGATTGTAAGGAGATTGCTTTTGATATATTAGGAGAGTTTGATTTACATCAAAGATAAGTATTTTTATTATATTTTGATTTGAATTTAGTACTTTATTTGTCTCATTTCAAAGTTTTGTCCAATGAAAAGTACTTGTTGTTTCTTCAAGTGTAGTGAGTAATTTTCTTTATTCTTCCCTCTTGCAATGAATTAATATGCATGTGTAGGATATATAATTGAGTAGAGTGAGAATATATTGTGATGAATTTACTTTGTTCTTCATTTACCTGTAAACTTTATCAACTTGCATGTTAAAATATGTTGTGAGAACATGTAAGATCCAGAATGGTGTTGACTCAATCAACTGTGGTATAATCACATGAGATTGTATGGATGAGAATGTAGTCCATATGATTAAGTGCAAATATATAGGAAAATAATCTAAGGTGTAGAATTAGAGAACTTTAGAGTGACAAACTAAAGCCCTTTAATTTGGTTTATTGTTTTATGTTTGATGTGAGATGTTAGCCTCCAGGTGGAGGGATAAGAGGGAACTCTAGAGTGAGAGCTAGTATCTTCCCTACCTCAAGAGAGGCATCGATATGCCGAAGAGAGGCATGCTCCTCGTTGTATGGACCAAATATAATATTGGGTGATTTATTTATTTTCTCCCTATTTGGGGTACTCTTATGAGCAACAACTAACGGTATCCTTGGACTCAAACATGACTTGACTGGTTGACATCATGCAGACCCTGGAGAAGCGGTGGTAACAAAATCTATGGTAGTAATAGTAGTACCAACTCGACTCCCCAGGAAAAATCTGACAGGAATACTATTACACATAAAATATATAATATTTTTTTATACATTTATATACCTATTTTTGAAATATTGCTCTTTAATGATAAGTACTTGTGTGTTTTTCTTGTAGGTACAATCAAATAGATCTAAAATGCTAAAGGGAGTGAAAATGGGTCAAATTTGGAGCAAAAATGATTCAATGTACAAAAATGAACTAGCGCCTAAGCACTAGAGCATCCGTTCCTAAGCGCCACACACTTCGTGCTTACGCACCAAAGTTAGTTACGTGAAGAAATATTAGTTTGAGCAGAATTTTGAAGAGGTATTTTAAGCAACCCATGATAAAAATGTGGGAAATAGCCCATGGACACGAAAATTCCTTCAATTAGCTTATGAGGAGGCACCTTCTAGATGATTTATTAAATGAAGACACCTTTTTTAAGAGACACCAATGCACCCCTTGGATTTTTATAAGAAAAGGCTTAATTTTTTCAAAAGAAGAGGCCAGCAACCAACCATCAAAATTTATAAATGCCACCACCACTGCCCATCGCCAGCGCCGCAGCCGACCACCTTCACTTTATTTTATTTTATTTTGAGTATTAGTTTGTATTGTGAGAGAAGGAAGAGAATTCAAAGGAACTTCAAGACATTTGGTCGAGATAATTTGAGATAAGTGTTTATCTTCATGACTACACTTGGTTTTTTATTTAAATTTCTTGTTTATGTGCATGATTTCTACTTTTAAACTCATGTGTGGTTATGTTTTCTCCATGGATTTTGAGTAGCTTTCTTTTTCTTTTTCCTTAAAATGATAATTGAATAAATGTTTAAAGGAAGTTGTGTGAAGTATTAGACTTCAATGTTGGAAGATGATTCAAGACCTTGCACTTCATTTACTTCTTGATTTGTTCAATTAAGCTGTTAAAAGCTGCTGTGAGAACATGTAAGATCCGAGATGGTATTGTCTTAGTCAACAAATTGTTGGAATCACATATTGATTTCATGAATGAGAATGTAGTTCATGGTGTTGAGAGTAATTAAATAGGGAAATATATTTTCTAGGGTGTAGAATTAGAGGACTTCAGAGTGACAGGCTAAAGCCCCCAATTTGATTTATAGTTTTAGGTTTTGATAAAAGATGTTGGCCCCTAGGTGGAGGGAGAAGAGAGAACTCTAGAGTGAGAGCTAGTATCTTCCCTGCCTAGCCCGTCTTCAAGACTATTCAAACTATTGATTAACCAATATTTTTTTATAGCATCTCTAGTAAGGGTAAAGAATATTATTGCTCCTATTTGACACAACACATTTGACATACGTCCATAAATGAATTTCTATGTTTATCACTGATTCATGATAACGAAAAACATATTTTACTTATATTGCCTTCATCTTGCAAATATTTTAGTTAAGTTATTAGTTAAGTTAATTAGTTGCTTACTTTATTTTCAATTATTAAAAAATAACAAAAAGAATCAAACTTTTATTTCTATTATAACATCTTAAGATTGAGTTATTTTGTTATCTAAAACTAATCCTTCATGTGGGTTCGATATTCAGGACTTAATCAAAAAGTTCTATATTACTTGGTAACAATACGTATACTTATGTAGTATCCCATATTGAAATATTATAAATATTATCACATACATCACATTTTACATCTTTATATATAAAAAGTTTGGAATGGGTTTTTGCCGCTATTGCCGGGGAAGGAGAAAAAGATTAGTAATTTGAAAAAAAAATCAAAAAAAAGTTTTTGGATAACAAAATTTTTAGTAAGTCTTATTTAAATTTTAAGATTTATTTTAAGAATATTGTAGTGTCATTTTTATATAAAGTTCTTGTTTGTGTGTTTTTTTTTTGCTTTAATTTGTTTTATTTGGCGTTATTGTGTTTTATAGTAATGCATGCATAGTTTAGGTTTTGCAGGACTTGTACCTTATGATTCTGAATTAGAAAGAACTATTAAAAAAATTAAAATATAAAAAATGACTAAAAATTTTCAAGAAATGACAAATTAAAATAATCAAAATGTTGAAGAGTTTAAACCCTTAAGAGATTATGCAAACCCTATTATCCATTTTCATTTAGTATTCAAAAATCTGCTGTAGTGGCTAATTCATTTGAACTTAAACCTGCTATTATCCAAATGATATCAAATAATCAATTTGGTGGAGCACCAATTGAAGATCCAAATTTAAAACTTGCCAATTTTCTAGACTTTTGTGCTACATTTAAATATGATGGTGTATCAGACAATGCTATAAGACTTATCTTATTTATTTTCTCACTGAGGGATAAAGTTAAGATATGGTTAAATTCATTATAACCTGGATCTATCAGAACTTGGAGTGATTTAACACAAAAATTCCTTGCTAAATAATTTCCACCATAAAAAACTACGAAGCTTAGAAATGATATTACAACTTTTAGTCAGTTGGAAAGGGAATCTATTTATGAAGCATGGGAGCAATTTAAAGAACTCTTAAGAAAGTTTTCAGAACATGTTATACCAGATTGGTTAATAATTCAAATATTTTACAATGGGTTAGTTGGATCTCTTAGATCTAATATCGATGTCGCTGCTGGTGGTTCATTGATGTTAAAACCATTCAATGACGCTTATGCTTTACTAGAAGAGATGGCTACCAATGAGTTTCAATGGCTTTTCGAGAGGGTAAATTTTAAGAAATTAGCCAACTTTCATGAAACTGATGCTTTCGCTACGTTAGCAAATCAAGTTGCTGCAATTTCAAGGAAGTTAGACCAATTTAGAATAAATTTTCTCAACCAATATCTATAATTGAAGAGAATTAATTAGGGCAAATGGTAGATTCACAAGCAACATTAGAAACTTTGAATGCCATAAATAATATGCAGAATAACCCATATTCAAATTATTATAACCTAGGTTGGAAGAACCATCCCAATTTTAACTGGAATAACAATTTGGGTGGTAAGAATCTGCAATAGGGGAACAACCAAGTAAACTCATTAGGAAACTGGAACAATCAAGAGAATATGAATTATAGATCTACTTATCCTCCAGGTTTCAACAGTAATACACAATTTAAGGAGAAGAAGTTGTCTGTAGAGAAGTGGTGTTACAAATGGGAAATCAATTACAAAGTTAAGGAGCTACAATTAGAAATATTGAGAATCAACTTAGGTAAATAGAAAATTCATTAAGTAATAGATCTCAAGGAATAATTCCTATTAATATACAAGTAAATCCAAAAGATCAGAATAAACAACAAGTAAAAGCCGTTCAACTTAGAAGACGAAGAGAATTGGAAGGTAGAGTTCAAAAAGAGGCTGAAGTAGAGAGAGAAGAGATTGAAGAACCAAAAGAGGATGCTTTGAAAGGTTTAAGAAGACCTATTTCTACATTTAATGTTGATTTGGAAAGACTGCCACCACCATTTCCTCAGAGGATTCAAAAACAAAGGTTGGATAAGCAATTTTTAAAGTTATTGGAAATTTTAAAGAATCTTACAATTAATATTCCATTTGCTGAAGCCTTAGAATAAATGCCTAGTTATGTGATGTTTATAAAGAATATTCTTAACAGAGAAAGGAAGTTTGAAGATAATGACACTATTGCATTTAGTGAGGAGTGCAATACTATAATTCAGAAGAAGCTTCCTGAAAAGCTTAAAAATCTTGGTAGCTTTATAGTTTCATGTGCAATAGAAAACAAATTTTATGGGAAAGCTTTATGTGATTTAGGAGCAAGCATCAACCTTATGCCATTATCAATATTTAAGAGATTGGGCTTAGGAGTAACTCTGCATTTAACAGATAGATCAATAGCCTACTCTAAAGGAGTTATGGAAGATGTCCTTGTGAAAAAGGATCAATTTATCTTTCCTGTTGATTTCCTTGTGCTAGACATGGAGGAATATAAAGAGATACCTATCATTTTGCAAATATATTTCCTATTCACTAGAAAAGCAATGATAGATGTGCATAAAGAAGAATTTACTATGCACATCAATGATCAAACAATTACCTTTAATATTTTTAAATTAATGAAGTATCCTGCAAAAGATGATGAATGCTACACAATGGATGTGATAAGATATTTAAGTGAATGTCATTTCAAAAAAAAATTATGAAGAGAAATATGGGATTAAAGAGTTGGAACACGAGCAAGAAGAGGAGATGGATAAATATGAAGTTTTATATAAGGAAGATACAAATTATGTGCGGGAAAGTTTTGAAGTTTTGGACGCAATAGAGAAAGGTTAATCTTTTTTTTTCATCAATTGAAAAACCTTTCAAGCTTGAGTTTAAGTTACTTCCTGAACATTTGATGTATGCCTTTTTAGGTGATTCCTTTACATTACCTGTTATAATTTCCTCAAAATTAACTATAGAAGAAGAAGAGAGTTTGAGGAAAATTTTGAGTTATAAGAAAGCCTTTGGATGGATAATTGATGATATAAAAGGAATCAGTCCTTCAATTAGTATGTATAGAATTCATATGCAAGAGAACTGAAAACCCAGGGTTGTTCCTCAAAGGAGATTATTTACTCTATTTCAGATAGTACATGAGTTAGTCCAATTCACCATGTTTCTAGGAAATGAGAAGTGACTGTGACTTTGAATGAACACAATGAGTAAAAACAGACAAGACAAGTTATAGGATGACAAATATGCATTGATTATAGAAAATTAAATCTCACCACAAGGAAAGAACTTTTCCCACTTCCCTTTCTAGATCAGATGTTGAATAGACTAGCTGGGCATAAATAGTTTTATCTTTTGGATGGATATACAGGTTATAATCAAATACAAATAACTATTGAGGATTAAGAGAAAACAACTTTTACCAGTCCTTATGGTATATTTGCTTTTAGAAGAATGTTTTTTGGTTTATGTAATGCACTTGGTACCTTTTAAAGATGTATGATGGCTATTTTTTGTGATTTAATTGAAAAAGGGATTGAGGTTTTCATAGATGATTTTTTAGTTTTTGGAACTTCATTTGACTTATGTTTAGAATATTTATCAAAAATTATTAAGTACTGTGAAGAAACAAACTTAGTCCTTAATTGGGAAAAATGTCAATTTATGATAGTAGGAGGAATAGTTTTGGGACATCAAATTTCAGAAAATGGTATGGAAGTAGACCCTATAAAAATTTAAATGATCGCTAATTTACCATACCCAACAAGTGTAAAGGAAATTAGGAGTTTTTTGGACATGCTAGATTTAACAGGCAATATATTAAAGACTTTTTAAAAATTGCTAAGCCTCTATG
Source organism: Phalaenopsis aphrodite (assembly GCA_003013225.1). NCBI lineage: Eukaryota > Viridiplantae > Streptophyta > Magnoliopsida > Asparagales > Orchidaceae > Phalaenopsis > Phalaenopsis aphrodite. The sequence continues at coordinate 496,669 of NEWO01000143.1, forward strand.
CCATTTACGTGAAAAAAGATGTAATTTTTAATTTTGATGAAGAGTGCCTAAAAGCTTTTAATTATTAAAAGTAAAATTAGTCACTACACCAAATATTGTTGCACCAGAATGGGAAAAATCTTTTGAATTAATGTGTGATGGTAGTGATTATGCTATTGAAACCGTTTTAGGACAAAAGTATGATAAGATTTTCAATGTTATCTACTATGCTAGTATAACTCTTAATGAAGCTCAAATTATTTATATAATAACTTAGAAAGAGTTATTAGAAGTAGTATATGCTTTTGATAAATTTAGATCATACTTGATTGGAACTAAATGTATTGTGCATACAGATCATTTTGCTATTAAATATTTAATGAAAAAGAAGGATGTAAAACCTAGACTGATATTATGGGTTCTTCTTTAGCAAGAATTTAATTTTGAAATAGTAGATAAGAAGGGAGAGGAGAATCAAATTGCTGATCATCTGTCCATACTCAAATTAGAAAAACCACTATATTTTTGAAAAATAGATTAATGAACATTTTTCAGATGAAAAATTGTTCAATATTAATGAGTGGCGTGTTCGATAGTATGTAGACATTGTGAACTTCTTTTTTAGTGATATTATACCCTATGGAATGACATACCACCAAAAGAGGAAATTTTTATCCGAAGCTATGACTTATTTTTAGGATGACCCATTTTTATATAAACAAGGAAAAGATCTTATTATGTGAAGATGTGTACCTTTAGAAGTAACTTATGAAATTATGCAAAATGTCATAATTTTGATTTTGGGGGACATTTTGGTTTTGATAAAACAACATACAAAATTTTACAATATAGATTTTATTGGCCTACAATCCTTAGAGATGTTAATGCTTAAATCAAAACTTGTCATCAATGTTAATGAGTAGGCAATATTTCTAGGAGGAATGAGATGCCCCAGAATTATATGTTTAAAGTTGAGATATTTGATGTTTAGGGATTAGATTTCATGGGACCATTTATACCATCTTTCAGAAGTTTATATATATATTATTAGCAGTAGACTATGTATCAAAATGGATAGAAGCTATTGTTTTACCTCGATGTGATGTTGAAAGTGTTGCAAATTTTTTAAGAACAAATATATTTTGTAGATTTAGCATGCCGAGAGTGATCATAACTGACGGGGAAAGTAATTTTAGAAATGAAATAATAGAGAAATTATTAAAGAAATATCATAGTAACTATAGACTGTTACGTCTTATCATCCTCAGAAAAGTGGTTTGGCTTATCCAATCATGAAAGTAAAAAATTATTGGAAAAATCTATAAAATTAACGGAAATGGATTAGTCAGCTAAACTTGACTATGCTTTGTGGGCTTATAGGACCGCATACGGAACTCTTATAAGAATGTCCCCACACAGGCTAGTATTTGAGAAACCGTGTCACTTACCAGTTGAACTTGAGCATAAATCATATTGGGTTTAATTACAATTTGAAAGATGCTAGTGATAAGAGGTTATTGCAATTAAATGAGCTTGAAGAGGTAAGGAATGAATCTTTTTAAAGTGCTAAGATTTACAAAGAAAAGATGAAGATGTGGCAAGCTCAAAGGATTCTGACTAAAAATTTTCAGCCAGGGCAACAAATTTTGCTTTATAATTTAAGGTTAAGATTATTTCAAGATGAACTTAAGTCTAGGTGGATGGGGCCATTTGTTGTGATGAAAGTTTATCCTTATGGAGTTGTGGATATCAAAGGTCCTAAAACTGATAAAAAATTAAAAGTGAATGGTAACATGATGAAAACCTAATTTTTAGGTGACTAACTTAAATTAAATGATTTGCTGATGTTGGGTCAACCAGAGTAAGCACTGTTTATGTCAGCCTAAGGATGTAAAACTAAGCGCTCTATTGGAGGCACCCCATAGTTATTTGTGTGTTTGTTTTTATTGTTATATTATTATGTGTGAATTATAAAATTTTGTTTTTAATTTGATTATATATTAAGTTAATGATTATTTTAAGACTATAAAAGATGGCTTATACAAGTTAGAATGAATATTTGGACATTAAGTTGATCTGTGCTAATATGAGCACTAGCGCTTAAGCGCAACAGTTAATAAAATATGTGCAAATTTTTATTTCTAAAAGCTCTCACTACAAATTGGTTGGCTTGACATGTAAGAGCAGTTCAAAGATGTTTCTAGGAGTTATGGGAGAGGTTTAGAGCCTACAAATAGAGGGTTATGAGGACAAATCTCACCACACCTTCATTTTATCCTTAAACTTTAAGTGAAAAAAGAGAGTCTTGGAAAAATGTCATCTTAGGAGAGTGATTTGAAGAAGAAGGAAGAAGCAATGAGAAAGAAGTTTATTAGTCAGAGTGCGCAAGAGATGTATAACAGTTTTGTAGCCTTTAGTATCAATGGAATAACAGAAAAGATCAACAAAATTGAGGCTAATGTGGCTTCAATTGAAGAAAAAGTGGTGGATGTTAACACACATCTAGATCATATGGGATGGCAACTAAAGATGCAGTTTAGCCACACCAGTTTTATAGAAGAAGTAGATAAGACTAAGAACAAGTGGATTGAAGAAGATTCAACCAGAGTTATTAATCATTGTCAGTTCTTTCAATTATACATACCAAATGCTGAAGTAGAGACTAATGATTTAGTGCTTATGTTTAGTGTTTGTGTGTTTATTGTTTGTATGTTAATGTTAAGTGTATTTTAAAGAGTTTTTATATGTTGAGCTTGTTTAGAGTTTGTGTTAGGAATCTTCTCATCCAAGACTATTTGGATTGACAATTTATGTATTAAAAAATGTTTGTAATCATTTGTGAATGAATAGAAGAGTTTTGTTTGTGAAAAATTTTGTGTTATTTAGTATTGAATCGAATTGGCTTAAATTGGTGAATCTTGAGTTAGAAGAAAGTGAGAGGGAAGAGAGTAGTATATAAAATGTTTTTGAGACCATAGAGGTTGGTTGACTTACGATAGGAGTGCATTTCTCTTAAAATAAAAAAAAATCAAAATTTGTGCATTGGTGCCTAAGCGCCAAATCCCACGCTTAAGCGCTGACTAAACTGATAGACTGACGTCTAAGCATCGAACCATTCATGCTTAGGCGTCGGTGCACGAAAACTGCTCCGTGAACAATTTTAAGTTAATTTTTTGTCTGAAAAATCGCCATTAAACCACACCACTTCGACTTCTTCCTCAATTTTGCACGATTTAGAGAGCAAGGGCATCATCTTAAGTGAGGATTTCTTGGTGGATTCAAGCCAAATTTATTATATTTGATCTTCTTAAGGTAAGAGCTTCACTTCTATGAAATTTTTTTTAATTTTCACCATGTAATTTGAATACATTCATAAGTTACCCAAAAAATTACTATTCATGGTGAAAACTAGGAAAAACTTGATGGAAAATGAATAGATTTGTTAGATTTAGGTTTTAGGAGTTGTCTTTTATCATTTGAAGTTGATTGTGGAATTTATTTTGAGTTTTATACAAACTTTTAGAAAATGGCACCAAGAATGAAAAGAAGCAAAAGAAAAGCTCCATTTGATTCAAGTAAATTTGTTAGTTTGAGAGCTCAGGACAGGTACAGTGATGCTATACATACAAGGAAACTGATTCCTGAGTGATGTTTCAAAAGTCCGGGAGGAGCTGTTAAAGTGTTGATTGTTAGTCGCCAGTGGGAGTAGTTCTATTATTTTTATGTTGTCATTGTGATCTTTGTAGTATGAAATTTCTATGTGAATATCTTGGAGGCTGATGAGGAAGAAGTCATAGTATAGGGGAAGACAATACCCTTTTCTTCTGAGGTAATTAATCAGTTTTACCATTTGCCTCTAAGTATTTTGTGTTTTTATGCAAATTATAGTCCTACTGAGGAGGAGTTAGACGATATTATATCATATTTAACTGATGGGATAGGATTATGGAAGATTACAAATAAAAGAAGATTAAATTTTTCTGCCTCAAAGTTGGATGCCAATGCAAAGGCATGACACTTTTTTATCTCTGCTTGTTTGCTACCTACAAATCATCTGAGTGAAGTGACTTGAGAGAGAGCAAACTTGAACTACGATATTCAGCAGTCCAAGCTGATTGATATTGGAGGATTGATTTATGGAGTTATTACCAGCTTTGTCATTGCTGCTACTACCATAGGTTTGAAATTTGCATCCTTGATCTTTCTGTTATGTGAGCAGGCTAGTGTTAGATATGATAGCTGGGAGGAGATCTTACAGCCACTGAAGCCCATTATTAGTGTGAATGTGAAGATTTATTCACTTCATTCTATTTTTGATTGGAAGGGTGGATTCTCTAGTAGTTCTGCTGCCTCTACTTCACATGATTCTACATCACGAGGTGAAAATTCTGGTTTTAATACTCAATCACAGCTTATAGAAAGGATATTGAATAATGAAATTTATATCAATGAAAATGTATTAAATTTAGAGCATTTTTCTAAGCATATGGAAGGTATATGAGAAGAAGTAGTGTTATAAGGAGGAATACAACACAACTATGAAGCATTTCAATAGAGGTAACTGCGATGTAGTATTTCCTCAGTACCATATATATCCTCCATATGCACCTACAACTGCTTGGCGTAGTGATGATAGTGATGAGGAAGATGATGTTTAGTTGGATTTATAGTTCTATTTTTTGTTTTATGTTATTTTTTGTTTATGTATTGTGGATTGTGCAGGTATTTTGTATTTATTGTTTTCAGTTGAGACTGTTGAAATTGTTAGGTTTAGTTATTTTGTTTTGTAGACATTTTTGTGATGTATTTGTACTTTTGTGTAGTTAGTATGTTTGTGTGGTAGTAATTATGTTAGTTGTGTTGTTTGGTGTATTTAGTCAATGTTTGTTGAAAGTAATTCAAAATCTTGGAAAATTTTAAAATTTAACTAACTTTTTACTTAAGAGTTGCATGTTAAATTTTTTTTTAATTTACTATCAGAAAATTTTCTTTATGTTGTAATTGTGTTTGTTTGCCAGTGTGATAATTTGCTTTTCAGTTATACTCCACTGCATAGAAATCTAATGAATCTCTTTATATTAAGTAGAATTAAAAATTTGATCAATTTAGTTTTCTACTCCTCTTTTTAATTTTTGTACTTGCATAGTTAGGATATGAAAATTCCTGCAAGCATGTTATAGCTAGTTTTCATTCTTGCTTTTATATATGATGCTAAATGTTTTATTTATGTTAAAAATTTAAGTTTATGGGGGGTGAAAAATTTTAAATAAACTTAAAAGTATATTTGTTTTCAACTGTATTTCAAATAAATTTGATTTTGACATAAAAAAAGATTATGTATATGAAGTTATATTAGGGAAGTAAAAATTTGATTTTAGAAATGAGTAAGAAAATATAGTTAAAAACTATAGTAATAAAGAAAAACTTAAAGTTAAAAATTTTTATAGTAGAAAATGCTAAATATAGTGTAACTATCCTTAGTAAGGAAACTTTGCATTTTGAAAAATTTAGAAATTTAGAATTTTAATTTTAATACTTAAATTTCTAGTATTAAAAATAATTTTCAAAACTATTATTATATTTATAAGTAAAAGATTTATATCAGAGCTTTGATTTAAGAAAGGAGAAGTGGAATCCAAATATAGTAATCCTTGCCTGAAAAATAAAAAAAAATGAGAAAAAGAAAATGAAAAAGAAAACGAAAATAAAAAGAGGAAGAAAAAGAAAAGAAAAGAAAAGGAAGGAGAAGCTTGAGGATTAGTTCCTAATCAAAAATTGGTTCCATATTTGATCTTTTTAAAGTATAAGATTTAGGAAACTCTTAAGATTAAAAATATAATATGGTAAGAAAATTTATTCTTAAAAAAAAATTTAAGTGGAAAATTTACTTTATTTCTGAATTAGATAGGAACTCATATTTTCATATTTCTTAACATTAAAAATTTCTAAACTTTAAGTTGGTCTCATTTACTAATATTTTTTCTAAATTGGACTACTATTTTTCTAAATCTAAATTTTAGCAACTCCTAAAGAAACTCATATGCATTATCTACTTATGTTGGTTTCTAAAGATTGAAAGGTCACTTGAGGACAAGTAACATCTTAAGTTTGGGGGATTTTGATACACCTAAAATATATAGTATTTTTGTACACATTTTATACTTATATTTGAGATATTGCACTTTAATAAGAGGTATTTGTGTGTTTTTCTTGTAGGTACAATCAAATGGGTGGAAAATGCTAAAAGGAGTGAAAAAGGGTCAAATTTAAAACAAAAATGAAGAAAGGTGCAAAAATAATCTAGGGCGCATACGCGTCACGTACTTTGTGATTAAGTGTCAAAATTAGTTACTTGAAGAAATATTAATTGGAGCAGAAATTTGAAGAGGTATTTGAAGCAACCCTTGATAAAAACATCGGAAATAGCCCATGGACACGAAAATTCATTCAATTGGCTTATTAGGAGGTAACTTCTAGAAGATTCATTGAATGGAGACACTTTTTTGAAGAGACAGCAAGGCACCCCTTGGATTTTTATAAGAAAATACTTAGATTTTCCAAGAGAAGTGGCTAGTAACTAACCAACAAAATTTACAATCGCCGCCGTCGACCACATTTACTTTATTTTATTTTATTTTATTTGAGTGTTAGTTTGTATTGTGAGAGAATGAAGAGACCTTGCACTTCATTTACTTCTTGATTTAGCCAATTAAGATGTTAAAACCTGTTATGAGAACATGTAAGATCCGAGATGGTATTATCTTGGTTAACAAATGCTTATAATCACATATTGATTTCATGAATGAGAATGTAGTTCATTGGGTTGAGTGCAAATAAATAGAGAAATATATTTTTAAGGGTGTAGAATTAGAGGAATTTAGAGTTACAGGCTAAAGCCACCAATTTGATTTATATTTTTGGGTTTTGATATGAGATGTTAGCCCCAAGGTGGAGGGAGAAGAGGGAATTCTAGAGTGAGAGCTAGTATCTTCTCTGCCTAGCCGGTCTTCAAGTCTATACAAACTATCGATTAACCAATGTTATTTATATCATCTCTAGTAAGGGTAAAAAATATTACTTCTTCTATTTGGTACAACACATTTAACATACTTCCACAACTGAATTTCTATGTTATCACTGATTCATGATGAGGAAAAAGTTATTTTACTTATATTTCCTTCATCTTACAAGTATTTAAGTTAAGTTGATTGGTTGCTTATTTTATTTTCAATTATCAAAAAATTATAAAAAGAATGACTTTTTATTCATTTTATATCATCTTAAGTTTGAGGAAGAATATATATTGCTAAGTATTTTATTATATAAAACTAATCCTTCCTATGGGTTTGATATTCAGAACCTAATCAGAAAGTTCAATATTACGTGATAACGATATGTATAATTGCGTAGTATCCCATATTGAAAGATTATAAATATAATCACATATATCACATTTTACATCTCTATATATAGAAATTCAGGATCAAATACGTGCTGGTAAAACTTCAGTTAAATTTTGAGATTATTTGACAAATCTGTCATCCCTTAAAATCTCTTTCTTCATTTGAGGGAACACCGAGCGTCCCACTCATGTAGGCAACTCAATGACTGAACATTCTTCTTTAGCGGACAATCTTTGGAATACTATACGGACTTTAGTGATAGGAGCGGGCTTCTCCCTCTCCTCACTATGACCATGAAACGATGGTAATGTAGCAATAATCTTTTGAATACTTTCATATCCATTTGTATTCATTAAAGGGTGAAACTTAATCCCTCATAGGAGTGGAGAGCCCTTGAGTACTTCTAGTTCTTCCTCATGAGGAAATTCATCAACATGTATATTTCCTACTTTTGCGGCCTTTTGAGTCTTTCAACTGTGATTCCTTCTTTGAGATAGAGTCAACGTCGTAGACTTTGAATAGGACCCAATTTCAAACACTGATGATTGGATGGAAAATTCTTTAGTTTCATCTTCTACGATCATAACCACCTTTCCTTTGGCAGAAAAGGGAACAATAGACTTAGCAGGTGCTGGCGGAGCAGCAGCTTTCACTTTCTTGAAGGAAGGGAAATCTTGGGAATAGTTTAGGTTAAATTTAACGGTAGTCTCCTGAACTTCCGGAGAGGTGAATTTCATTATGACGAATGGGGCTTTTCTGATAATGACTTCGAGTTCATCGAATCCAGATCCAAACTTGATGGTGAGAGCGACATTGCAAGCATTGCAGCTACTTGGCAGGTTGTAAGAGAAAGTGAGCATCGAGAACGCCATTGCAACAACTTCAAAAAGAAAGTTTTGGGTCAGTTATTTGGCCAACACCTTGTAATTGTAGTGCAAACACTAAAACTTAACAAAGGCCGATCTTTAGACTGGGCGGTCATTATTTAATTTTTAGTTTGTGAAGATTTTAAAATTTTAGTGAAAATTTTTTGAAAATAAAAGGATTTAATTAAATAAATAAGAAAGGTAAATGAGAAAGCGCATGATACAATTCGATTTAATTTACAAAGTAGCAAACCAAACTCAAAAGGACATAAAAAGGAAAGTAAAGTTTAGAATCTAGTGCAGGACTGACTTTACAATGCACAATGCCTAGCCATAACTAGTCTACCAACACATCTATTGGGGGTCTGACACACACAAAAGATAGAAGTCCTGATGAACTTCTGAACCTCTCTGTCCAAAGGTGATTGAATAGATGATCCTAAAGTCTGAAGGAGTTGACCGTACTTACCAAAGAGAAAAATGGGTGAAACATGCCAACAAAAGAAGGGTAATCTGGTCCATTAGGGGCATGGATACATTACTAATGTATTGAGACAATATTCCCTAATTTAATGGAGAGAGAAACTACTCCCCAGCGGAGTCGCCAGAAGTTGTCAGCCCAACTATAGAGGGGATCGTCCTGTGAAAGCTGTCGGTCGCCGGAATGGTAATCCTGTCGCCCGCTTTGGAAGGAAATTTAATTTATATATATATATATATGTTTAAGTTTAAAAAAATATCAAATCAAACCGATCTCATATCTTTCAAAGTTTAGATGTATCTATCCCAAAAGATAAACAAAAGAATTAAGGGTGAGGTTCGATCAAATCAACTAAGAATTATATGACATCTGTTTGGTCTACGAAACCATTTTATGTTGACCAACAAGTTTCCCTATTTAATACAAAAAATTAAATAGGGTTTATATTAAGTTGGGTTCATTAAAGTTGAAATTCGTTTGGTCTATGAAACCATTTTATATTGACCGACAAGTTCCCTTATTTAATACAAAAATTTAAATAGAGTTTATATTCTATAAAGGCAAGCCCTTATAGTAAATTACATCTTAGAAAACTGAAGTCACCTAAGAAAACTCTTGATAAAAATCAAAGGATATTGTCTTTTAAGAGGTTAAAAGAATAGGACTTTCCAAAGAGATCAGACAAAGAGGTGTGAAAGATGAATGAATCAACTTTTGAACATTTTACTTTTGGAATCTAAAGAAAGAAGAACTAAAGGATGTCACAGATCCAGAGGAGAACCTCAGTGACTTTCCAAACTATCCTACTGTTTGGCTTTAATTTAGAGGAGAAATATTTAAGTGTTTCATCCTGCTCTTTTCATTAATTGGGGCTTACATTCGTATGAAATGATCATACAAATTCCTAGAAGATGTGAGGATTTAGGTTGTAATGAACAACAACCTAAAAATCCTAAAATGAGTTAGGGTTTATATGATATAGTAGTGTCATACAAAGGCCTAAAGGAAAATTAAGGATTTATGTCGCACTAGGCGGACAACCTTGAAATCCTATGGCTTGATTTTTTAGTTCTAAGGAATGGTTTTGCTGGTGTAGACATGTCTTGCTATTGAAGATGGCTGCGTTGCCTGATCCCCGATAACTACTTATATGTAACAGTATAACAATGTCTCTAATTATATTTTCACTTATATTTCCTTACTTTGCAATAAAGTCAAAACTTGATCCTGAAGAAAATAAGAATTTAACTTTTCAATTTATATATACATATTGGGATACTACGTAAGTATATGTATCGTTATCAAGTAATATAGGACATTTTTATTAAGACATGAATATCGAATCCACAGGAAAATTATGAAATATGCTCTATTGAGTTAAAAACTTTCTATTTTAAAAAGATAATTACTTGAACTAGAGATATAATTGCAGTAATTAAAATTCAAATATTTATGGTATTTTTGATATTTTGACAAAACAGAAACAATTTTAACGGATATCTTAAGTTTATGTAAAAGAAAAGCACTAAATTTGAAAATATCTCTCTCTTTATCATGAATCAGTAATAAGCATAAGAATTTTGTTGTGGTAATATGCAAAATTGTGTTGTGCAAAATAGGAGCAATTATATTCTTTACCCTTACTAGAGATGTTTTAATGAACATTGGCTGATTTAAAGTTTGAATAGTGTTGAAAACCGATTAGGCAAGGAAGATACCAGCTCTCACTCTAGAGTTCCCTCAATTCCCTCCACATGGGGGCTAACATCTCGTTTCAGAACCTAAAACAATAAACCTGTCACTTTAAAGTTCTCTAAGTCTACACTCTTCAAAGATTATTTCCCTATTTATTTGCACTAAATCATATGAATTACATTCTCATTCATACAATCTCATGTGATTCTTTCCAATTGTTGACTGAGATAATACCAGCCCGGATCTTACATGTTCTCACAACAAATTTTAACAACTAGATAGGCCAAATCAAGAAGTAAATGAAATTCATGGATTTAAATCATCACAACTTCTTCCAACATTAAAGATCAATACTCTCCACAACTTTCATCCAACACTTTAATTACTTATCATTTTAAGGAGAGAGATAAAGAAAACTACTCAAAATCCATGGAGAAAATAAAACCGCACTTTACTTTAAATGTAGAAATCATTGTGAAACCAACAATAAATCTCAAATAAAACCAGAAGTAGTTCAAAACAAAAGATAAAAAACTTATCTCAAATCCTCCACCAAACTCTTGGAGTTCCTTTGAGACTCTTCTCTTTTACAACACTCTCAAAATAAACTAAAATTTAAAAGGATAAAGTAAATTTGTTGTGCCTGAAAATCTCCCCAAAACTCTCTCATTTCCAACACTTTTCAGAACTTTCAAGCACACTTTAAAAATTCTCAACTTCCTTCTTTTATAAATCTCTAAGAGGTAACATGATAAGTCTTCAAAATGTGTCCCAATTCAATGTATTCTCCAAAGGATGTTGCCTTTCATAAGTCTTTTAATAATATTTTTGTTTCTAGTGGTCATAACCTCCCTCTTTAGCCAATAGGTGCCTCAAGTACCTCTTCAAAATTCATCATAATGAAGAAAACTGCCAAATAACTGCCTCTAGCACTTAAGCGCAGGGCATCTGACGCTTAGGCACAGCCTTCTCTGTTTAACCGGCGCTTAAGCGGCGCATCTGGAGCTTAGGCGCCAAAATACTTTAGCATAATTTTCACCTCTTTTCTCCAAATTTGATCCCTTTTCACTCCTATTAGCTTTTTTTACCTTTCTGCTTGTACTTAAGAGAAAAACACACAAATAATTTCCATTAAAGTGCAATATCCAAAAAATAGGTATAAAAATGCGTCTAAAAATATTATATATTTTAGGTGTATCAAAATCGCTCAAACATAAAATGTCACTTGTCCTCAAGTGACACTTCAATCTTTAAAAAATAAATGAGTATGATATGTATATGAGTTACTGTATGAGTTATTAAAATTTAGATTTAGAAATATAGTAGTCCAATTTAGAAACAATATTTAGTAAATGAGACCAACTTAAAGTTTAGAAATTTTTAATGTTAAGAAATAAGAAAATATGAGTTCTTTCTCATTCAGAAATATTGTAGATTCTCCAAGTTTAGAATTTAGTCCTTTTATTATCACCACTTAAAAATTTTTATTTAGAGCAATTTTACGTACTATATTATATTTTTAAGCTTACGATTTTCTCAAGTTTTATACTTTAAAAAGATAAAATGTGGAGCCAATTTTTAATTAGGCACTAATTCTCAAGCTTCTCCTCCCCAACTTTTTTTTGTTTCTTTTCTTTTTCTTTTTCTTTTTCTTTTTCTTTTTCCTTTTCTTTCTTTCTTTTTCTTTTTCTTTTCTTTTTCAGGCAATGATTACTATATCTGGAAAGACCTTTAATGGTTTTGAATTCCACTTCTTCTTTCCTAAAGCAAAGTATTGATATAAATCTTTTACTTATAAATATAATAATAGTTTTGAAAATTATTTTCAACAAAAGAAATTTAAGTATTAAAAATGAAAGTCTAAATTTCTGATTTTTTCAAAAATACAATTTTTCTTACTAAAGATAATTATTTATATTAAACATTTTCTGCACTAAAAAAATTTAACTTAAAGTTTTTCTTCATTACTAAATATTTCAACTAAATTTTCTAACTCATTTCTAAAATCAAATTTTACCTCTCTAATATAACTTCATATACATGATCATTTTTCTTTTCAAAACAAATTCACTTGTAGCACATATGAGAACAAATGAAATTTAAGTTTTGAAAATATTTTTCATTCCCCACCCCCCAAACATTACTTTTTAACAGATTAAATAGTTTAGTAACAGATATATATAAGGAGGAAAAAAAATTGAAAGAACATGCTTATATTAAATTTTATATCCTAAGTATACAAGTATAAAACTAAAAACAGGAATAAAATTAATTTTTGCTTAATTCTCTATCATTTTCATTTCAATTCAACATGCAGATATTTAGTAGACTTCTAAGTAGTGGGTTCAAACATAAAAACAAACAAACACACTAACTTTGATTTACAGTCCCAACATAAAACCAAACACACATCAAGATAAAAGAAAAATACAGGGTAGCAGTTTTCTAAGTTTAAAATTTAAAACTAAAGTTAGCAAGATTTTCAACTTTATAAAAGATATAGAACTAAATTCAATCCTTAACTAACTAACACAATACTAAAAACACAAAAACACTTACTAACCTAGAATCACTCCAACCTGCTCACATAAAGAAAAGATCAAGGAAGAAAATCCCAGACCTGCAGTAGTAGCTGCAGTGGCAGAACTGATGATAGTCTGATATATCAAAGCTTCAATGTTGATGAGCTTTCCCTCCGGGATATAATAATTTAAAATTTTTCTCTCTGTTTACTTTGCTGAAATGATTTGTTGGTAATAGATAGGCTGAAATAAAATAGTGTCATGCTTTTGAAGGTGCAATTAACTTTGACGTGGAAAAATTGACTCTCCTCTCATTTGTGATCTTCCAGTGCCCTCTTCCAATAGTCAAATAAGAAATAATCTCTTCTAGCTCCATCTTAGTTGGACTATAATTTGCATAAGAACATAAAGTATCTGGTGGCAAATGATAGGACAAATTGATTACCTCTGCTGAAAAAGGTGTCATCTTTTCTCGAACAATGACTCTATCATCTTCAGCTTCAGGGAGGTTTGCATAGAACTCTCTAACAACAGATATAACTGCAATAGCAAAAAAACAAAAAAAACGTTCCCACTGTCAGCTAACGATCAGATCTTCCATAGATCCACCTGGATTCTTAAAATAATGCTTTTAGATAAGCTTTCATGAATGCAACGTATCACTGTAATTATCTTGAGCTTTTGAACCACAAATTTGCTCGAATCAAAAGGGCTCTTTCCTTTACTCGTCTGCATTCTTGGTGCCATTCTACAATTTTATTAAATTTCAAAAAAAACTTCAAAAATCAAGTTTAAACTACTAAACTAGACTTCTAAAAGCATAAACTACACTTCCTATGAAAATTCTATAGATTTTTCCTCATTTTTCACCATGAATAGTGAATTTTCAAATTCTTCCAAATGTACTCAAAATACGTGGTGAAAATCAAAAATTTTTACATAGATGTAAAGCTCTTACCTTAAGAAATCCAAATCTAGCATTTTTTTCCTAATTACACCAAGAAATCTTCACTTAATAGTGTGTCATAGCTCTTCAAACTCACGATTTTGAGAGGTTGAAGGCGACGAGAGGGTAAAAAATGGCAATTTTAGGGCTAATTTTTCAGTTTTAATCATTTGCAAACTGATTTTTGTGAACCGGCGCTTAAGCACAGATAAGTGGAGCTTAGGCGCCTGCCTCTTGGGTTACTTTACGCTTAAGCGCGAGATGTGGCACTTAGGCTCCAGTGCACAATTTTTTGATATTTTTAAATTTAAGTAAAATGCACTATTTGCCTTAATATACCACCCCTAAATGGTCTCATAACACTTAAATGACTATTTTCATCTCCTTTAACTCTCCTCTTTCTAAAAATTCTCTATATAACTCAACTCAATTCAAGGCTAAAAATACTAGAAATTTTCACACAAACAAATGTATATTTTCATTCACAAACAATTACAAGTACATATAACACTTAATTCACACTCGAAATAGTCTCGGATGAGAAAACTTTCTAAGCACAAATACTTAACAAACATTGACAATTAAACACATAAAAGCATAAGCATTAAAAGGCAAGGCTTAAACACTAACACATAAACACAACAACTCCTAACAAACAAAATATGACATCAAACTTAATTCCATTCTTCATGTGATGGGACAAACTTTGGTTTTTCATTAGTCTCTCCTAGGGCAATTGGAATATAAAGTTGATAAAATGGATGGTAGTGACGAGCTCTGATACTATCTTCTTCAATCCATTTCTGCTTAAGAAACATTACCTTACATGAATCTCAATTACCTTGGTCTCAAGTAAACATGCCATAAAGGTTTCAATTGCCATCCAATATGCTCAAGATGTACATGAATCTCAATTACCTTGGTCTCAAGTAAAGACATGTTAGTCTCAATTTGCTGATCTTTTCCAATATTCCTTCGATACAGATGACTAAGAAACCATTGTACATCTCTTGTGCACTTTGACTAATGAATCTCTTCCTTCTTCTTCAAATCTATCTCCCATGAAGACATCTTATCAAAATATCTCACTCTTATAAACTTTAGGGCTGAAAATTATCTGGGGCGAAATTCCTTCACTAAACCCTTCAATTTATAGGCCTAAATCTCTCTAATAACTTCTAAAAACGTAATGGAACCGCCTTGGCATGTTTTGACAAACCAATTAGCAGTTAAACCTTCTATAATCTTAATTTAGAACATATTTTTTAATTACCATGCTTAAGCGTCAAATATTGGCGCTTAAGCGCTAGCACACAGTTTTGCACCAGTCAAAGAAACGTCTAAATTCTCATTCTAACATTTCTAGGTTACTAAATAAAGTCTTAAAATCAATACTACCACATAATAGTCTAAAAAATACTACCACAGATTTCTTAATCACACAAAAACAACATTCAAAGCATAACAGAATGATAACTATGGGTTGCATCCCACAAAGCTCTTGGTTTAGCGTCGTCGACTCGACATAACTAGCGCTTATTTTAGTTGACCCAACATCATTACTTCATTAAATTTATTTTGATCCCCTACAAAATAAGGTTTAAGTCTATGATCTTTCACTTTAAACACTTTATCAGTCTTAGGATCTTTAATATCCACTGCTTCATATAGATAAACTTTATTCACAACAAATGGGCCCATCCACCTGGACATAAATTTTCCTGGAAGTAATCTAAACCTTGCATTATATAGCAAAACTTGTTGCCCTGGCTGAAAATTTTTAGTAAGAATCCTTTGATCATTCCACTTCTTCATCTTCTCTTTGTAAATCTTAGCACTTTCATAAGATTCATTCCTTATCTCTTCAAGATCATTTAATTGCAATAATCTTTTCTCACCAGCATCTTTCATAAGATTCACCCAATATGCTTTATGCTTATGTTCAACTGGTAAGTGACATGCTTTCCCAAATATTAGCCTATGTGGGGACATTCCTATAGGAGGTCTATATGCAGTCCTATAAGCCCACTAAGCATAGTCAAGTTTGACTAACCAATCCATTTTTGTTGGATGCACAGATTTTTCCATAACTCTTTAAATTTCCCGATTGGATAATTCAGCCAAACCACTTGTTTGAGGATGAAAATAAGTAGCAATTCTATGATTTATACGATATTTCTTTAATAATTTCTCCATTATGGCATTTCTGAAATGACTTCCCCCATCAGTTATGATAACTCTTGACATCCAAAATCTATAAAATATGTTCGTTTTCAAAAACTTTACAACACTTTGAACATCACATCAAGGTAAAGCAAAAAATTCTATCCATTTGGATACATAGGTCACTGCTAACATTATATATAAATTTCCAAAAGATGGTATAATTGGTCCCATGAAATCTAATCCCCAAACATCAAATATTTCAACTTCTAGCATATAATTGAGGGGGTAACTCAGTTTTTCTAGAAATGTTTCCGACTCGTTCACATCTATCACAAGTTTTGATACATTCATTAACATTTATAAAAATAGTATGCCAATAGAATCCAGATTGTAAAATTTTGTTTGTTGTTTTATCAACACCAAAATGTCCCCTAAAATTAGAATTATGAAATTTTGAAATAATTTCATAAGTTTCTTCTAATGATACACATCTTTGAAAAATCATATATTTTCCTTGTTTATATAACAATGGGTCATCCCAAAAATAAGTTTTAGCTTCAGAAATAAATTTCCTCTTCTGTTAGTATAATATCACTAACAAGAAAGTTCACAGTGTCGGCATACCACAAACCACGCCACTCATTAATATTGAACAATTTTTCATCTAGAAAATGAGCATTAAATTCTTTTTCAAAACATAGTGATTTTTCTAATTCAAGCCTGGACAAATGATTAGAAATTTGATATTCAATCCCCTTTTGATCTACTATTTCAAAATCAAATTCCTGCAAAAGAAGAATCCATCTTATAAGTCGAGGTTTAACATCCTTCTTTTTCATTAAGTACGTAATAGCAGAATGATCTGTATGCACTAAACAATGAGTTCCAATTAAATATGATTGAAATTTATCAAAGGCATATACTATTACTAATAACACTTTTTCAGTGGTTGTATAGTTAATTTGAGTTTCATTAAGAGTTTTACTAGCATAGTAAATTATTTTGAAAATTTTATAATATTTTTGTCTTAAAACAGCTCTAATCACATAATCACTAGCATCACACTTCAATTTAAAAGGTTTTTCCCAATCTGGTGAAATTATAATTGGTGAGGTGACTAAATTTTCTTTTAATAACTCAAAAGCTTTTAAGCATTCCTCATCATAATTGAAAATTGCATTTTTCTCTAGTAAATGGCATAAAGTCTTTAATATATCGCCTGTAGAATCCAGTATGTCCTAAAAAACTCTTAGTTCCCCTTACATTTGTTGGATAAGGTAAATTAGTGATCACTTGAATTTTAGCAAGATCTACTTTCATATAATTTTCAGATATTTTATGTCCTAATACAATTCCTCCTGCTACGATAAATTGTCATTTTTTCCAATTAAGGACTAAATTTGTTTCTTCGCAACACTTAATAACTTTTGATAAATGTTCTATACATGAGTCAAGTGAAGTTCTAAACACTAAAAAATCATCCATAAGTACTTCAATTCTCTTTTCAATTAAATCAGAAAAAATTGTCATCATACATCTTTGAAATGTAGCAAGAGCATTACATAAACCAAAGGGCATTCTTATAAAAGCAAAAGTACCATAAGGACTGGTAAAAGTTGTTTTCTCTTGATCCTTAGAAGTTATTTTAATTTGGTGAAAATCAGTGTATCCATCCAGAAAATAAAAGTATTTATGCCCAGCTAGTCTATCCAACATTTGATTTAGAAAGAGTTGTGGAAAATGATCTTTCCAAGTGGCAAGATTTAATTTTCTATAATTAATGAATATTCGCCACCTTGTAACTTGTCTAGGAGGTATTAACTCATTATGTTCGTTCACATTCACAGTTACTCCTCCTTTCTTAGGAACACAATGAATTGGACTAACTCATGCATTATCTGAAATATGATAGATACTTCCAGCATCTAACCACTTTAAAATTTCTTTCTTAACAACTTCTTTCATAATAGGATTCAATCTCATTTGAGGATCAGCTCTGGGCTTATAGTTCTCTTTCATATGAATTATATGCATATAAATTGAAGGACTAATTACTTTAATATCTGCTATTGTCCATCCAAATGCTTTCTTATAGTTTTTCAGAATTTTCATCAAACTTTCTTCTTTTTCCATCGTTAACTTCAAGGAAATTATAACTGTTAAAGTAGAGGAATCTCCTAAAAGGCATATTTTAAATGATCAAGAAGTAACTTCAACTCAAGTTCTAAAGGTTTTTCAATTGATGGACAAAATGATTTATCTTTGTTTATCGTGTCAAGAATTTGAAAAATTTCTCGAACATAGTTTGAATCTTCCTTAAAAAGATCTTCACATTGATCTAATTACTCTTCTTAATCATGTTCCAAATCTTGTACTTTAGATTTTTCTTCATAATTAGTTTTAATATGACATTCACTCAGACATCTTATAACATTCATTCTATAACATTCATCATCTTTACCTTTTGCATGATACTTCATTGATCTTAAAATGTTAAAAGTAACTGTTTGATTATTGACGTACATTGTTAATTCCCATTTCTACACATCTATCATTGCTCTTCGTGTGGCTAGGAAATGTCTCCCCAAAATGATATGTATCCCTTTATCTTCCTCTATATCTAGCACAATGAAATCAACATGAAATATAAATTGATCCACTTTCACTAGAACATCTTCTATAACTCCTTTAGGGTACATTATTAAACGATCTACTAGCTGCAGAGTTATAGTAGTAGCGGATTTTTTTTCCTAATCCTAATATTTTAAATGTTGATAATGGAATAAGGTTAATACTTGCACCTAAAAAACATAAAGCTTTAACATAAAATCTGTCTCCTATTGCACATGGAATTGTAAAGTTATCAGGATCTTTCAGCTTTTCAAGAAGCTTCTTCTAAATTATAACATTGCACTCCTCACTAAGTGCAACAATTTCATTACTTCAAACATCCTTTTTCTGTTGAGAATATCCTTCATAAACTTTAAATAGCTTGGTTATCCCGAAACTGATTATGTGCAATAGTATAAAAAAAATTCTAATTATATTTTTCAATTGTATTTCATTACTTCGCAACAAAATCAAAAACTTGATTCTGAGGAAAAATAAGAATTTAACTTTTAATTTATATGTATTGGGATATTAATCAAGAATATGTATCGTTATCAAGTAATATAGGACTTTTTGAATAATACCTGAATATCGAACCCACGGGGAAGATATTCAATATGCACTTTTTGGAAAACTTTCTTTTTTAAAAAAACCAATTATTTCAACTAAAGACGTTTTTATAGTAAAGAAAGTTTAAATATTTTTGGTAATTTTAATATTTTGACAAAAATAGAACAAACTTAAAAAGATAACTTGAGTTTTTGTAGAAGAAAAGCACTAAATATGAAAATATATTTCTCCTTATCATGGATCAATAATAAGTCTAGGAATTATGTTGTGGGAGTATGCATATTGTGTTGTGTCAAATAGGAGCAGTAATATTATTTACCCTTACTAGAGATGCTATAAAGAACATTGGTTAATTTAAAGTTTGAATAGTTCTGAAGACTGGCTTGGAAGGGAAGATACTAGCTCTCACTCTAGAGTTCCCTTGATTCCCTTCACATGGGGCTAACATCTTGTATCAACACCTAAAACAATAAACCAAGTTGGGGGCTTTAACATGTCCCTATAAAGTCCTCTAACTCTACACCCTTTAATGAATATTTCCTTATTTATTTGCACTCAATCATATGAACTACATTCTCATTCATACAACCTCATGTGATTCTTTCCAATTATTGGCTGAGACAATACCAACCCAGGATTTATATGTTCTCACAACAAATTTTAACATTTGGAGTGACCAAATCAAGAAGTAAATGAGGTATATGAATTTAAATCATCACAACTTCTTCCAACATTAAATATCAATACTCTCCACAACTTCCATCCAACACTTAATTACTTGTTATTTAAAGAAGAAAGATGAAGAAAACTACTAAGAATCCATGGAGAAAACAAAACCACACCTTAGTTTAAAGTAAAAAACATTGTCAAACTTACAATAAATCTCAATTAAAACCAAAAGTAGTCTAAAATGAAAGATAAAAACTTATCAAAAGTCCTCCACCAAACTCTTGAAGTTCCTTTGAATCGCTTCTCTGTTACAACACTCTCAATATAAAACTAAAATAAAAAGGATAAATATGTGGTGCCTGAAAATCTCTCCAACTAACTCCCCAATTTTAGAACTTTCAAAACTTTCACAGTACTTTCAGGACCCCTTTCAAAGTCTCAATCTTCCTTCTTTTATAATTCTCCAAAAGGTACCTTGGTATCTCTTCAAAATGTGTCTTGATTCGATGTATTTTGCCAGGAGATGCATCCTTTCACAATAATTTTCCTCCATGGCTTTGTAATAACCTATTAAGCTAATAGGTGCCTAAAAAACCTCTTCAAAATTTGCAAAAATTGAATTTACTCCTCCAATAACTGCCACTGACACTTAAGAGTGGGGCCTCTGGCGCTTAGGCGCGGCCTTCTCTGTTTAACCGGCACTTAAGCACCGGATCTGACGCTAAGGGGCCAAAACACTTTTGCACATTTTTGACATATTTGCTCCAAATTTGATCCTTGTTCACTTCTTTAAGCATTTTTCACCTTTTTATCTGTACCTGAAAGAAAAACACAAAAATACCTTCAATTAAAGCACAATATCTCAAATATAGGTATAATAAAGTGTCTAAAATACTATATATTTTAGGCATATCAAAATGCCCCAAACTTAAAATGTTACATGTCCTCAAGTGACACTTCAATCTTTAAAAACTAAATATGTATGATATGTACATGAACTTCTTTAAGAGTTACTAAAATTTAGATTTAGAAATATAGTAGTTTAATTTAGAAAAAATATTCAGTAAATGTGACCAACTTAAAGTTTAGAAATTTTTAATGTTAAGAAAGATGAAAATACGAGTTCCTATCTAATTCAAAATTATTATAAGTCTTCCAAATTTAGAATTTAGTTCTTTTACTATCTCCACTTAAAAATTTATATTAAGAATAATTTTACTTACTATATTATATCTATAATTATAAGATTTTCTCATGTTTTATACTTTAAAAAATTCAAATGTAGAACCAATTTTTGATTAGGCACTAATCCTCAAGCTTCTCCTCCCTTACGTTTTCTTCTTCTTCCTTTTTTTTTCTTTTTCTTTTTTTTTTGGCAAGGATTACTATATTTAGATAAACCTTTAATAATTTTGAATTCTATTTTTCCTTTCCCAAAGCAAAATGTTGATACAAAACTTTTACTTATAAATATAATAATAGCTTTGAAAATTAATTTAATAAAAGAAATTTAAGTATTAAATATAAAAGTCTAAATTTCTAAAATTTTCAAAAATACAATGTTTCTTACTAAAGATAGTTACTTATATTAATCATTTTCAACACTAAAAACTTTTATCCTAAAGTTTTTCTTCATTACTCAAAATTTCAACTAAATTCTCTCACTCATTTCTAAAATCAAAATTTTACTTCTCTAATATAACTTCATATACATGATCAAATTTTCTTTTCAAACCAAATTCATTTGTAGTTCGTTTGAGAACAAATAAAATTAAAGTCTTAAAAATATTATTCATCCCCCCCCAACTTAAATTTTTAACAAATGAAACAGTTTAACATCAAATATATATAAGCAAGAATGAAAATTAAAATAACTATTAATAGGAATTTTTATACCCTAATGATACAAGTATAAAACTAAAAATAAGAGTAAAATTAATTTTGATCAAATTTTCTATTATTTTCATTTCAATCCAACATGCAGAGATTCAATAGACTTCTAAAGAGTGGGTATAAACTTAAAAGCAAACTAACATACTAACTTGATATCACAATCTCAACATTAAAACAAACTCACAAATATGATAAAAGAAAAATACAGGGTAGCACTTTCTGAAATTTAATATTTAGGACCTAAGTTACCAAGATTTTCATCTTTTCAAAAGACATAAAATTAAGTTAAGTTCTAAACTAACAAAATCACAAAACTCACAATAGTTACTATCCTAGAATTTTAAAACAAACTACTAACTAACACAAACATCACAAAAATAATAAAATACAAAAGTCCAAAACACAATACATAGTACATATCATCACAAAGATGCAAATGTAGCAGTACCACACCACATAGTCCACAGCTTAAAAATAAACAACACATCACAAATCTCAAGTCCAAAGCACATAGTCTAACACATATTACAAACATAAAAATCTCTTAATTCTACTCCTCATCTTCTGAATCATCGTTATACCACTTTTTTGCAGGCTCATAATCAGGATATCAAAAAAATTACACTCGTGGGTCACCCCTAATTAGGTTCTCCAAAGATGAATGGAATTTCTCTTCATAATTACTCTTCTCTTACTATACATATCATTATGCTCTGCAAAATCCTCTAAATTCTGAACTTTATCAGTGGTAAAATTAATATGACCAATCATCCTCTGCAATAATTGATCTTGGGTCTCAGTAGACTCACCTCTAGATGTAGAAACACGTGAGGTAGATGGTCTAGATGTAGAAGTAGTAGAGGTACTAGTAGCAGACGTCTCCATTCCATAACTCCTAGAAAATCCTCCTCTCCAGCCAAAAATAGAATGCTCAGAATTATTCTTTACATTCACCTTAGTGATGGGCTTTAGAGGTAATAATACTTCCTCCCAGCTATCATATTTAACTCCAGTCTGCTCACAAAAAGAAAAGATCAAGGAAGCAAATTTTAGACATGTAGTAGTAATGGCAGTGGCAGAATTGATGATAGTCTGATAAATCAAAGCTCCTATGTTGATAAGCTTTCCTTCCTCGATACAAAAATTTAACATCGCTCTCTCTCTCTTGTCACTTCACTGAGAGGATTTGTTGGTAGCAGACCAACAAAAATAAAATAGTGCCAGGCCTTTGAAGGTGCACATAACTTTGAAGTTGGGAAGTTGACTCTCCTCTCATTAGTGATCTTTCAAAGCCCTCTTCCAACAGTCAAGTAAGAAATAATCTCATTGAACTCCACTTCAGTCGGACTATAATTTTCATAAAACATAACGTATTATGTGGCAGATGATAAAACAAGTTGATTACCTTCGGTAAAAAAGGTACCAACTTTCCTTGAACCATGACTCTATTGTCTTCAGCCTCAGCAAGGTTTGCATAGAACTCTTTAACAACAGAATAACTGCCACAGTAGAGAAACAGCAGAATCATTCCCCTTATCGGCGAACAATCAAATCCTCTATGTCCCCACCTGGATTCCTAAAGCACCGCTCCTAAATCAGTTTCTGTGTTTGCAACACATCACTGTACAGATCCTGAGCCTTCAAACTAACAAATTTACTCCAATCAAAAGGGCTATTTCTTTTGCTCCTCTTCATTCTTGCCGTCATTTTATAAATTCTAAAATAACTTCAAAAATCAAGTCTAAATTACTAAACTAAACTTTCAAAGTATAAACTACACTTCCCATGGAATTTCCATAGATTTTATTCTCATTTTTCACCATGAATACTAAGTTTTCAAATTTCTCCACATGTGCTCAAAATACATAGTGAAAATCTAAAATTTTTGTATATAAGTAAAGCTCTTACCTCAAAGAACTTGAATCTGGCAAATTTCACTTGATTCAACTAAGAAATCTTCACTTTAGATGTGCCCTAGCCCTCAAAAATTGCAAACTCGAGAGGTTGAAGGTGACGGTGGCATTAAAAATTGTGATTTTCAAAATAAAATTTTACTTTTAATCATTTGCGAACCAGTTTTCGTGAACTGGCGCTTAAGCATGGGTAAATGGCGCTTAGGCGCCTGACTCTCAGGTTGGCTTGTGCTTAAGCACCAGATGTGGCGCTTAGGTGCCAGTGCATGATTTTGAAAATTTCTAAATTAAAGTAAAATGCACTATTTGCTTATGTAAACCACCCCTAAATGGTCTCATAGCACTTAATGACTATTTTCAACTTCATCTAACTCCCCTCTCTATCAAAATTCTCTATAATAACTATTTTAATTCGAGGCTAAAAATAACATAAATTTTCACACAAAAAAACTTATATTAATTCAAAACAAGTACAAGTACCTTTAAACACTTAATTCTCACTCCAAATAGTCTTGGATGAGAAAATTTTCCAAAATACAAATACACAACAATCATTTCACAATTAAACACATATAAGAAGTCATAACTACTAAAAATAAGACTTAAACACTAAACCACTTGAAAACAAAAACTTCTAACACACAAGTTCTAACACTAAATTCATTCTTCATTCGAAGGAACAAATTTTTGTCTTTCATTGGTCTCTCCAGGAATATAGAGTTGATAAAACGGACAGTGGTGACGAGCTCTGATACTATCTTCTTCAATCCACTTATGCTTTATGAACATCACCTTATCCGCTTCCTCTATATAACTTGTATGAATAAATTGCATCTTCAATTTCCATCCAATATGTTTTAGATGTGCATGCAACTCAAATACCTTGGTCTCCAATAAAGCCATAGTATTCTCAATTTTGTTGGTCTTCTCTGATATCCCTTCAATACTATCGACTAAGAAACTGTTATACATCTCTTGTGCACTTTGACTAATGAACCTCTTCCTCATGGTTTCTTCCTTCTTCTTCAAATCCATCTCCCATGAAGACATTTTCTTAAAATCGCACTTTCTCTTAGACATTTAGGGCTAGAAATGATCTGGGGTGAAATTCCTTCACAAACCCTTCTATTTATAGGCGTAAATCCTTCCAATAACTCCTAGACACATTTAGAAACTGCCTTCGCACATTTTTTCAAACTAATTGGCAGTTAAAACTTCTAGAATATTAATTTTTCACATGTGTTTAAACTGCCGTGCTTAAGTGCCGGTGCACTTTTTTGCACTAATCAACTTAACATTCAAATTCTCATTCTAACATGTCTTGGTCACTAAATAAAGTCTTAAGATCTTTACTAACATAATCGTTTCAAAAATACTACCCCAATTTTCCTAATCACACACAAAACAACAATCAAAATAAAAATACTCTGATATTTATGGGTTACCCCCCACAAAGTGCTTGGTTTTTGTCATCAGCCCAATGTAACCAGTGCTTATTCTCGTTAAACCAACAACATTTCATCATTAAATTTATGCTGATCCCCTATAAAATAAGGTTTCAATCTATGTCCTTTAACTTTAAATACTTTCTCAGACTTAGGATCTTTAATATCCACAGCTTCATAAGGATAAACTTTTATCACAACAAATGTGCCCATCCACATGGACTTAAGTATTCCTGGAAATAATCTTAACCTTACATTATATAGCAAAACTTGTTGCCCTGGCTGAAAATTTTTAGTTAGAATCCTTCGATATGCCACATCATCGTCTTTTATTTATAAATCTTGGCACTCTCATATGATTCATTCCTTATCTCTTCAAGCTCATTTAATTGCAATAATCTTTTATCACTAGCATCTTTCAAATTATAATTCAACACTTTAATCACCCAATATGTTTTATGCTCAAGTTCAACTATTAAGTGATAAGCTTTCCCAAATATTACTCTATATGGGGACATTCTTATAAGAGTTCTGTATGCAGTCATATAAGCCCACAAATCATAGTCAAGTTTAACTCACCAATCTATTTTTCTTGGATTCACAAATTTTTTCATAATTCTCTTAATTTCCCAATTGGATAATTCAACCAAACCACTTGTCTGAGGAAGATAAGCAGCAACAATCCTATGATTTATATGATATTTCTTTAATAACTTGTATATTATGACATTTCTGAAATGACTTCCACCATCAGTAATGATAACTCTCAGCATCCCAAATTGACAAAATATGTTCATTTTAAAAAATTTTGCAACAATTTGAGCATCACATCGAGGTAAATTAATAGTTTTTATCCATTTGGATACATAGTCCACTGCTAACATAATATATAAATTTTTGAAAAATGGTATAAATAGTTCCAAGAAATCTAATCCCCAAACATCAAATATTTTAACTTCTAGCACATAATTGAGGGGCATCTCATTTCTTGTAGAAATATTGCCTACTCATTTACATCTATGACAAGTTTTGATATAAGCATTAACATCTCTAAAAATAGTAAGCCAATAGAATCCAGATTTTAAAATTTTGTATGTTGTTTAATCAACACCAAAATGTCCCCCAAAATCAGAATTATGACATTTTTGGATAATTTCATAAGTTTCTTCTAATGGTACACATCTTTAAATAATTAGAAATTTTTCTTATTTATATAAAAATGGGTCGTCCAAAAAATAAGTCTTAGCTTAAGAAATAAATTTCCTCTATTATTGGTATGTCATTCCATAGGGTATAATATCACTAACAATAAAGTTCACAATGTCGACATACCACATAACACGCCACTCATTAATAGTGAATAGTTTTTCATCTGAAAAATGTTCATTAATTTCTTTTTCAAAACAGTGGTTTTCTAACTAAAGCCTAGACAAATGATCAGCAATTTGATTTTCATTCCCCTTTCGATCTACTATTTCAAAATCAAATTCTTGTAAAAGAAGAATCCATCTTATAAGTCTTAGTTTAGCATCCTTCTTTTTCACTAAGTACTTAACAGCAGAATGATCTGTATGCACTACAGAATGAGTTCTAATTAAGTATGATCTAAATTTATCAAAAACATATACTATTTCTAATAACTCTTTTTCAATTGTTGTATTATTGATTTGAGTTTCATTAAGAGTTTTTCTAGCATAGTAAATAACTTTGAAAATTTTATCATATCTTTATCCTAAAATAGCTCAAATAGTATAATCACTTGCATCACACATAACTTCAAAAGGTTTTTCACAATTTGGTGAAATTATAATTGGTGTAGTGATTAATTTTTTCTTTTGATAATTTAAAATCTTTTAGGCATTCCTCATCAAAATTAAAAAAATGCATCTTTCTTCAGTAAATGGCATAAAGACTTAGCATTCCTAGAAAAGTCCTTAATATGTCACCTGTAGAATCTTGTGTGTCTTAAAAAACTCCTAGTTTCCCTTACATTTGTTGGATGTGATAAATTAGCGGGCACTTGAATTTTAGCAGGATCTACTTCCTTACCATTTTCTGATGTTTGATGACCTAATACAATTCCTCCTGCTACCATAAATTGACATTTTTCCCAGCAGGGCTAAATTTGTTTCTTCACACCGCTTAAGAACTTTAGATTAATGTTGTAAACATGACTCAAATGAAGTTCCAAACATTGAAAATTCATCCATAAAGACTTCAATCCCTTTTTCAATTAAATCACAAAAAAATGCCATCAAACATCTTTGAAATGTAGCAGAGGCATTACATAAACCAAAGGGCATTCTTCTAAAAGTAAAAGTACCATAAGGACTGGTAAATGTTGTTTTCTCTTGATCCTCATGAGATATTTAAATTTTGTGAAAACCGGTATATCCATCCAGAAAACAAAAGTATTTATGCCCGGCTAATCAATCCAACATTTGATCTAGAAAGGGTAGTGGAAAATGATCTTTCCTTGTGGTAAGATTTAATTTTCTATAATCAATGCATATTCACCACCTTGTAACTTGTCTAGTAGATATTAACACATTAAGCTCATTCACAATTACAGTTACTCCTCATTTCTTAGGAACACAGTGAATTGGACTAACCACTGCACTATCTGAAAAAGGGTAGATAATTCCAGCATTTAACCACTTTAAAATTTTTTCTTAACAACCTCTTTCATAACATGATTTAATCTCCTTTGTAGATCAGCCCTGGGTTTGTAGTTTTCTTCCATATTAATTCGATGCATACAAATTGAAGGACTGATTCCTGTAATATCAGCAATTGTCCATTCGAAGGCTTTCTTAAAATTTTTCAAAATTTTAAGAAAGCCTTCTTCTTCTTCCTTTGTTAACTTCGAGGATATTATAACAGGTAAAGTAGTGGAATCTCCTAAAAAGGCATATTTTAAATGTTCAGGAAGTAATTTCAACTCAAGTTCTGGACGTTTTTCAATAGATGGACAAAATGATTTGTTTTTGTCCATCGTGTCCAAAACTTCAGAACTTTCTTGAACATAACTTGAATCTTCCTTAAAAAGGTTTACACATTGATCTAATTCCTCTTCTTGCTCGTGTTCCAAAACTTTTTCTTCAGACTTTTCTTCATAAGTAGTCTTGAAATGACATTATCTCAGATATCTTATAACATCCATTCTATAGCATTCATCTTCTTTTCCTTTTGCAGATTTCATTGATTTTAAAATGTTAAAAGTAACAGTTTGATCATTGACACGCATTTTTAATTCCCCTTTCTGCACATCTATCATTGCTCTTTCTGTGGCTAGGAAAGGTCTCCCTAAAATGATAGGTATCTCTTTATCTTCCTCCAAATCTAGCACAATGAAATCAACAGGAAAGATAAATTGATCCACTTTCACTAGGACATCTTCTATAACTCCTTTAGGACATGTTATTGAATGATTTACTAACTACAGAGTTACAATAGTAGGGGTTATTTCTCCTAATCCTAATCTTTTAAATATTGATGATGACATAAGGTTAATTCTTTCACCTAAATCACATAAAGTTTTCCCAAAACATCTGTCTTCTATTACACATGGAATTGTAAAGCTACCAGGATCTTTAAGCTTTTCAAGAAGTATCATTTGAATTATAGCACTACACTCATCACTAAGTGCAACAGTCTCATTATCTTCAAACATCCTTTTCCTATGAGAATATCCTTCATAAACTTTACATAGCTTGGCATTTGTTCTAAGGCTTCAGCAAATTGAATATTGATTGTAAGCTTCTTAAATATTTCCAAAAATTTTGAAAATTGCTTATCCAACTTCTGTTGTCGAAGTCTATGAGGAAATGGAGGTGGTGGTTTTTCTAAATTAATTTTTGGCGGAGAACTAGGTCTTTCAGAATCTTTCGGAGCGTTCTCTTTTGATTCTTCAATTTCATCTCTCTCTACTTCAATCTCTTTTTGAACCCTACCTTCCAACTCACTTCCGCTTCTAAGTTGTACAACTTTAACTTGCTCAATATTTTGGTCTTTTGGATTTGATTTAGTATTACTAGGAAGTGTTCCTTGGGATCTATTACTTAATGAACTTGAAATTTGCACAAGTTGATTCTCAATATTTCTAATTGTATCTCCTTGACTTTGTAACTGATTACACATTTGTAACACCACTTCTTCTATAGAAAACTTCTTATCCTTAAATTGTATATTACTGTTTGCTTCATGGAGTATAAGTAGATCTATAATTATTATTCCTTTGGTTTTTCTAGTTTCCTAATGGGTTTACTTGGTTGTTCCCCCATTACTGATTATTAGCACCCAAATTGTTATTCCAGTTAAAGTTGGGATGGTTCTTCCAACCTGGGTTATAATAATTGGAATATGGGTTATTCTGCTTATTATTTATGGCATTCAAAGTTTCTAATGATGTTTGAGAATCTACCATTTGGCCTAATGAATTCTCTTCAATCATGGACATTGGTTGAAAAAAATTCATTCCAAATTAGTCTAACTTCCTTGAAATTACAACAACCTGATTTGCTAACATAGTAAATGCATCTATTTCATGATTATTGGCTACTTTATTTAGATTCTCCCTCTTAGAAAGCCATTGAAAATTATTGGTAGTCATCTTTTCAATTAAAGCATAAGCGTCATGAAATGGTTTTAACATCAATGAATTACTAGCAGCAACATCGATAATAGGTCTAAGATAACCAATTAATCCATCATAAAAAGTTTGAATTATTAACCAATCTGGTATAGCATGGTGTGGAAACTTTCTTAAGAGGTTTTTAAATCGTTCCCTTGCTTCACAAATAGATTCCCCTTCAAATTGATTAAAAGATGTAATATCATTTCTAAGCTTCGCAGTTTTTGATGGTGGAAAAGATTTAGCAAGGAATTTTTATGCTAAATACCCCCAAATTCTGATAGATCCAGGTGCTAACGAATTCAACCACATCTTAGCTTTATCCCTTAGTGAGAAAGGAAATAACCTAAGTCTTATGGCATCATCTAAAACACCATCTTATTTAAATGTAGCACACAATTTTAGAAAATTGGTAAGATGTAAGTTTGGATCTTCAGTTGGTGATCCACCAAACTGATTATTTGATACAATTTGGATAATAGCAGGTTTAAGCTCAAATGAATTAGCCACTACAGTAGGTTTTTGGATACTACAATGAAGTTCATCTACTGTAGGGTTGGCATAATCTATCAAAGGTCTAAACTTTTGATAAATTTCAGCATTTTGATTATTTTGGTTTGCCAATTCTATAATTAATTTGGATTTTCAAGATTTTTAATTTTTTGGGTTTTTCTTTTTTTCTAATAGTTCTATCTAATTCATAATCGTAGGGTGCTGGTCCTTCAAAACCTGAACTACGCATACACTAACATAAAATAAAACAAAATATACAAAATAAGATATAATATTTAAAATTTAAATAAGACTTTATAAAAATAGAAATTTACTTAGTTTTCTTCCTCAGCAACGGTGCCAAAAACTTGATCCCTGGATAGTTAATGCTTATGCAAAGTATAACAATAGTTCTGATTGCCTTTTTCACTTATATTTCCTTATTTTGCAACAAAACCAAAAACTTAATTCTGAAGAAAAATAAAAATTTAACTTTTTAATTTATATATATTTATATTGGGATACTACACAAGTATATGTATCATTATCAAGTAATATAAAACTTTTTGATTAAGACCTAAATATCAAACCCACAAAAAAGATTATGCAATATGCACTTTTTAGAAAGTTTTTCTATTTTAAGAAGATAATTACTTAAACTAAAAATTTTTTTTGTAGGAATTTAAAATTAAAATATTTTAATGAAACAGTAAAAAGATAACTAAAGTTTTTATAGAATAAAAATTTTTAATATGAAAATATCATTTTTCTTATCATGAATTAGTAATAAGTATAGAAATTCTGTTGTGGAAGTATGCAAATTGTGTTGTGCCAAATAGAAGCAATAATATTTT
The DNA here is from genome assembly GCA_003013225.1 of Phalaenopsis aphrodite. Taxonomy (NCBI): domain Eukaryota; kingdom Viridiplantae; phylum Streptophyta; class Magnoliopsida; order Asparagales; family Orchidaceae; genus Phalaenopsis; species Phalaenopsis aphrodite. Next base: position 527,806 of record NEWO01000143.1, read on the forward strand.
TTACCTTTACTAGAGATGCTATAAAGAACATTGGCTAATTTAAAGTTTGAATAGTTCTGAAGACCGGCTTGGCAGGGAAGATAGTAGCTCTCACTCTAAATTTCCCTCGATTCCCTCTAGCTGGGGGATAACCTTCTCGTATTAGAACCTAAAATAATAAACCAAGTTTGGGGCTTTAACCTATCACTTTAAAGTCCTCTAACTCTACACCCATTAATGAATATTTCATTATTTATTTGGACTCAATCATATGAACTACATTCTCATTCATACAACCTCATGTAATTCTTTCCAATTGTTGAATGTGATAATACCACCCCGGTTCTTACATGTTCTCACAACAAATTTTAACATCTAGATTGGCCAAATCTAGAAGTAAATGAAGTGCATGGATTTAAATCATCACAACTTCTTCCAACATTAAAGATCAATACTCTCCACAACGTCCATCCAAAACTTAATTACTTATCATTTTAAGTAGAAAGATAAAGAAAACTACTCTGAATCCATGGAGGAAACAAAACCACACTTTAGTTTAAAAGAAGAAATCATTGTCAAACCACCAATAAGTCTCCATTAAAACTAAAAGTAGTCTAAAATAAAAAGATAAAAACTTATCTCAAGTCCTCCACCAAACTCTTGAACTTCCTTTGAATCTCTCCTCTTTTACAATCACTCAAAACAAAATAACAAATGGATAAAGTAAATAAAAATTGGTTCCTGAAAATCTCTCCAAACTAACTCCCCAGAAAAGAACTTTCAAAACTTGTCAATATTTTCATGACTCTTTTCTAAGTCCTCTCTTCTTTCTTTTATAGTTTTCCATGAGGTGCCTTGGTATCTCTTCAAAGTGTGTCTTGATTCGATGTATTTGCCGAAGAGACACATCCTTTCATGATAATTTTCATCCATGATGGTTACAAGCACCTATTAAGCCAATGGGTGCCTTAAGAACCTCTTTGAAATTCATGAAAACCAATTTTACTCATCTAGTAACTGCCATTGACACTTAAGCGTGGGGTCTCTGTGCTTAGGCGCGACCTTCTGTGAAACAATTTTGCACAAATTTTCATCTTTTTGCTCCAAATTTGATCCTTTTTCACTCATTTAAGCATTTTTCCCATTTTTACTTGTATCTGCAAGAAAAAATACAAAAATGCTTTCCATTAAAGCGCAATATCTAAAAAATAGGTATAAAAATGTGTTTAAAAACACTATATATTTTAGGTGTATCAACGGGCATTTTGGTAATTTTTTACAATTTTGGGGGTATTTTGGGAATTTGGTGATTTTGGTGAATTTTGGTCAATTTAAGTAGTGGTGAGTGATTTGAAATGACTTTTGGAAAAATTTCAGTGTTTTGGGTAATTTTGAGAATTTTGGCAAAAATTAGGGTTATAGGGGTATTTTGGTAATTTGGTGGTTTTGGACTACGATGGGCAAGTAAGCCATTAAGCTATGTCAAACCAATAGGAGCCATATGAGGACTCATTTTGGATGCTCAATATGCTGGTCCTAGCCCTCTTAGCCAAGGGCTAGTGGTTTTGATCCATCCATATGAGCTTTCTAAAATGAGTCAAGAGACCAAATCAAGAACAAGTGGTCTTAAAGTTTAGGGTGCGTCAAAAAGTGTAGTTTGTGCAAGCTAGCCTAACTGAGACCAGACCACCCAGGGTTATTCATAAGTCTTGACCATCCTATAGGAACTCTCCTTGAGGTCCACCATATTCAACCCCCCACCTACTAAATACTAGAGGTTAAGAATAATATGTGGAACTTCTAGTTAAGCAGAAAAGAGTGTAGAATTTCTAATGCTGAGGGTTCCATTTCTAATCCTCTAGAAATAGTCAACAAGAAAGTTCTATGGCTAGACCTAGACTACTAAAGAGGAAAAGCTAGGCCTCAACCAAAAGTGAGGTCAACATACAGTTTGGATGGGTGGAATTGGGTTCAAACTTTATGGGGGCTCTCTCAGTTTTGGGTTCTCCGGTGACTAGGTCGGCCGACCAGACTAAGACTAATGGCTAGGATGGTTCGAGAGCCAAAGGAAGCTTAATGGTGATTTGCACTGTGGTTTTATGTTTGGTGGCAAAGAATCATGGTTTTTGTCATCTTTAGGAGGAAATCCCTTAATTTAAGGGACCCTTGGTCCATGGCTCAAGTAGGTTGAGCTAGGTGAATCTAGCTTGGTCCCTTGGTTCAAAATTGGGCTTTTGGTTTGGACTTGCATCTAGGTTGGGCTTGGAACAAGATTTGGGTCAAGTGATTGATCAAATTAATGTGGATGATTGTCATGAGAAATTTGGAAAATGAAGTAGGTGATTTTGAATTAATTTGTGGGTTCAATTTAGTGGAATTTGGCTCCTGGTCAATTTTGGGGCATTTGGGCTATACTTTTGGATTGGGCTGATGAGCTTGGTTGAATATAGTAGGTAAAATTTATAAAGTTGACTCTGCTTTACAACGGTGTCAAAAACTTGATGTGATATTTTAGTAATACTAACATTAAGCACTTAAGATTGTGATTCTACGCAAGTATACATATCGTTATCAAGTAATATAAGACTTTCTGTTTAAGTCCCAAATATCGATCCCACGAGGAAGGTTTAAATTTAAAATGATAAATTAACTAGAAAATTCATGGAAATCAAATGAAATTTCTTTCACTAATTTTGAATGTGTAAGATACTAACAAAACTAAATTATTAACTACTTACAAAACTTACATGCAGTTTAAAAATAGTAACTACTAAACTTTATTTATGTGATGAAGTTTTCTTATATGAAAAAGCATCTTTCCCACTACAATAAGGTTTTTAGTGAAATGGGATGAGATAAATGGTATAAATTTGTATTGTGCCAAATAGGAACAATGTTAACTCTCTACGTAGATTCAGAGTTATAGAAAATCGTTGGCTAATCTTAGCTTTAGTACATAAATCCATGACTAAGCTAGGAGGATACTGGCTCCCACTTCAGAGCTCCCACATCCCTCCTCTGAAGGCTAACTCTCGTTTTAGATTTTAAACACTAGGATCAAACTGGCGATTTTTAGTCTGTCACCCTAGAAATCTTCAATTCTAGACCCAACAAAGCATATATCCCTATTTATTTCCATTTAATTCCATAAATGAAATACTCCTTCATAGAATTAAATGTGATTCTCACTCTATTTTAGAACTCATACTCTATTTCCCGGATCATATGTTTCACAACATATTTTAACAATTCAATTAGCCAGATCAAAAAGTAAATTATAAGCAGAGTTGAAAAACCATCACAATTTTTTTTTAAATTTAACATTAGTACATCCAAATTATCTCTTCATTTCACCATATTTCAGAGTAAGGAGAAAGATAAAGGAAAATACTCAAACTTCATGTGAAAAATACAACAAAACATAAATTTCACATATAAAATAAATTTCATACAACAATAATAAACAAACAACACTTATCTGAAACTCTTTCTCAAAGCAAATCCCTTGTAGCCTCTCTTAAAAAATGTAGGAAGAAAAAATCTCTCACTTATCTTCCTCTGAAACACTTCTTAGAGAAGAATTCACAATTAAACTTGCCACAAATACTCAAAACTATAAAGATAATAACTGACTAATGGCGTGGAATGTAGGCGTGCGAAGAGAAAAACTGAGTGAGTGGAAAAATATGAAATGGTGCAAGGGGGGGTTTCTAATCAAATTTTGGCCCTAAATAGTGCCTAGGGTTGGTTCTCCAATAGTTGCATCCAAAAACTCTTCAAAATGTGTTCAAATTCCTTGAATCTTCTACAAACAGGGTTTGCACTAACACTGGCGCCGTCGGCGCCAAAGGCCATTTAATTAATCTGTCTTCTCTATCAAACAACACCGTCAGTGCCTAGTCTGGCATTGTTGGCCCTGAATTTTTTTTTAAATTCTCCATTTTGATTCCAAATTTCATCATTTTTGCTTCAAGTCCTAAAAATCAACAACTTGCAATAAAACACAAAAAAATACCTTCCATTAAAATACAATATCACCAAAAATAAGTATAAAATATGGGTCTAAAAATGCATATATTTTTGGTGTATCAGTTGAGGTTGGAATTTGGTTCAATTGATGGCTCAAATTAGTTCAAGGGATTGTAATGAAGAGTTTTAGATATCAATTGGGTGCAAATTGTGGATTTATGAAATTCATTTTGAGAGATTTTGAATTTTGGAGAAAAAATAGGTATTTTGATTTGGGTTGGATTTGGGTTAGGTTTGAGTTTCGATCTAGTCCAATTGACGGCTCAAATTGATCAGGGGAGATGTTATGAGAAGTTTTGAACTCAAAATTTGGGAAATTGGTTTGACTCAAATTGAAATTAGTGTTTGGAGAGTGGTTCAATTAGGCTTTAAATTAGGTTTGATTGGGATTGGGCATGATGAATTTTGATTTGGAATTTAAGCTGAGGAAGACTTAAGTCAAATTGGTGGAAATTGTGGGTGATTTAGGGTAATTGGGCCTTAAAGGGAAAAATTGATATTTTGGTTAAAATTCAAATTGGATTTCATTAGTGATCAAGATTGGTTTTGGAAGTGTTTGAAATGATTTTTGGACAAAATTGATTTGGGAAAATTAGGGTTTCAAGGGCAATTTTGTAGTTTTGAGAAAGTTTGGGCGTGGTTATTTGGGCTATGAGGCCAAGAGAACTCCCACTATGGATTCTCCATGTGCTGGTCTTAGCCAAACCCTAGCTTAGGGCTAATGGTTTAGGAGACCATCCACATGAGTTTCCAAAAGAGTAAGGGATCAAGCTAGGCATGTTTGGGTTAGGGTTGAGGTTGTGAGTGCAGGTGAGGGATATCAAGTGTGTGTGTGTATGACTAACCAAGAACACACCTGCTAGGGCTNTTGGGATTGGGCATGATGAATTTTGATTTGGAATTTAAGCTGAGGAAGACTTAAGTCAAATTGGTGGAAATTGTGGGTGATTTAGGGTAATTGGGTCTTAAAGGAAAAAATTGAGATTTTGGTTAAAATTGGTCAAATTGGATTTCATTAATGATCAAGATTGGTTTTGGAAGTGTTTGAAATGATTTTTGGACAAAATTGGGTTGTTTGGGTAATTTGGGAAAATTAGGGTTTCAAGGGTAATTTTGTAGTTTTGAGAAAGTTTGGGGGCAAGAGGCTAAACTGGTTATTTGGGCTATGAGGCCAAGAGAACTCCCACTATGGATTCTCCATGTGTTGGTCTTAGCCAAACCCTAGCTTAGGGCTAATGGTTTAGGAGACCATCCACATGAGTTTCCAAAAGAGTAAAGGATCAAGCTAAGTATGTTTAGTTAGAGTTGACGTTGTGAGTGAAGGTGAGGAGTATCAAGTGTGCATGCGCAACACTGTCCAATACCACATCATCTAGGGCTAACCACAAGGCCAAACAGTTCTATAAGGACTCCTCTTGAGCTCCCCCATATTGACTCCACCTACTAAGTGCTAGAGGTTAGAACAAACAGGTGGAACTTCAAGATGAGCAAATATAAGCTTAATAATTTTTAATGGTGAGGGTTCCTTTACTTGTCCTCTAAGAATAGTAAACAGAAAAGTCATATAGCTAGATCCTAGGCTTCTAAGGAAAAGAAACTGGACCTCAACCAAAAGTGAGGTCAACAACGCCACAACCATCTTTTTTTTAGATATTCTAAGATCCGATGTCTACTGCTTCATCTGGTAGAAACGATTCAAAGTTATGCCTAAATAGAACAATCCAAGACAAAGTAATATGACTGTCACCTGTTTTTGGATTGGTTTTCCTTGCTTTAGAGCAGTGGTGGATTTCTGGTAGCAAATTTGGAGTGGTAAAATTCTAAGACAGTAGTACATAAGTGTTGAAGCAAGCCAATTGGGTAGTCTAATAATATAAATAATTACTTATTTCATTTCTGTCTCGATAGATAGGATTAATTGAACTTATTCAAAAAATTACAAAATTGTTTGGGAATTATAAATTTATTTAACATTGGTAGTTCTAATTATTATTTCGGCTTGATAATTCATTTAGTTGTTTTTAAAGTATTACTCCTAGATCGATATTTCTATTATTATTGTCGTAATTGTAATTACAGTTCGGTGACAAGTGTTGTGAGTAAATAGTACAAAATTTTATAGTTAGTACTTAACATTTTGCCTAGTATGTTCTATCCACTTCATTTAAAGTATTACTCGTAGAATGATATTTCTATTATTGTTGTCATAATTGTAATTACATTTCGGTGACAAGTGCAGTGAGTGAATAGTACAAAATTTTATAGTTAATACTTAACATTTTGCCTAGTATGTTCTATCCACTTCATTTAATTAAAACATAGTTATTTTGTTCTTTTTTGTCACTTATATGATTCCAATAATTGATTGTAAAATTTTTGTCTAATATTACCTGGTGCACGCCATTATAATTTTGTAAATACATTCAAACTAGTTTATTCACGTGACATTCATAAATGCTCTTATATTTGTCACTTATTTTTTAATTTATCTGAGTATTTTAATAGTCTTCGCTTTTATGTTTAGTGTGTTTTATGTTTAATTTATCTGAGTATTTTAATAGTATTATAATTTGTTCGTGCGTATTATCTTTGTGATGCGATTGACTTGGTGGTTTAAAATAAAAATAAAATAAAATAAAATGATACATTGAAGGGCTGCCTCAAAAACCAACTTTCTACCTCGTATATGAATTCAATTATAAAAAGGAGTCCTTTTTCCCAAACCATATTCTCATCATGATCATGATGATAAATATGATTTTCCGTATTTTTATTTAAGATAAAAAGGGAATAAGGCTAGTTTTAGGCTCATGTAAAAAGCTAAATATTTGAAGTTATACTAGTTCAACGAGGGCATCTTGATGCCGATTTCTAGTTGATTAAAGCTGGAAATCAATTTAACAAACTTGGTATATTATTAAAAGAAAATTATAAGTGTTGTGCTGAAGAATTCATGGTGGTAAAGTTATGTTAACGTAGTTGTATTGCACAAATATTTAACACATAGATACATAAAAGAAGAGTTGATAGAGGGGTCATAAAAACTTTTTAATGTTGAAAACCCAACATGTGTGAAATCAATAAGGCCTAGCCCAGTTGAAATGATTCAACTATGTTGATATCACTGTAGGAAAATTTCGGATTAGCATCATAATTAGTGTTGGACATAACTTCGACTCAAAATTAGCATCCAAATTGTGTCTGTTTAGAGTCATGAAACGCCTCAAAATTTCTTGTTTTTATCTATGTATTTCATGCTTATTTTTAATGACATTGCGCTTTAATGAAAAGTATTTTATGTGTTTTTGAAATCGGTGCAAGAAATGGAGTTTAAGAGAAAACGTAGCAAAAATGGAGCAAAAATGGGCCCATCAAAGCCAAAGACATAAAAGGTGACCTAGTGCCTTGGCGTGATGGTTCGGGGTCAAGGCGCCAGAAACGGTTTGTCCAATGTTCATTGAATTTGGAAAAATCTCCAAAATGTGCCTTAAGTGATCCTTGTTTATTTTCAGAGCTATATATAAAGAATACGTTTCTACACATTCAAAAAGAGGAGAGGAGAAAATTTTTGTTTTTAATAGTTTAGACCACTATAGAGAAGGGCAGCTACTATAGTGGTAGTGTGGTGATTGTAGAGTTTGTCTGAATCTTGTGGAGTCAAGTTCTGTAAAAAAAACTTTAGAAGATTGCATGGGGAGAAGTTTGAGATATTTGTATCTTGATTTAAAATGTCTTCTAAATTTGGTTTTTATATATATGAAGTTTTGTTTTGTTGTCCCCTTGATTTCTGAGTAGTTTTCTTTTCTTTTTCTTTGCAAAACAAGTAATGATGTGTGAGATTAAAATATTTTAAAGATTTATTTTATTCAAATAATTTGTGATGGTATTTTCACTAGTTCTTCATTTATTTTAGAAACTGGTCATTTGTGATGCAAAAGCTCGTTGTGAAATATAATGACCTGAGCGGGCTATAAATTCACCAACTAGTGAGTACCACACTAAACCTTGGAGGAAGGGGATACCAAATCTAGGGGGAGTGCAAATAGATAGGGAGATAAGTTTTGATGGGTGTAAAATTGGTATTTCTAGGGTGATAGGCTAGATCCTTTACCAATTTGGTCTATTGTTGGAACTAAGGGTCCCTGGTAGGTTATATAGAAAGGGCACAGTGGGTAATCTAGAAGTGAAAGGCTAGAATCTATTCAACACTACCACATAAGTTGTAACTATCTTTAAATTAGCCAATTATCTTTTAACTCATACAGGGTAAAGAATAGGTATGCTCCTATTTATCACAATACCTCATTTTCACCTTTGGTCATTTGATTCCTGCACTGATTTACACTCTATTTGCAAAAGGAAGGACTTTTTATTAAAAACATAGTTTCTTTACACAATCTAAATTTAGAGATTTTACATTTACTTTTAGTAGAAGTATCCACTTTTGTTACACCCTTTTACAAGTAGGTTCATATTATTCTCCTACAAATTTAGTTTACAGTTTAAGTAGAAATATTTCTAAGTTGGCAAAATAAAATCATTAATTTCCCTGTGGGTTCAATACTGAGGTTTTTAAAGAAAACTCTATGTCACTTGAAACGATATGTATACTTACGTAGTACCCTTAGTGTGTAGTCATTTAATCAATTTAATTACACGTCTTTTTTCACACTAGATGTTGAATATAAATTAAATCAACATTTTGGCCATCTTTTCAGACTTAAATAATTGTGTAATTGCAGTGGGGTCAAGTTTATGGCACCATTATCATGGAAAATAATGAAATTTTCAAACTCAAAATTTTTTTATTTTATTTTGCTGTAGATTTATTTTGGGAAATTTATATTTTATTTTATTTTATTTTATCAGTATTTTTTTATTTTCTAAGAATATAAAAACTTAAAAAAATCAAAAAACAAAATTCTAAAAAAACCAAAAAATATAAAAAATAACAAAAACATTTTATTTTAAGAGTTTTGTTTTATATTTAATTTTGAAATTTTCAATTATGCATGCGTAGTTGAGGATCTGAGGTTTAGTACCTTACAATTCTGTGAAATAAAACAAACTTCATAATTTCAAGAAAAGGAAAACATATTACAAAATCACTTAAATAACCAAACTTTTGAAAATGAATATCATGATTACAATGACCTTTAAGGGACTATGCAAACCCTACAACAAATGAAATTTATTCAAGTGTACAAACCCTGCTGTAGTGGCTAACTCATTTAAATTTAAGGCTGTTATTATACAAATGGTACAAAATAATCAGTTTGGGGGAACACCATCTAAGGATCAAAACTTACAGCTTACATGCTTTAAAAAATTGTGTGCTACATTTTAAAATGATGGCCTATCAAATATCTCTGTTAAACTTAGACTTTTTCCATTTTCCTTAAGGGATAAACCTAAGACGTGGTTAAATTTATTAGCACCCAGATCTATTAGAACTTGGGAGAAGTTAGCACAAAAATTCTTGGATAAATACTTTCCACCTTCAAAAATTGTCAAGCTTACAAATGATATTACCTCTTTTACTCAATATGAAGGTGAGCCAATACACGAAACATGAAAATGATTTAAAGAACTCCTTAGAAAGTGTCCACATCATGCCTTGCAAGACTGATTAATTATTTAAACATTTTATAATGGCTTGGTATGATCCCTTAGATCTATTATTAATGCTGTTGTTGAAGGATCATTAATGTCAAAACCATTTGATGAAGCTTATGCATTAATTAAAGAGATGGCTACAAATAATTTTCATTGGCCCTCTGAAAGGGTATATCCAAAAAAAGTAGTTAGTGTTCATGATAATGATGCAATTTCTATATCGACATCTTAAATTGCTGTAATATTTAGGAAATTATATCAATTTGGAATGAGTTTTTCTCAAACATCTCATGTGATAGAAGAAAATTCATTAGGCCAGATGATTGAGTTTCAACAATAATTAGAGAATTTAAAAGCAATTAACAATTGATTCAATAATCCATATTCTAACTATTACAACGCATGTTGGACAAATCATCCTAACTATAACTAGAATAATAATTCTGGTGGTGGAGATCAACAATGGGTGAATGATCAAGTAAACCAATTAAAAAATTGAAATAACCAGGGTAGTAGTAGCTATATTCTTTCTTATCCTCTAGGATTTACAAGTAACCAATAACTTAAGGAGAATAAGTTGTCTATAGAAGTGGTATTACAGATACGAAATCAATTACGAAGTCAAAGTGCTGCCATTATAAATATTGGGAATAAACTGAGACATATCGCTAATGCACTTAGCAAAAGGCCTCACGGAATGCTTCCTAGTAATGTTGAATCAAATCCTAAAGAAAGGAACAACGAGCAAGAACATGTTAAAGCTGTCCAACTCATGAGTGGAAGGGAATAAAATTTTGGAATTTAAAAGTAGATTGAAGTTGAGAAGGAGAACAAAGAAATTGAAACACATGAAGAAACTGTTCTGTGAAGGTAAAAAAGTGTGTCTCTCAAACTAAGATAAATATAGAAAGACTACCACCATCATTTCCTAAAATATTCAGATTATAGAAGTTGGATCATCAATTTTCAAGGTTTTCTGAGATACTTAAAAAGCTCACAATTAACATTCCTTTTGCTGAAGCCTTAGAACAAATGCTTAATTATGCTAAATTTATGAAAAAAAATTAAACAAAAAGAGGATGTTTGAAGATTGTAAGATTGTTGCACTAAGTCAAAAACGCAGTGTAAAAATTTAGAAAAAAACTTCTTCAAAAACTCAAGGATCTTGGTAGCTTCACTATACCTTGTGCAATAGAAGATAGATTCTGTGAAAAAGCTTTATGAGATTTAGGAGCAAGAATTAACCTCATATCACTGTCCATATTCAGAAGATTAGGCTTAGGAGATAGTTTTCCCACTATTATAACCCTTTAGTTAGCTGATGAATCTATTACTTATCCTAAGGGGGTTATAAAAGACGTACTTGTAAAAGTGGACAAATTTCTCATCTTTGTGGATTACTTTATTATAGATATTGAGGAAGATAAAGAAATACCTATCATTTTAGGGAGACATTTTCTAGTCATTGGATAAGCAATGATAAATGTTCAAAAAGGAGAGTTGACTATGAGAGTTAATGAACAAGAAGTTACTTTTAATGTACTAAAATTGAAGGAGTATTGATCCATCAATGCTGTTAATATGCATGGTACAACAATAATTCAAATTATATTTCACTTATATTTCCTTAATTAGCAACAAAACCAAAAACGTGATCCTAAAGAAAAATAAGAATTTAACTTTTAATTTATATATATTGGGATACTTCGCAAGTATATGTATCGTTATCAAGTAATATAGGAAATTTTAAATAAGACCTGAATATCGAACCCACAGAGAGAATACGCAGTATGCACTATTGAACAACAAACTTTCTATTTTTTAATAAAAAGATGATTATCTAAACTAAAGATGATTTTTGTAGTAATGAAAATTTAAATATTTTTGGTATTTTCAATATTTTGATAGAACAATAACAATCTAAAAAGATAACTAGAGTTTTTGTAGCAGAAAAGCACTAAATATGAAAATATCTTTCTTCTTGTTATGAATCAATAATAAGTATAGGAATTTTAACGTGGAAGTATGCAAATTGTGTTGTGTCAAATAGGAGCAATAATATTATCTACCCTTACTAGAGATGCTATAAAGAACATTGGCTAATTTAAGTTTTGAATAGTTCTGAAGACCGTCTAGGCAGGGAAGATACTAGCTCTCACTCTAGAGTTCCCTCGATTCCCTCCTCCTGGGGGCTAACATCTCGTATCAGGCTCTAAAACAATAAACCAAGTTGGGGGCTTTAACCTGTCACTTTAAAGTCCTCTAACTCTACACTCTTCAATGAATATTTCCTTATTTATTTGCACTCAATCATATGAACTACGTTATCATTCATACAACCTCATGTGATTCATTCCAATTATTGACTGAGATAATACCAGCCCGGTATTTACATGTTCTCACAACAAATTTTAACATCTAGATTGGCCAAATCAAGAAGTAAATGAAGTGCATGGACTTAAATCATCACAACTTCTTCCATCATTGAAGATCAATACTTTCCACAACTTCCGTGCAAAACTTAATTACTTATCATTTTAAGAAGAAAGATAAATAAAACTACATAGAATCCCTGGAGAAAACAAAACACACTTTAGTTTAAAAGAAGAAATCATTGTCAAACCAACAACAAGTTTAAATTAAAAACAAAAATAGTCTCAAAACAAAAAGATAAAAACTTATCTCAAGTCCTCCACCAAACTCTTGAAGTTTTGATTCTCTTCTATTTACGATCACTCAAAATAAAATAACAAAAAGGATAAAATAAAAGTAAAAGTGGTGCCTAAAAATCTCTCTGAAATAACTCCCCAAATGAGTACTTTCAAAACTTTCCAATACTTTCAGGAATCTTTTCTAAGTCCTCTCTTCTTTATTTTATAATTTTCCAAAAGGTGTCTTGGTTTCTCTTCAAAATATGTCTAGATTCGATGTATTTCCCCAAGAGATGCATTCTTTTGTGATACTTTTCGTCCATGGTGGTTATCACCACCTATTAAGTCAATGGGTGCCATAAAAACCTCTTCAAAATTTGCACAAACTGAATTTACTCGTCCAATAACTGCCACTGACGCTTAATTGCGGGGCCTCTGGCACTTAGGCGAGGTGTTATTTGTTTAACTGGTACTTAAGTGCAGGATCTGGCGCTTTGGTGCCAAAACCCTTTTGCCCATTTTTTACCTTTTTGCTCCAAATTTGATCATTTTTCGCTCCTTTAAGCATTTTTCACCTTTTTTACCTGTATCTGCAAGAAAAACACCAAAATACCTTCCATTAAAGCGCAATATCTCAAAAATAAATATAAAAATGTGTCTAAAAATACTATATATTTTAGGTGTATCAAAACCCCCCAAACTTAAAATGTTACTTATCCCCAAGTGACACTTCAGTCTTTAAAAACTAAATATGTATGATATGTATATGAGTTTCTTTAGGAGTTACTAAAATTTTGATTTAGAAATATAGCAGTCTAATTTAGAAAAAATATTCAGTAAATGGGACCAACTTAAAGATTAGAAATTATTAATGTTAAGAAAATGAAAATATGAATTTCTATCTAATTCATAAATATATTGTAGATTTTTCAAATTTAGAATTTAGTTCTTTTATTATCTCCACTTAAAAATTTTCATTAAAAATAATTTTACTTACTATATTATATCTATAAGCTTCAGATTTTCTCAAGTCTTATACTTTAAAAAGATCAAATGTAGAACCAATTCTTGATTAGGCATTAATCCTCAAGCTTCTCCTTCCTCATTTTTCTCTTTTTCTTCTTCTTTTTCTTTTTCTTTTCTTTCTCTTTTTTCTTTTCTTTTCTTTTCTTTCTTTTTTTCTTTTCTTTTTCAGGCAAGGATTACTATATCTGGATAGGCCTTTAATGATTTTGAATTCCACTTCTCATTTCCTAAAGGAAAGTCTTGATATAAGTTTTTTACTTATACATATAATAATAGTTTTTAAAATTATTTTATTAAAAGAAACTTAAGTACTAAAAATAAAAGTCTAAATTATCTAAATTGTTCAAAAATACAATTTTTCATACTAAAGATAGTTACTTATATTAATCATTTTCTCATCTAAAAATTTTTTTAACTTAAAGTTTTTCTTCATTACTAAAAGTTTTAACTAATATTTTTTACTCATTTCTAAAATCAAATTTTACTTCCCTAATATAACTTCATATAGATAATCAATTTTTTTTTCTTTTCAAATCAAATTCACTTGTAGCACATTTGAGAACAAATAAATTCCATTTTTGAAAATATTTTTCATCCCCCCAAACTTAAATTTTTAATAGATTAAACAGTTTAGCATCACATATATATAAGCAGAAATGAAAATTTAAAATAACATACTAAGATTTTATAAACCCTAATGACACAAGTATAAAATTGAAAACAGGAGTAAAATTTTTTTTTGATCAAATTTTATATATTTTCATTTCAATTTAACATGTACAAATTCAATAGACTTCTAAGTAGAGAGTATAAACATAAAAGTAAACTAACACACTAACTTGATTTCATGATCTCAACATAAAAATAAATAAACTAACATGATAAAAGAAAAGTACAGGATAGCAGTTTTTGAAAATAAAATAAAATAATTTGCATAAAAGTTAGCTAGATTTTTAAACTTTTCAAAAGACATGGAATCAAGTTCAATCCTAATCTAACTAATACAGTATTAAACACACATGAACAGTTACTACCCTAGAATGTTAAAACATGCCACTTACAAAACACAACATCACAATAACAATATAAAAGGTCCCAAACATAACATAGTACGTAGTCCAAATCAATACAAAACAAATGTAGCAGTACTACATCACATAGTTTTCAATATAAACAAACATAAAGATATTTCAATCCTACTCCTCATCCTCAGAATCTCCGCTATACCACTTTTTTGTAGGCTCATAATCAGGATATCGAGGATATAGAGGAAATTGCACTCTTGGGTCACTTTTAATCAGGCTCTCCAAGGATGAGTGTAATTTTTCTTCATAATCACTCTTTCTCCTATTATAATTATTAATATGAACTGCAAAACACTCTAAATTTTGTACCTTATGAGCGGTAAAATTAATATTATCCATCATATTCTGTAATAACTCATCTCGAGTTTCAGTAGACTCACATCGAGATGTAGAAGCACGTGAGGTAGATGGTCTAGATGTAGAAGCACCAGAGGTAGAAGCAGCAGACGTCTCCATTCTATAGCTTATGAAAAATCCTCCTCTCTAGCCAAAATATGAAAGCTCAGAATAAGTTTTTACATTAACCTTACTGATGGGATTTAGAGGTAATAACACTTCCTCCGATCTATCATATTTAACTCTAGTTTTCTCACACAAAGAAAAGATCAAGAAAGCAAATCCCAGACCTGCAGTTGTAACAGCTGTAGCAGAATTGATGATAGTCTGATAGATTAAAGATTCAATGTTGATGAGCTTTCCCTCTTGAATACAATAGTTCAACGTTGCTCTTTCTCTGGTCACTTCACTTATATGATTGGTCGAAAGCAGATGAGCAGAAATGAAGTAGTGCCAGGCCTTTGAAGGTGCACATAACTTTGAAGTTGGGAAGTTAACTCTCCTTTCATTAATTATCTTCCAAAGTCCTCTCCCAACAGTCAAGTAGAAATATTCTCGTCTAATTCCGCTTCAGTAGGACTATAATTTGCATAAAAACATAACGTGTCCGGTGGTAAATGGTATAATAAGTTGATTACCTCTAGCGAAAATGGTATCAACTTCCCTCAAACCATAACTCGATTTTCTTCAGCTTCAAGGAGATTTGCATTGAACTCCCTCACAACAGATATAACTGCCATAATAAAGAAACAATAGAATTGTTCCCACTATCGACGAACAATTAAATCTTCCATGTCTCCACCCGAATTTCTAAAACATCACTCCTGAATCAGTTTGCATGACTGCAATGCATCACTATACCGATCTTCAGCTTTTGAACTTAAAAATTTACTCAAATCGAAAGGGGCTTTACCTTTGATCCTCTTCATTCTTGGTGTCATTCTACAAATTTTATAAATTCCAACAATAAGTTCAAAAATCAAGTTTAAATCACTAAACTAAACTTCCAAAAGCACAAACTAAACTTCTCATGTAATTTCCATAGATTTTTCTTCATTTTTTGCCATGAATAGTGAACTTTCAAATTTCTCCAAATGTGCTCCAAATGGTTAAAATCCAAAATTTTTACATAGAAGTAAAGCTCCTACCTCAAAGAACTTAGATCTAGCAAATTTCACTTGATTCCACCAAAAAATCATCCCTTTAGATGTGCCCTAGCCCTCCAAATTCATGAACTTGAGAGGAAGAAGGTGACGGTGGCGTTAAAAATGGTGATTTCTGGCTCAAAAATTCACCTTTAACCGTTCGCAAACCGATTTTCGTGAATCAGCGCTTAGGTGGCGCAAGCCTGCCTCTCGGGTTTGCTCGCGCTTAAGCGCGAGATGTGGCGCTTAAGCGTCGATGCATGATTTTTAGAAATTTCAAATTAAAGTAAATGCACTATTTGCTTAAGTAAACCACCCCTAAATGGTCTCATAGCACTTAAATGACTATTTTCAACTTCCTGTAACTCTCCTTTATCTCAAAATTCTCCTTGATAACTATTTCAATTCGAGGCTAAAACAACACAAAATTTCACATAAACAAACTTATATTAATTCACAAAGGAGTACAAATACATTTAAACACTTAGTTCTCATTCCAGATAGTCTTGGATGAGAAAATTTTCCTAAATACAAACACTTAACAATCTTTCACACTTAAACACCTAAGTAACACAAATACTAAAAGCAAGTCTTAAAAACTAAAACACTTAAAGATAACGACTTTAAACACACAAAAACATAACTTAAAACATAGAACTTAATTCCATTCTTCATTATAATGAAAAAATTCAAGTCTTTCATTAGTCCTCCTAGGGCAATTAGAATATAAAGTTAATAAAACAGACGGTGGTGACGTGCTCTAATACAATCTTCTTCAATGCACTTTTGCTTGAGAAACGTCTCCTTATCTGCTTCCTCTATATAACTAGTGTGGCTAAATTGCAGTTTTAATTGTCATCCAATATGCTCAAGATGTGCATGAATCTCCAATATCTTAGTCTCCAGTACAGACATGGTATTTTCAATTTCGTTGATCTTCTCTGATATTCCTTCAATACTAAATGCTAAGAAACTGTTTTAGATCTCTTGTGCACTTTGACTAATAAATTTATTTCTCATGGTCTCCTCCTTCTTGAAACTTGTCTCCCATGAAGACGTCATCTTAAAATCTATCACTCTCTTAGACTTTAGGGCTAGAAATGATTTGGGTGAAATTCCTTCACTAAACCCTTCAATTTGTAGACCTAAATCGTTCCAATAACTCCTAGACACGTTTAGAAATTGCTTGGCACATTTTTGTAAACTTCTAGGTAGTTTTCCCTTCTAGAATATTAATTTCTAAATGTTTTTTTTTAAACTTCCACGCTTAAGCGCCGGATTTGGTGCTTAAGCGCAAGTGCACATTTTTGCACTAGTCAACTTAACTTCCAAATTCTCATTTTAACATGTCTAGATCACCAAATAAAGTCTTTAAATCAATACTAACACATAATAGTCTCAAAAATACTACATCAATTTTTTTTAATCACACATAAAATAACAATCAAAATGAAAACACATTGATAAATATGGGTTGCCTCCCACAAAGCGTTTGGTTTTACGTTGTCAGCCCGACGTAACCAGTGCTTACTTTTGATGATCCAACATCATTCCATCATTAAACTTATGCTGATCCCCTATAAAATAAGGTTTCAGTATATGTCCATTAACTTTAAATAATTTCTCAGACTTAGTACTTTAATATCCACAAGTCCATAAGGATAAACTTTAATCACAATAAATGGGCTCATCCGCGTGGACTTAAGTTTTCTTGGAAATAATCTTAACCTTGGATTATATAGTAAAACTTGTTGTCCTAGCTAAAAATTTTTAGCAAGAATCCTTCGATCATGCCACATCTTTATCTTTTCCTTATAAATTTTAGCACTTTTATAACATTCATTCCTTATCTCTTCAAGCTCATTTAATTGTAACAATATTTTCTCACTAGTATCTTTCAAATTATAATTGAACTCTTTAATCACCCAATATGCCTTATGCTCAAGTTCAACTAGTAAGTGACAAGCTTTTCCAAATATTAGCCTAAATGGGGACATTCTTATAGGAGTTCTGTATGCAATCCTATAACCCACAAAGCATAGTCAAGTTTGACTGACCAATCCATTTTTATTAAATTCACAGTTTTTTCCATAATTTTTTTAATTTTTCGATTGGATAATTCAGTCAAACCACTTGTTTGAGGAATATAAGCAGTAACAATCCTATGATTTATATGATATTTCTTTAATAATTTCTCCATCATGGCATTTCTGAAATGACTTCCCCCATCAGTAATGATAACTCTTGGTGTCCCAAATCTACAAAATATGTTTATTTTAAAAAAATTTGCAACACTTTGAGCATTAAATCAAGGTAAAGCAACAGCTTTATCCATTTGGATACATAGTTCACTACTAATAGAATATATAAATTTCTGAAAGATGGTATAAATGGTCCCATGAAATCTAATCCCCAAACATCAAATATTTCAACTTTTGGCATATAATTGAGGGGCATCTCATTTCTTCTTGAAATATTGTCTACTCTTTGACATTTATCACAAGTTTTGATATAAGCATTAACATCTCTAAAAATTGTAGGCCAATAAAATCCATAATGTAAAATTTTGTATGTTATTTCATCAACACCAAAATATCCCCCAAAATAAAAATTATGATATTTTTGGATAATCTCATAAGCTTCTTCTAATGGTACAAATCTTCAAATAATCAAATCTTTTCCTTGTTTATATAAAAATGGGTCATCCCAAAAATAAGTCTTAGATTCAGAAATAAATTTCCTCTTCTGTAGGTATGTCATTCCATAGGGTATCACTGACAATAAAGTTCACAATGTCGGCATACCACGAAACACACCACTCATTAATAGTGAACAATTTTTCATCTAAAAAATATTCATTAATTTCATTTTCAAAAAAGAGAGGTTTTTCTAATTCAAGCCTAGACAAATGACATGCAATTTGATTTTTTATACCCTTCCGATCTACTATTACAAAATCAAATTCTTGCAAAAGAATAATCCATCTTATAAGTTTAGGTTTAGCATCCTTTTTTTCATTAAATACTTAATAGCAGAATGATCTGTATGCACCATACAATGAGTTCCAATTAAATATGATCTAAATTTATCAAAAGCATATACTATTGCTAATAACTCTTTTTTAGTTGTTGTATAATTAATTTGAGTTTCATTAAGAGTTTTACTAGCATACTAAATAATTTTGAAAATTTTATCATATTTTTTTCCTAAAATAGCTCCAATAGCATAATCACTAGCATCACACATTAATTCAAAAGGTTTTTCCCAGTTTGGTGAAACTATAATTGGTACAGTGATTAGTTTTTCTTTTAATAACTTAAATGCTTTTAGGCATTCCTCATCAAAATTAAAAATTGCATCTTTCTCTAGTAAATGGCATAAAGGCTTAGCAATCTTTGAAAATTATTTAATATATTGTCCATAGAATCAAACTTGTCCTAAAACAATCTTAATTTTTCTTAAATTTGTTGGATAAGATAAATTAACAATCACTTGAATTTTAGCAGGATCTACTTCCATACCATTTTCTGATATTTGATGTTCTAATACAATTTCTTCTACTACCATAAATTGTCATTTTTCTCTGTTAAGGACTAAATGTGTTTCTTCACAGCACTTAAGAACTTTGGATAAATGTTCTAAACATGAGTCAAATGAAGTTCCAAACACTTAAAAGTCATCCATGAATACTTCAATCCCTTTTTCAATTAAAGTACCATAAGAACTGGTAAACGTTGTTTTCTCTTGATCCTCAGGAGATATTTGAATTTGGTGATAACCAGTATATCTATCCAAAAAACAAAAGTATTTATGCCCTGCTAGTCTATCTAACATTTGATCTAGAAAGGGTAATGGAAAATGATCTTTCATAGTGGCAAGATTTAATTTTCTATAATCAATGCATATTCGCCACCCTGTAACTTGTTTATTAGGTATTAACTGATTATGTTCATTTACAGTTACAATTACTCCTCCTTTCTTAGGAACACAATGAATTGGACTAACGCTTGCACTATCTGAAATAGAGTAGATAATTACAGCATCTAACCACTTTAAATTTTCTTTCTTTACAATTTTTTTCATAATAGAATTCAATCTCCTTTGTGGATCAGCCCTGGGTTTATAGTTCTTTTCTATATGGCTTCTATGCATACAAATTGAAGAACTGATTCCAAATGCTTTCTTAAAATTTTTTAGAATTTTCATCAACCATTCTTCTTCTTCTATCCTTAATTTTGAGGAAATTATAACTGGTAAAGTTGAGGAATCTCCTAAAAAGGCATATTTTAAATGATTAGGAAGTAACTTCAACTCTAGTTCTGGTGGTTTTTCAATAGATGGACAAAATGATTTATCTTTGTCTATCGTGTCCAAAACATCAAAACTTTCTCGAACATAGTTTGAATTTTCCTTAAAAATACCTTCACATTGATTTAGTTCCTCTTCTTGCTCGTGTTCTAAATCTTTTTCTTCAGATTTTTCTTCAAAAGTAGTTCTAAAATTGCATTCACTTAGATATCTTATGACATCCATCCTATAACATTTATTATCTTTACCTTTTGTAGGGTATTTCATTGATTTTGAAATGTTAAAAGTAACAGTTTGATCATTAACGTGCATTGTTAATTCTTTTTTCTGCACATCTATCCTTGCTTTTCCTGTGGCTAGGAAAGGTCTCCCCAAAATGATAGGTTTCTCTTTATCTTCCTCCATTTCTAGCACAATGAAATCAACAGGAAAGATAAATTTATCCACTTTCACTAGGACATCTTCTATAAATCCTTTAAGGTATGTTATCGAATAATCTGCTAACCACAAAGTTACAGTAGTAGGGGTTATTTCTTCTAATCGCAATCTTTTAAATATTGACAATAGCATAAGGTTAATGCTTGCACCTAAATCACATAAAGCTTTCCCATAAAATTTGTCTTCTATTGCACATGGAGTTGTAAAGCTACCAGGATCTTTAAGCTTTTCAGAAAGCTTCTTCTGAATTATCGCACTGTACTCCACACTAAGTGAAATAATCTCATTATCTTCAAACTTCATTTTCCTGTTAAGAATATCCTTCATAAACTTTACATAGCTCGACATTTATTCTAAGGCTTCAGCAAATGGAATATTTATCGTAAGCTTCTTAAATATTTCCAAAAATTTTAAAAATTATTCATCCAACTTCTGCTGATAAAGTCTCTGAGGAAATGGAGGTGGTGGTTTTTGTAAATCAATTTTTAGTGGAGAAATAGGTCTCTTAAAATCTTTTGGAGCATCTTCTTTTGATTCTTCACTTTCTTCTCTCTCAACTTCAATTTCTTTTTGAAACCAACCTTCCAACTCTCTTCTGCTTCTAAGTTGAACAGCTTTTACTTATTCTTTATTTTAATCTTTTGTATTTGATTCAGTATTACTAGGAAGTGTTCCTTAAGATCTATTAATTAATGAATTTGTTATTTGCCTAAGTTGGTTCTCAGTTCTTTCTAATTGTATCTCATTGACTTTGTAATTGATTTCCCATTTGTAAAACTACTTCTTTTATAGACAACTTCTTCTTCTTAAACTGTGTATTACTGTTAAAACTTGTAGGATAAGTAGATCTATAATTTTTATTCTCTTGGTTGTTCCAGTTTCCCATTGGGTTTCCTTGGTTTTTCCCCCATTGATGGTTATTACCACCCAAATTATTATTCTAGTTAAAGTTGGTATGGTTCTTCCAACCTGGGTTATAATAATTTGAATATGGGTTATTTTGCCTATTATTTATGACATTCAAAGTTTCTAATGATGCTTCAGAATCTATCATTTGTCCTAATGAATTCTCTTCAATCATGGAAATTGGTTGAGAAAAATTCATTCCAAATTGGTTTAACTTTCTTGAAATTGCAGCAACTTGATTTGCTATATGGTAAATGCATCATTTACATGAATATTGGCTACTTTCTTAAGATTTACCATCTCAGAAGGACATTGAATATTATACGTTGTCATTTCTTTTATTAAAGCATAAGCATCATGAAATGGTTTTGACATCAATGAACCACCAGTAGCGGCATCGATAATTGATCTAAGAGATCCAACTAACCCATTATAAAAAGTTTGAATTATTAACCAATCTGGTTGAGCATGGTGTGGAAACTTTTTTAAGAGTTCCTTAAATCTTTCCCATGGTTCATAAATAGATTCTCCTTCAAACTGATTAAAAGATGTAATATCATTTCTATGCTTTGCAGTTTTTTATGGTGGAAAATATTTTGCAAGGAATTTTTGTGTTAAATCACTCTAAGTTCTGATAGATCCAGGTGTTAATGAATTCAACCACATCTTAGCTTTATCCCTCAGTGAGAAAAGAAATGACCTAAGTCTTATGACATCATCTGGTACACCATCATATTTAAATGTAGCGCACAATTCTAGAAAATTGGCAAGATGTAAATTTGGATCTTCAGTTGGTGATCTCCCAAACTATATATTGGATAACATTTGGATAATAGCAGGTTTAAGCTCAAATGAATTAGCCACTATAGTAGGTTTTTGAATATTATAATGAAGTTCATCTACATTAGGGTTGGCATAATCTCTTAAAGGTAGAAAATCTTGATGAATTTCAGCATTTTGATTATTTTGGTCTGCCATTTCTATAAGTTTTTTAGATTTTTCAAAATTTATGATTTTATTTGTTTTTCTAATTTTTCTAATAGTTCTTTCTAATTCAGAATCGTAGGGCACTTGTCCTTTAGAACCTGAACTACACATATACTAACATATAATAAAATAAAATAACATAAACAAAGCAAAATAAGATAAGATAACATAACTTAAAGATTAAATAAGACTTTCTAAAAAATAGAAATTTTGTTTTAAAATCAATCTCTCCCCTGCAACGGCGCCAAAAACCTGATCGCTCGATACTGATAATATGCACAGACAATAATAAATCAGATTATATTTCACTTATATTTCTTTACTTTGCAAAAAAACCAAAAACTTGATCCTAAAGAAAAATAAGAATTTAACTTTTAATTTATATATATTGGGATACTACACAAGTATACGTATCGTTATCATGTAATATATGAATTTTTTATTAAGACCTGAATATCGAAACCATAGAGATAATACGCAATATGCACTATTGAACAACAAACTTTCTATTTTTAATAAAAGATATTTATCTAAACTAAAGATGATTTTTGCAGTAATGAAAATTTAAATATTATTGGTATTTTCAATATTTTGATAAAATAATAACAATTTAAAAAGAAAACTAGAGTTTTTGTAGAAGAAAAACACTAAAATTGAAAATATCTTTCTTCTAGTTATGAATCAGTAATAAGTTTAGAAATTATTTTGTGAAAGTAAGCAAATTTTGTTGTGTCAAATAGGAGCAATAATATTCTTTACTCTTACTAGATATACTATAAAGAACATTGGCTGATTTAAGTTTTGAATAGTTATGAAGACCGTCTAAGCAGGGAAGATACTAGCTCTCACTCTAGAGTCTCTAGATTCCCTCCACTTGGGGGCTAAAATCTCGTATTAGAACTTAAAATAATAAACCAAGTTGGGGGCTTTAACTTGCCACTTTAAAGTCCTCTAACTCTACACTCTTCAATGAATATTTTCCTATTTATTTGTACTCAATCATATGAACTACATTATCATTCATACAACCTCATGTGATTCATTTTAATTGTTGACTGAGACAATACCAGCTCGGTTATTACATGTTCTCACAACAAATTTTAACATCTGGATTGGCCAAATCAAGAAGTAAATGAAGTGCATGGATTTGAATAATCACAACTTTTTCCATCATTGAAGATCAAAACTTTTCACAACTTCCATCCAAAACTTAATTACTTATCATTTTAAGAAGAAAGATAAAGAAAACTACTCAGAAGCCATGGATAAAACAAAACCACACTTTAGTTTAAAAGAAGAAATAATTGTCAAACCAACAATATGTCTAAATTAAAACTAAAAGTAGTCTCAAAACAAAAAGATCAAAACTTATCTCAAGTCCTCCACCAAGCTCTTGAAGTTCCTTTGATTCTCTTCTCTTTACAATCACTAAAAAAAAAATAACAAAAAGGATAAAATAAAGGTAAAAGTGGTGCCTGAAATTCTCTCCAAACAAACTCCCCAAATGAGAACTTTTAACACTTTCCAACACTTTCAAGGCTCTTTTCTAAGTCCTCTCTTCTTTCATTTATAATTTTCCAAAAGGTGCATTTGTTTCTCTTCAAAATATGTCTAGATTCGATGTATTTCCCCAAGATATGCATCCTTTCATGATAATTTTCATCCATGGTGGTTATAACCACCTATTAAGTCAATGGGTGCCTCAAAAACCTCTTTAAATTTTGTAGAAACCAAATTTACTCGTCCAATAATTGCCACTGACGCTTAAGTGTGGGGCCTCGGGCTCTTAGGCATGGCCTTCTCTGTTTAACCGGCGCTTAAGTGTCGGATCTGGTGCCTAGGCTCCAAAACTCTTTTTCACATTTTTCACATTTTTGCTCCAAATTTGATCATTTCTCACTCCTTCAAACATTTTTCACCCTTTTTGACTGTATCTGCAAGAAAAACACAAAAATAACTTCCTTTAAAGCGCAAAATCTCAAATATAGATATAAAAATGTGTCTAAAAACAATATATATTTTAGGTGTATAAAGTATTCATCTATTAAGAAGATAATAAATGTTACAGAATGGAAACTATTAATTATTTAATTAATAACCATTTTAGGGAGAGCTATAAAGTTAAAATATATCAATAAGAAATGAGGATGAAAATGAAATTAAATATCAAGATAAATTAAATGAGATTAATACTGAGGATTCAAATTATGTTCATGAGAGTTTTGAGATTTTGGACGCTACTGAAAATAATAAACCTCTTATTCCTTTAATAGAAAAACTTGCTAAACTTGAGATGAAAGTGCTCCCTACTCATTTGAAGTATGCTTATTTAGGGAATTCATCTACATTACCTGTAATAATATCCTTTGATTTAACTGAAGATCAAGAAGAAAAAATAATGGACACAAAATCATAAGGAAGCCCTTAGATGGACATTAGTTGATATAAAAGGAATTAGCCTTTCTTTTTTTTGCATAAAAATTTAATGGAAGATGATCATAATATAAGGTTGATCCTTAATAGAGATTAAATCCTATCATGAAAGATGATATGAAGAAAGAAATGTTAAAATGGTTGAATGTTGGGATTATTTATTCTATTTTTGAATGTGCTTGGATTAGTCCTATTCATTGTATTCCTAAGAAAGGGGGGAGTTGTAGATGAGTGGAATAAATTAATCCCAACAAGACAAGTCATTGGGTGGCACATTTGTATTGATTATAGAAAATTAAACCTCACCACTAGGAAGAATAACTTTTCTTTACCCTTTCTGGATGTTGGATAGGTTAGTAGAGCATCGTTATTTCTGCATTTTGGATGGATATTTCAGATACCACCAAATACCTAACTCATGAGGATCAAGAAAGACAACATTTACTAGTCCATATGAGACATTTAATTTTAGAAGAATGCCTTTGGTCTATGTAATGCACCTGCCACTTTTCAAAAGTGCATGTTCTCTTTTTCTGCGATTTAATTAAGAAAGGAAATAAAATTTTCATGGATGATTTTTTAGTTTTTGGATCCTCTTTTGATTCAGGTATAGATCATTTAGCTATAGTTCTAAAATGTTGTGAAGAAACAAATTTGCTTCTGAATAGGGAAAAATGTCAATTTATGGTCACAAGAGAAATTGTGTAAGGACATAAGATTTTTGAAAATGACATGGAAGTAGATCCAACTGAAATTCAAGTTATAGTAGAATTACCAACTCCTTTGTTAGTGAGAGGAGTAAGAACTTTTCTAGGGAATTATAGGATCTATAGGCGGTATATTAAGGACTTTTAAAAAATTATTGAATGCCATCTTTTAGAAAAATACACAAATTTCAATTTTAATGAGGAATGCCTAAATGCTTTCAATTTGTTAATGGATAAATTAATCGTTGAACTTTATATAGTTTCATCTTACTGGCAAAAACTATTTAAATTAATATGTGATGCTAGTGATTATTCTATTGGGGCAGTATTAGGGCAAAAACATGATAAGATTTTTAAAGTTATATACTATGCCAGTAAAACCCTTAATAAATTTCAAATTATTTATACTTCCACTGAAAAGGAAATATTGACAATAATATATGCTTTTGATACATTTTAACATTATCTCATTGAGGTGAATTGTATTATGCATACTGATTATTCTGCTATTAAATATTTGATGCTAAAGAAGGATTCAAAACCATGATTAATTAAATGGGTCCCTTTTGATGCAAGAGTTTGATTTTCAAGTCGTAGATAGGAAGGGTGTCGATAATTAAATTGTTGATCATTTATCGAGGTTAGAACATGAAAGTTATGGTGATAACGATATAGAAATTAATGAAAAATTTATTTATGAATAATTATACTTTACTTTTAAGTGGCGTACTTTGTGGTATGTTGATGTAGTTAACCACCTTTTTAGTAATATTTTACCCTATAAACTAGTTAGTTGCCAAAAGAAAAAGTTCATATACGATGCAATAATGTACTTTTGGGATGACCATTTTTTATATAGAAAATTTAAGGACTTAGTGATCAGAAAATGTGTTTGTTGACCTCACTTTTGGTTGAGGTCTATTCTTTCCTCTTTAGTAGCCTAGGGTCGAGCCATAGGACCTTCCTATTGATAATTTCTAGAAGACTAGAAAGGAACCCTCACCATTAAATATTCTAAACTCTTCTTTGTTCAACTTGAAGTTCCACATATTGGTCCTAACCTCTAGTACTTAGTAGGTAGGGGTGTGGTCTTGGTTGGTCTCACACAAACACTTGCACATTACACATCGACTCACAACCCTAAGCCCAAACCTACTTGACTTTGATCCCCTAGCCCTTTGAGAGACTTATGTAAATGGTCCCTAGACCCACTAGCCTTAGGCTAGTGTTTAGCTAAGATAAGTACATGGAGGACCCAAAGTAGAGGATTTGATTGGTCCATGGCTCAAATAGGGTGATTGACACCCCAATTTTACCAAAATACCCAACTTAGCCTTTTGCCCCTAAATCTACCCAAATTACCAAACTACTCTTGAAACCTCAAAATTGACCAAAATTCCCAAAATTATTTAAAATACCCAAATTTATTCAATAATCATTTCGAACCATTTCATACAACCCAAATCTATCCAATTGCCCCAATTTTGCATCATAAACTCTACAAAACATTTCCCTACATCAAATTAAACCTTCAATTGGCCTTGGTAAACCCTCAATTTCACTCAAAATCAACTTGGACCAAAATCCCCAATTTTGCCCCAAATTAGCCATATCCCCAAATTCAAATAAATTGAACTCCATAACCCCAAAGTTTTCACTCAATTTCTATCCCAAACTCTTCATGACAATATTGAGGACCAAATAGATTTATAATGAAGTTATTGGAATAGATTCTTAATGTGACTCTATGTTGGACTCCTTGGGGACATAATGCCCATGCCGACGCTCTACCAAACTTGCTAAGGAAATGGTGTGTCCACTGGAGGATTCCATCAAAATTATAGTATAAAGACGTCAGGTTCTATCTTGGATTTACCTTGATAGTTTACACAAACACAGAAAAGAAGAAGAAATGATGATTGCAGTTGCTGACATCAATGAAGATTGGTGTAAGCCATTGATAGAATATTTGCAAGCGAGAAAGCTATCAGAAGACAAGTTTGAAGCATATCACATCACAAGAAGAGATATGTCATATGCTCTGGTGGGGAATGCCCTCTGCAGAAGATCATTCATCAGATGTGGCTGATATGTCTCAGCAGAGCTGAAGTACGAAATATCATCAAGAAAGTGCATGCCAAATTAAGTGGAGCTCACCAGTCAGGGTCAAAGATGAAAATGAAGATTAAAAGACTCGGGTACTATTGGCCAACAATGGTATTTGATTTCTTGGATACAACTAGAAGGTGTCACCTTTGTCAAGTGCATGGGGTGGTTTTACACCAACCTCCATATGTGCTACACCTAACCGTCGTTGCATGTTCATTCGAGTGTTGGGGCACGGACATAATAGACTCGATAGACCCTCCATTCTCCAAGGGACATAGATTTATTCTTGCTGCTATGAATTACTTCTCCAAGTGGGCAGAAGGAGTGTTTTTATGAGAGATTACAACACAGGATGTCCTCCAATTTTTTAAGAGTCAGATTATCTATCATTTAGGTGTACCACGTAGAGTGATTTCTGACAATGGGCCAGCCTTCAAGAGCACAAAGATCAATAACTTCGCCAAACGACATCGGATAGACTAGAGATACTCTACAATTTACTATCCTAGAGCAAACAGACTGGCTGAGGTCTTTAACAAGACACTCGTGCAAATAAATAGGGAAATATTCATTGATGGGTGTAGAGTTAGAGGGCTTTAAAGTGACAGGTTAAATCCCCCAACTTGCTTTATTGTTTTGGGTTCTGATATGAGAATGTTAGCTCCTAGGTGGAGGAAATTGAAGGAACTCTAGAATGAGAGCTAGTATCTTCCCTGCCTGGCCGGTTTTCAGAGTTATTCAAACATTAAATTAGCCAATGTACTTTATAGCATATCTAGTAAAAATAAAAAATATTATTGCTCCTATTTGGCACAAAACAATTTGTATACTCCCACAATAGAATTTCTATACTTATTACTGATTCGTGATAAAAAGAAAGATATTTTCATATTAAGTACTTTTCTTCTACAAAAATTTTAGTTATCTTTTTAAATTGTTACTGTTACGTTAAAATATCAAAATACTCAAAATATTTAAATTTTAAATTCCTCCAAAAATCATTTTGTAGTTTAAGTAATTATCTTTTTAAAAATAGAAAAACTTTCTAAAAAGTGCATTGTGCATAATTTTCCCTGTGGGTTCGATATGCAGGTCTTAATCAAAAAGTCTTATATTACTTGATAACGATACGTATATTTGTGTAGTATCCCAATATAAATATATATAAATTAAAAAGTTAAATTTTTATTTTTCTTCAGGATCAAGTTTTTGGTTTTGTTGCAAAATAAGGAAATATAAGTGAAAAACATCATCAGAACTATTGTTATATTGTGCATAAGCATTAAGTTTGGGGATCACAGACCAAACATTCGTCATATATTTCTTACTTTATTTGATCAAGCCTCATCCTCCAGTCTTATGTTTATCCTTCGAGACAGATATAAGGTTTGAGGTATAGTGCTCTTTCATTTAAACTCTGAAAATATGGGTCGATTTGATGTCATAATTTTCTGAACTATATATATATATGTAAATTAAACACCTTTCCGAAGCAGGGAATGGGATTTCGATTTTAAAGGCCGACAGCTTCCAACGGGCAACTCCACACCCAAAATAGTGTTGACAAGTAACTTCTCAAAGGATTTAATGGGGAGTCCCTTGGGCATGAAAGCTACCAGCCCATGAATGCCTTTGAGTAAGATCTCAATTGCATGATGTTCATGTAACCATGGTTTACATTTCATGCTAAGGTTTCTCCACCTCAACATGTTATCTAATAAAGTCTTGTTAGGCTTTTGCTTCTCCATTATGAGGTCTCCAATAGACACATGATGTTGTGCTCCGGTAAATCTCTTCACGCACAACTGTTCTAATTTGGTAAATATCTTGATTGATTTGTTGGGTAGTTTAGCATACCAATTGAACGTGATTCTCAATAAGTTGTTGAAAAATTGGTAGAAAAGAAAAGCCTTGTTACCTCTGGTGTTACCACAACTGTCTTAGAAATGTGTTATGTGTTTTCTGGGGTTTCCAGTCTTATTAAATATCTTAAAATTTGGTGACACAAAACCCTTAGGGTAGGGTACGTCATCAAACTCCTCCGGGTAGGGTCTACTCTATAAAATCAATGCACCACCCTTAGATTGGGCTAAGGCCTCTCAAATTTATTCGACCATTTGTTTGAATTCCTTTTTTGGTATAGCACTCGATGGAGAATCCTTCTTCTATTAATCATCTCTGTTTGGTGAGGCAACATCCCTCTTTTCATTGGTGATATGTATAATCTCTAGCTGATTAACTTTAGGAGAAGCTAACTGTAGGGGTTGAGACTATTCATGAAATGTAGCCATAGCGGCCATGGCAGTGGCCAAGTCTTCCATTCTTTTCTCCATTTGGCCGATTTGCTCATCCCTCAGGAAGACAGCCTTACGCAGATCATCTAAGGTGTTCTCTTCGATGAGAGGTTGAGCATCGCGCGTAGATGCAGTGGCTCTAATTTTGATGGCATGAATGTCCATGAAGTCTTCCTTGAGGTAATCGTTAAAGTCAAAATCTTTGTCATCCTCGTCATCAACAGAAACTCTATGATCTCGGGCTAGCTCAAAAATCTAGATCCTCAGCTTCTCAACCTTTTCTTCAATCACTTATTCTAGTATCATCTTAAGATCTGGAGGACTCCGCTGAACATCCTCTACTTGCTCATCCATCTCACTAGTAATAGCCGTGATAATGTCAGAAATTTTAGACCCTTGCTTCATTCCATGATCCTTCCCCGCGGGCTTGCAACTATATCGGTATGACAAGCTTGGGTACCCATACTTTTTTCTTTGGCGAAGGTGTCTTGAGATAGGATGTCTCCATGTTGGCACGTTGTAGAGAGGTATGTTCCCCATGATGCAAACCAGATAAAATACTAGGTAACTTCTTCATTTTTTTCCTTCAAAACTTCATGATGGGTGACTGGCATAATTCTCGGACTTAAACGTGACTTAACTGATCTATGACCTCTAGGTCTTGGAGCAATAACAATAGTAGAATCGATGGTGGTGATCTTGGTATCAATCCAACTTCCCAAACAAAATCTGGCGAGAACGCGCGTTGGTAAAGTTTCAGTTGGTGTCTGAGACCGTCTGGTAAATCTGACATTCCTTAGAATCTCTTTCTTCATGTGAGGCAATATTGCACATCCCACTGGTTTAATTAATTCACTGACTGAACAACCTTCTTTAGCATCCAATCTTTAGAACAATGTACTGACTTAGGTGATAGGAGTGGGCTTCTTCCTCTCCCCATCATGTCCATGAGGTGACGATAAGGTAGCTACAATCATCTGGATACTCTCATACCCATAAATGTCCATTAAGGGATGGAACCTACTCTTTTGGAGAAGTGGATAGGTATCAAGTAACCACGGTTCCTCCTAATGAGGAATTTCATTAATAAACATTTCCTTAGAAATCTAGGCTTCAGTAGCTTTCCGAATCTTTCGGCTGCGGTTCCTTCTTTGAGTTTGGGTTAATGGCACAGTCCTCAAACTCGATCCAATCTCAAATATAGAAGGTGGGTTGACAAATTCTTCAGTCGAGTCTTCGATGATCTTAACCTCTTTTCCATTAACAAAAATGGGAACAATAGGCTTAGTAGGTTTCGTGGTGGTAGTAGTCTTTACCTTCTTGTAAGAAGTTAAATCCTGTAGACAGTTCAGGTTGAACTCAATAGATGGCTCCTGAGCTTCTAGAGCAACAACTGTCATTATGACGAACAGGGCTTTCCCGAGGATGACCTCGAGATGATCAAACCCAGCTCTGAACTTGATGGTGGGGGCAAAGTTACAAGCATTACGACTCGTCAGTAGGTTTCACAAGAAAGTGAGCGTTGGGAATACCATTGCAGTAGCTTCAAAAAGAAAGCTCTGGAGTTAGTTCTTTGGTCAATACCTCGCAATTCTAGTGTGAGCACTAAAATCAACAAAGGTCAATCTGTAGACTGGGTAAGTATTTCTTTAGTTTGTGAAGATTTTAAAATTTAGTAAAAATAGTTTGTAAGTAGAAAAATTTAATTAGTATAAGAAAATTTAAGGACCAAGCAGAACATGACACAAATCAATTTAGTTTGTTAAATAGCAAGTCAAACTCGAAAAGAAAAATAAATTTTAGGACCCAGTGCGGGACCAACTTTATAACGCACAATGCCCTAGCAGAACTATTCCACCAACCCACCTATTGGGAGTCCGGCCCACCACAAAGATTAAAAGTCCTAATGAACTCCTCAACCTCTCTATTAAAACATGGTTGAACAGACTGTCCTAAAGTTTGAAAGAGTTGACCGTACTTACCCAAGAAAGAAATGGGTGAAGTATGTCAATGGAAGAATGTTAATCTGATTCATGAGAGACATGAACACATCAATAATTTATAAAGATAATATTCTTTGATTAGCATGGAGAGAGAGACTCGTCCCTAGTGGAGTCTCCAGAAGTTGTCAGCACTAAAAAAGGTTGAGGAGTTCCCCGTTGGAAGCTATCGGTCGCCGGAAACAAAATCTCATCGCCTGCTTTGGGAAGGCATTTAATTTACATATATATTTATAGTTTTAGGAAAATATGAAATCAAACTGATCTCATATCTTTCATAGTTTAAATGAAAAAGCATTACTCCTTAAGCCATGTATCTATCCTGAGAGATAAACACAATATTTGAGAGTGAGGCTCAATCAAATAAACAAAGAAATATATGACATCTGTTTGGTCTGCAAAACCATTTTTTTATAAGCTGACAAGTTCCCTTTTTTAATATAGCCAATTAAATAGGATTTATATTAAGCTAGGTTTGGACATGTTTCTTATAATGGCAAGCCCCTATAGTTAATTATATCTTAGATAACTGAAGTTACCTAAGAAAACTCTCGATAAAAATTAGAGGATATTATCTTCAAAGAGGTCAAAGGATTAGGACATTTCAACCAGATCGAACAAAGAGGTGTATAAGGGGAATGACTTAGATTTAGAACATTTTATTTTTGGAATCCAAAGGAAAAAGAACTAGGGGATGTCATAGATCCTGAGGAGAACCTTGGTGACTTCCTTAGCTACCCATGTTTTGGCTTCAGTTTAGAGAAGAAATATTTAAATGTTTCATCCTGCCAATTTTATTAATTAGGACTTACATTTGTGTGAGACAATCACACAAATAACCTGGAAAATGTGAGGATTTAAGTCGTGAGGAACGACAACCTCAGAGTCCTAAAACAAGTTAGGGCTTATATAATACAGTAGAACTATACAAAGGCCTAAAGATAAGTTCAAGATTTTTTTTTTGCATATGCAAAAAACCTCGAAGTCCTATGGATTGGTTGTCTAATTCTAATGAGAGAATGGTTTAGTTGATGTAGACATGTTTTACTATCGAAGATGGTCGTGCTGCCCACATTTCCAGCTCCAAGCTTCTCGTCGTAGCTAGTTTAAGTTTTCTAATGTGTCAAGTCATGATGTCAAATCAAATATTTCATATGGTTATGGTTATTCAAATTTTATGGGGGATATTAAAGTTAATTAGAGTGACAACGGTTAGGACCCTACGGTTCTATTATTCTGACTCCACTATTTTCTTTCGCATTCACTTAGTCCAAATGAATTTACTAAACTCAACTCAATGAGTTCCATACTTTAATTTAGACCTTGGGAAATCTCGATAGCAACCGTGGGTTACCTCATCCGATGGATTCTCGATCATTCGATAGAGACATCTTAATTTAGTTACATTTTTTTGTGATATTTGTGATTAAATTTTGAGTTGTGTTTATATTTTGAATGTTGTGGCAGTGAATTTTATCTTGTTTATTTTATACACCTTAGTTTTGGCTGTGCGGCTATGCTAACAATTTTGGTTTTGACATGCAGGGGGACATCATTGTTTAACATGCAATTTTGAGACAAGAAGTACAGAAAGATAAATGCAATAATTTAAAAGCGTATTAATCGTTTCTTCTAGTTCCTCCACCTAAAAGGTTAGATCTGATAGTGTGTATATAATTTTGCAAGGAATTTAATTAGCAGGAGTAGATGAACGTATAGCTATCAAACTCTAAAGTATAACTCTATTGAGTCTCTGAAGTTCTTAGTGCATGATTTTAGAACAAAATATGGTGAATTCAATTTGCCCTTCAAAATATTCAGAAGATTTCAAAGTGTTCAAGGAATGACACTGAACAACTTTGAGGATCTTGAATTATTTTGAGTTCCTAATTTGAACTTATCATATTGTTCCATTAATCATCTGAGGATAGAGTGTGAGTACCCTATTGCCAAGTGAAACATGACAATTCAATTATCCTGAGGATAGGATACTTAATGAATTTGATACTTTACTTAAAATGTTACATGGAAGAATGCCCCTAAGGTACACTCAAGTCATTAAAGAATTGGTGCCCATCACATATGGGCTTGGAGAGTTTGAAGATGTTATTTACCAATCATTTTTTCTTCTAAATTCGATCAATTGAGTTTAGACATCGAACCTGAGTCACTACCAAGCCCTTAACAATTATAATGAAGGAAAATGGTGGTGGCTAAAATCTTGGTTTAAGTGACATTATTCTTATTGAAAGATCACATCATCATTAATTTTAGACATAAGATAAGTAAATTGACATCTCTCGGGCTTAAGCCCACCACTTCAGAATCATTTGATCTTAGTTGACTTCCAAATCATGAAGACTAGGGAAATTATGATTTTGCTGATATTGTAAAGAGGCGGTAAGTGAGTTTCTTCTTTTTAATCCTATTATATTTCAATCATGCATACATATTTATTAAGATCAAAATTACTCATTTTCCCTTTGATGAATCCTAAATTTTGATTAATGCACCAAAACCTAAAATTATCACTTTTCCCTTGGGGCTGTCCATTTTATAATTTCTCAAGGAAAATTCAAATGACTTTGAAAAATAATTGAGTATCATATACATGGATTAATTAAAATATCAGGGAGGAAAATATGATTTTCTACAATTTGATTTGATTTCAATATTTATTTTTGACTTAAAAATAAGATTTTTCAATGTTAATTTATTTAATTAGCCCAACAATGGAGTTTTAATTTATGAGAAAATTATTAGAGGTTAACCTTGGTCAGAAGCATACTCAGAAAAAATTTTATGATTTTTTTTAAATAATACTGTAATTATTTAATTATCTAAAAGTAAATATTAATGATTATTTAAATAAAAAAATGTGTTTTAATCTTCAAAAATCACTTTTAAATTTTTATTAAACCCTCAAAAGTCCAAGAAAACTTAGTGGAACAAATTTTATATTTTTATGATTTATATTTAATTTATTGTAATTATTTTAGTGAGATAATAAGGAAAATAGATTTTAAGGCCTTTAAAACTTTATTTTTAATTTAGAAAAATAAAAAAAATATATTATAAGGGGTTTCAATTGACTAGGGAACAATTGCACACATTTTGAACTATTTTTTGTATTTTTGAAAATTTTGATTATTTTAATTTTTTTTAATTATTTTTAATTATACTTTAAAAATAAAATATTTTCACAAAAATAGATTTTATTTTTATTAAATGCCCATGATCACAAAGAACTCAAAAAACTATTTTTCATTATTTTTCTAAACTTATTTAATTTAATATAATTTATTTTGTGCAAAATATTATTTTTACTTGTAAAATTCACTTTAATGACCAAATTAACTTAAATAAATTTGAAATCTTTACAATGACTTGAAATGACTCTTATGAACAATGTGGAATTGATTTTCTCAAATTTTTATTTAAATTTAATTTAAATAAATTAATAAAAGGTAAAAATATTTAATTAATAATAGAAAGATATAAAATTATTCAATTCATTAAATTATTTTTCTTAAGCTCCTCTAACCACAGGAAACTAATCAAAATTGATCTCATAATTTTCCGAGGGATATTTTAATCTATATGATTAAATAAAGCCAAAATAGCCACTTAGTCTTGGAAATTTGGGTTTGAAGCACAGAGGTACTCCCTGACTATGGAAAACTCATAGAAGATGCCCTCTATCATGAGGAACAAACCCAAAAAAATTTCATGTCAGGGTGGTTAGTATTTAATCATAATGAATTAAAATACCTCATAGAGTATTTAATTAATTAAAAATTATTTACTTGGCAAATAATTTTTATTTTTGGTCCACATTATTCTCCTTTGTTCACTGAGCAAGAGGATATATTTCTTTTTTTATAATTTTTTTAGAGAAAGATATGGATTTTTTGAAAATCGGGCATTAAAAATAATTCAGAAAATCCATATTTTCTAACTTAAACATGCGGCGCCACCTCATCTTGCGACGGCTCCGAACTCACACGTGATACTCCCCATTTGACGCCACCATACACCTCAGCTGCCACGCGACCCACCTTTTTGCACCAAAGGTTGGTCCAGCTTGATCTCCTCTATTGATGAAATAAACACGCGATCGTACGTCTCTCCGTTATCGTCCCCAAATGACCTAACCCGAGAACCGTTCACACTAAAACCTTAAGATCTTCACGTCAACTAAATCAAATTGCATGGGATTGTTTCTAAACCTTCATCTACTCAACATGAACATATCTATATGGTTTATCAAGCATGAAATCAAGCCATTACACATGGAGAATCAAAAGAAACTTGGGCTAGGGTTAGAGCTCAATACCTTTATCTGAGAAGGGAGGCATCAATCAGATGGTTGTGGTAGCTTTAATTGGGTCCAACAAACCTCCAGATGAAGTCTCAAGCCCTGGTAAATTATTCAGCTAAGTTTTTTACCAAGCTCGATTTTAGGTGTTGGTCTAGAACTAGGTTAGGGGCTGTTTGGGAGAGGGCTTTTGTAGAGGATCAACTCCTCTCATTGTGAGGATGGTGTGTGCACAATTAATTGGAGTTTTGTTCACTGTGGGGATATAGAGATATGTGTCTTAGTTTCAGCCTGATTTCAGCTCAAAATTGAACTCTCACAATGGGAAACAGAGGAGGGAAATGATTAGCTTGAGCTAAGGAAGGCTTGGAGAGTCTCTAGTGAGATTTTGGCAGAGTTTCCCCACGGATTGTGGTTAGCTCTTTTTTTGGCCATGGAGAAGGTGTTTTAAATAGAGGGGCTTAGGGTGGAGCTCAGTGCTTCAATTTGGGTTCAATTAAGTGCTTATGTGGAGTGCTTCAAAATGTCAAGTACTAATCAGAGATGGACACATTGGATGGGTGAATTTGGGTTTGAGTTAGAGCATGGGGACTCTTGGTTTTATTGTTATCCGACCATTAGTCTGCCCGGCATGATGGTGGCCAGATAAGTCAAGTGAGCCAAGGGGAGAAGGAGGGTTATTTATGATTAACCATTAATGGTTCGTCATGATAATGGAGATATTTTGGCTTAAACCTAAAAATAGGATGAAATCCCTTAATTTAAGGGACCATTTGTCCATGGCTTCCATAGGATGGGCTAGGTGGGTCTAGCCTGGTCACCAGGCTCCATTTGGTGGTTGTGGTGTCATTAATTTGGTCACCTAGGCATGACTTAATCAATTTTGGTGTCTAGGTTCAATTTGGGATTAAATTGGCTTAAGGTAGGGTTTCGGTTGGGCCAGTCATTCCATTGGAATCAATTGATTGAGCAATACTATGTGGATGATTGTCACAAAGAGTTTAGAAAATATTTGGGGTGATTTTGAATTGATTTGGAGGTTCAATTTGGAGGATTTTGCAATTTAGTCAATTTGGGGATGTTGGGTTAGACTTGGGCTTTGGTTGAGCAGGATTTAAGTTAAATCCAAATTGATGGTTTAAAATGGTCTAGGGCAATATCATGAAGAGTTCTCAACATCAATTGGGTGTCAATTTTGGGGTTTGGGCATTCAATTAGGTGACATTTTAGAGACAGCCAAACTGAGGCAAACTTGGGGTTTTGGTCCAATTTGATTTAAGGTGAAACTGAGGCTTGAAGAAAGCCAATTGAAGGTTCAATTTGATGTGTGGGAATGTTTGAAAGAGTTTATGATGCACAATTGAGGCAATTCGAAAGATTTGGGGGTCAATTGAATGGGATTTTGGTTTTAGGTCAAATTGGGGCTTTTTGATTTGGGTTGAAATTGGACTCAAATGTGGGTCAATTGGACTTGTATTTGGTTTAAATTGAGTTTTTTCATGATTAATTTGAGTTGATAATTGAAATTGGGGGAAATTGGGATCAAATTGATGGACATTTGAGATGAATTTGGTGAAATTGGGTCTTTAAGGGCAATTTGGGGCTTTTTGTCAAAATTTGTCAAATTGCTCAAATTGGGCTCAATAGAGGAGTTAAAATTGGTTTTAGAGACATTTGAATTGATTTTTGGGGCTTTGGGAAAGTTTGAGTCACCAAGGGAGTTTTAG
Organism: Phalaenopsis aphrodite; assembly: GCA_003013225.1. Lineage (NCBI taxonomy): Eukaryota > Viridiplantae > Streptophyta > Magnoliopsida > Asparagales > Orchidaceae > Phalaenopsis > Phalaenopsis aphrodite. The sequence goes on from NEWO01000143.1 coordinate 565,900, forward strand.
TAATTTTGGCAAATTTGGGGGTATTTTGGTAATTTTGGCAATTTTAGGTGGTTTTGGGAAATTTGGGTAGTTTGAAATGGTTTGAAATAATTTTTGAATAAATTTGGGTAGTTTGGGTGAAATTGAGAATTTTTGTTAAATTTGGGGTTTGGGGGTGTTTAGGTAATTTGGGTAGATTTAGGGGGCAAAATGCTAAGTTGGATATTATGGTGAAATTGAGATGTTAATCACCTGATATGAGCCATGTGCCAATGGAACCCCCATTTGGGTCCTTTATGTACTGGTCTTAGCCAAACCCTAGCCCAGGGCTAGTGGGTCTAGGGGACCATCTACATGAGTCTCCCAAAAGATCAAGGGATCAAAGTCAACAAACAAGTATGAGTTTAGGGTTGCGAGTGGGGTGAAAGTGTATGAACTAGCTCTAGACCAACATCTAGGGTCAACCCTAAGGCCAAGAAATTCTATGGGGACTCCCCTTGAGCTCTCTCATATTGGCCCCACCAACTAAGTGCTAGAGGTTAGGACCAATATGTGGAACTTCAAGTTGATCAAAGAAGGGTTTAGAGTTTGTAATGGTGAGGGTTCCTTTTCTAGATCTCTAAGAGTTGTCAACAAGAAAGTCCTATGGCTTAACCCTAGGCTACTAAAAAGGAAAAACTTCACCTCAACCAAAAGTGAGGTCAACAAGTTTATGATCGTTGAGGATACAACAGAAAGATTCACTGTCCCACCATCGGTGTTTGAAACTGGATCGAGTTTGAAGATTATGCCATTAACTAGGTCACAAAGAAGAAAATGTAGCCAAAAGCTTCAAAAGGCTACTAAAGCCCAGATTTTTAAGAAATGTCTGTTGATGAATATCCTCATCAGAAGGAATTAGAATTTATGGAGACCTATCCACCTCTGTGAGGGAGCGGGTTCCATCCTCTAATGGACACAAATGTGTATGAAAGTGCTCACAAGATTGTTGCTACTTTACCGTTACCTCATGGACATGATGGGGAGAGAAAGAAGTCTACTCCTATCTTCCAAGTTAGTACAGTATTCCAGAGAATAGCTACCAAAGAAAGTTGTTCAGACAGTAAATTACTTAAATGAGTGGGATGTGCAGTATCCCCTCGCATGACGAAAGAATTTCTAAGAGATGTCAGAATCGCCAGACGATCTTAAAGATTAATTGAAACTTTGTCTGCCCTTATTTCTGTCAGATTCTGCCTGGGAAGCCGAATTGATGCTTCTGTCATCAGCACTGATTCTACCATTACTACTCCACGATCTGCAGGTTGTCGATCGGTTAAGTCACATCTGGGTCCGAGAATTCTACTAATTATCAGTCAAAGGGATGTTTCTAAAGTTTCAAAGGACAAAATGAAGAGGTTACCTGATACGCTATATGGTCTTCACAATGGGGAGCAAACCACTCTTCGATATGCCAATGCCTCTATTGAGACACCTTATCTCAAGACATCACCGTTGAAGAAAAATATATGGGTACCTAAGGTAGTCGTACTATTACAGTTCAATGAGCCCATAGGGCAGGAACATGGAATGAAGCAAGGGTTTGAAGCATCCAACATTGTCGCACCTATTGTTACTAAGTTGGATGACAAATGGAGGATGTTCAGTAGAGTCCCCAGATCTTAAGATGATTGACGAAAATGTTGAGAAGCTTAGGATCATGATTTCTAAGTAAGCCCGAGAACATGGGGTTTCCACTGATGATGATGATGATGAAGATTTTGACTTTAACAACTATTTGGATGAAGACTTCGTGGATATTCATGTCATCAAAGCCAAAGCCCCGACATCTACTTGTGATGCCCAACCTCTCATTGAAGGAAATGTCATAGATGATCTGTGTAGGGTTGTTCCACTAAGGGATGAGAAAATCAGCCAAACTGAGAAAAGGATGGAAGAGATGGCCACTTCCATGGCTGTCATGGCTACAGTTCATAGACACTCTCAAGCACAATAGTTAGCTTCTCCAGAAGTCATCAGTCACAGATTATACATTTCACTAATGAAAGGAGATAAGTTGCTTTGGCTAACAGAGATGATCAATAGAAGAAAGACTATCCATCGATCGGCATACTAGAAAAAGAATTTAAACAAATGGTCAAACAAGTTCAGGAGGCCTTAGCCCAATCTAAAAGTTTGATGTTGTACCTACCCGAAAAATTTTGATGTTGTACCATACCCTAAAGGTTTTGTGTATCCAAACTTTAAGATATTTGACGGGACTGGAAATCCTAGACATCAAATAACGCATTTCAGAGCTAGTTTGGTAATACTGGAGGTAACATACCTTTTCTTTTCCATTAATTCGTCAGCATCCTATCAGGAATTGCATTTGATTGGTACGTCGAGCTACCCAATTGATTAGTGAAGACATTCGTTGAGTAAGAACAATTATTTTTAAAGAGATTTGCCAGACAACAACACCATGTTTCTATTGGAGATCTCGTAGTGGAAAAGCAAAAGCCTAACGAGACTTTAGTGGATTATATCTTATGGTAGAGAAACCTTAGCATGAAATATGAACCTCAACTACAGGAACATCATGCGATTGAGATCCTACTCAAAATCATCTTTGGGCTAGTCGCTTTCCTGCTTAAGGGACTCACCATTAAGTCCTTTGAGAAGCTACTTAGCAAAGCTAGCAATCTGTAAGAGGAAGTTAAACACATGGATTCTCAGAAGAAATCAGAAAAGGCTAGAACAACCTGAATATTCAAGAAGAAGTCTGGGACAATGGTAACGGTTGATAAGGTAAAGCAATCTATGAAGATACAAGCAGAACATTCTCATCAAATTTTCCAGTCATCATCATAGCATGCTTAGCAAGGAACACAATAATATGGCCAGTCTAGCTATTAGTTGCATCAAGGAGGACCATATCAAACAAAAAATAAGAAGGGTCTGACCCATTTGGAACTGAAGAAAGCAGTATATTCCTTCAAAGATGAAACTGTACCCAAATTTTTTAGACGTCTAATGGAGAATCCTAAGTTTAGATTGCTAGATCCAAAGAAACCCTAGGAATTTCACAAGACATATCAGCCCAATTATTGTCCATACCACAGAATGCTTGGACATATTATAGAGGAATTTTTTATCTTCAAGGATTGGCTTGAGAAAAATCTTAAGGGAATATAACAATCCCGAAAGAATATTTAAAAGAACCTAAAAAAAGTTTTGTACATATGATTTTGGTTGAGCCGATCGTTCCGATAGATTCATATTCAGAGAAAGACGGAAGGAGTACAGTTTGGAGCAAGTCATCCAAGAAGATACTTGACCAGAATCAGACCACTTCAGCACAAACAGTCGTTTAGAGTCTACAAACTGCTCAGCCCAAAATGAAGATTTTGCCAGAGAAACCACCGCACCAAAAGGGAAAGAGAAGAACAACATCATGAAGACCGATGGCACGGGGTTTAGGATAGGGGCTGCCTATGTTAGATTGGTTGTCTTGGATTTGGGGATAAAAATTACCAAACTCCTGACCATGTATGATTATCTTTTTACCCCACCGAGGTATTATGATTATAATGACTATGATATCAGCCACGTTTTAACTGTTTCTAGTAAAAATGTAACTAAATTTGCCCAATCTAACTCTGATCTCGATTACCAAACTGATTGTCAAATCGTACTCAAGTCTGATGAACCACCCGTTAACCAAAATGAAGAAGATGTTGACAACATTGGTTATGAAAGCAACTAGAGTGAGGAGCCAGTCCTCAAGCGTCATGAAACGTCACTCACCATTAATTTAGATCTCTCCAATAAAGAAGAAGCAACAAAAAATTTACCTACAACATTGCAAGAAAGAGAAGAAGTTATAGAAATAAACCTAAAGAATGGAAAGTTATTACACTCGATAACAGCTCTAGCGGATAAAGGAAAGCAAATTGAAACTTAAGAAATGCTTCCTCGACCTCCATCAGTGGAAGAGCCACATAACCAATTAATAATTGAAGGATTATATAAATTGGATTATAACGTGCTAGCTCATCTTAGGAAGTTGTCGGCCAAATTGAGCATCTATGATGCTCTGATCCAGTCAAAAGAGATGAGAGAGTCCCTGGTTACAGCCTTTCTTGACCCTGAGATTTGCTTAGCGTAGTTGGTCAGCACATCGTTGGATGAAGTTTGCTCATTAAAACAACTGCCTGGGATAATTTTCATTGATGAAGACTTGTTGCTTGGTACCGCTGACCCTAACTGACTGCACTCTACATCTCTGTCAACATCGGCAGATTCGTATTGTCCAGAGTTTTAGTGGATCCTAGAGCATCACTTAACTTAATGAGTCTATAGACATTGTCATACTTGGATATTTAGGCTCAAGATCTTACAACTGATAAAATGATGTTAAGAGGATTTCATTAGAATGGAGAAAGAGCCCTTGGATCAATTATAGTGCTTATGAAAGTGGGAGAGCTAGTAACGACTCTTAAATCCCATATCATTAACGCCAAGACCTCTTTCAATGCTTTACTTGGTCGACCATAGATTATGAGCATAATATGGTTCCATCATCTCTATATAAGTGTATTAAGTATTTAAAGGAAGGACAAGAACATTCCATCATGGGAGATTTATAGCCATTTTCGGTTCATGAAGTTAGCATTCATGAAGACGCTGCTTACTACGCACCTCCAAAGAAGACTGTCTTCTCTCGTGAAGTGGTGATAAATAAGAGTGAAGATTCAAAAGGATTACAGGGGCAAAGCCATTCAGCTCCGCTTCAGCAATCTTCCTCCACTATTTTCTAACGAGTTGGTGGGGGATTCTTTTAGTTTACATACACAATGTCGAGGCTGGGGATGAGGACGAGGAAGAACCATTACAATTACCGGATGGACTAAGATGACCATCAACATTGATGATGAAGAAAGCTCCGAAGAGGAAATGATGATGACAAAATTGAAGAAACGACAGTACGAGATATCCTTGGAAGATGTGGAGAAAAGTGAATACGAGTTGATGTATGACCGGATAGACCACTATGTGAATTATATGTCCTTACTCCAATTCTCCCTAAAAAGATCGAGAGTTTAGAGGTCAAGGAAGTCCGTAGCGCTGATTCAAAGCCGATCAAATTTTATCATGCTTCTAATCTTTAAAATCATGTAAATTTTTATGAGGATTCTAATGAATTATTGGAATTACCTTTTGATTAATTTTCTCCTTATGTATAAAAGTTAATTCAGCATTGATATTTGCCAAAACAAATGTCAAAAGATAAGTTACAACTTTTTTTATAATTATGGAATGTTAGAAGTCGAACTCTCAATTCAGAAGAGGGTCTCAAATTTGGTACGGTGGGACTAGTCGATGATTTAGAATTTTGTATAGTCGTTACTAGTGGGTTGGAAAAGGATTGCTTCGATGTAGAGGATGACTCTCAATATTATTTAATAGAAGACGCCCCACCAGAATTTGAGGAATAAATTAAATCAACTATTGTTGAATTGAAAGAAATTAACCTTGGGACTGAAGAACAGCTCTGACCTACATTTATAAGTTCTCTACTCAACAATGAAGAATCTTTAGAACTGATCAAGTTACTATCATAATTCAAAAATTGCTTTACATGAAGTTATGATGAAATGTCAGAGTTATCCCCAGAAGTCGCACTGCATAGGTTAGGGGTGGATAAAGATATGACCCCAGTAAAGCAAGCTCTCAGAGAATGTGCTTGGAGATAGAGCAGCAAATCATCATCGAGGTGAAGAATTTAATAGATACTAACTTTGTGAGAAAAGAGCAATACCCCACATGGTTAGCCAATGTTGTACTAGTTAAGAAGAAAAATGGACAGGACTGTATTTGTGTCGACTGCAGGGATCTAAACAAAGAGTGTCCAAAAGATGAATTTCCTTTTATGATACCATAAATAATGGTAGACATTGCTTCAACACATAAGATTTTCTCTTTCATCGATGGATCGTCAAGCTATAACCAAATATGGATGGCTCTAGAGGATACAACACTTACAACATTCAGAACACCGATTGGGATCTTTTACTACACAGTGATTTCATTCGGGTTGATGAACCCTGGAGCAACATACCAACGAGCTATGATGAAGATTTTTTAGGCTCTCATTCGTAATCAAGTGGAATTCTACGTGGATGATTTGGTCATCAAGAGTAAACTAAAAATAGACCATTTGTACAATTTGAGGATCATGTTCAAACGATTACAATAATATAACCTCAAGATGAATCCCTTCAAGTGTGCCTTCGACGTCACCTCTAAGAAATTTCTAGGATTCGTTGTTTGTCGTCGGGGAATCGAGATTGACCCAGATAAGATTAAATCTATCTTAGAAATGCCTCCTCCTAAAACCTTGAAACTACTACACTCCTTCTAACGGAAGTTGGTAGTTGTCTTATTTCTAATCTCTTAGGTAGGTGTCAACTCTTCTCGGCATTAATTAAAAAGGATGCCAAATTTATTTTGGAAGAGAAATGTCAGCGAGCCTTTGAGGACGTTAAGTAATACTTAATGAAACCTCCTGATTTGGTAGCCCCTATCCTAGGAAAACCTTTGATACTTTCTATCGTGGTCTTAGATGACTCTCACGAAGCCCTGTTAGCTCAGTTAAGGACAAGGCTAAGGAAAATGTGCTCTAATACTTAAGTCACCTTCTAATAACGACGGAGATAAAGTATCTGCCTATTGAGAAACATTATTCAGCTTTGATTTTTGCAGCCCAAAATCTTAGGCATTACATGCTTTCTCATAAAATTACCCTTATTTTGAAAGTTAATCCGTTACAATATTTGATGACCCGACCAACACTTTACGAACGTCCAGTAAGAAGGTCAATGATTTTATTTCAATTAGATATAACTTTTGTTCCCCTCCATGTTATCAAGAGACAAATTTTAGCAAATTTTCTCACAGCACACCCACTTCTAGCTGAGTCCCCACTTAACGATGAGCTGCAAGATGAACAGGTATTATAAATGGAATTCTCCAGTGAGTAACAGTGGGATATGTACTTTGATGGAGCTTCATCAGCTAGAAAAGACAAAAGATCAGAAACAATTATACCGGGCAAAGTAGGAATTTTTTTATTGTCATCACGCAAGATAAGGGTATGTTGAGATTCTCCTACCACCTGACAGAGCCGTGCACCAACAATAAAGTATGATATGAAGCACTAATCATTGGATTGGAATTAACAATTTTGATGGATATAACGGATAATGCCATATATGGTGAGTTTCAACTCATCATTCAACAAGTCGCCAAACAGTATAAGATTTTAAAGCCAAGGTTAGAAGAATACCACCAATATATAATAAAGCTGTTTGAACAGATCCCCAGTGTGACTCTCAATCAGATTCCTTGGGGAGATAATGACCATGTCGATGCTTTAGCAAAACTTGCCAAGGAACCGGCATGTCCCACGGAGGGTTCCATTGACATTACATTACAAGGGTGTCAGTTTCTATCTCAAATCGACCTCGATAATCTACATAATCTCAAAAGATAAGAAGGAATGATGATTGTTGCATTGACAGATAATACCAAAGATTGGTGCAAGCCATTAATAGAATACTCACAAACTACAAAGTTACCAAAGGACAAGTCTGAGGTATATCATATCACAAGAAGAGCTATGTCATATGCTCTAGTGGGTGATGTCCTCTATTAAAGATCGTTTGATGAGATGTGTTGCGATGTTTGAGCAGAGCAGATGCACAAAATATTAACAAGGAAGTACATGTCAGATTGTGTTGTACTCACCAGTCAGGGCCAAAAATGAAAATTAAGATCAAAAGACACGGACATTATTGGTCAGCCATGATGTATGATTGCATGGATACAGCAGAAAGTGTCACCTTTGCCAAGTGCATGGGGCGGTCTTACACCAACCTCCAAATGTGCTACACCCAACTATCGTCTTGTGGCCATTCGAGTGTTGGGACACAGACATAATAGGTCCAATAGACCCTTCATCCTCTAAGAGACAAATATTCATTCTTGCCGCTACGGATTACTTCTCCAAGTGCGCGGAGGCAGCGCCGTTACAAGAGGTTACAACAGTGCACATCCTTCAATTTTTTAAAAGCCAAGTCGTCTACAGTTTCAAAGTTCCACGCAGAGTGATTTCCGACAATGAGACAGCCTTCAAGAGCATAAAAATCAACAACTTAGTCATGCAGCATGGGATAGATTAGAAATACTCCACGATCTACTATCCCAGGGCAAATGGATAGGTCGAAACCTTTAATAAGACACTCGTAAAAATTTTGAAAAATATATTGGACAAAAACAAAAGATATTGGCATAATAAACTGTTAGATGATTTATGGGACTACCGGAAGATGTTCAGAACTCCTACTCAATGTACGCCATACGCACTTGTGTACGGGTTAGAGGCAGTACTGTCGCTAGAAGTCTAGACACCGTCTCTCAAAATCACTGTCGCCAACCAAATTACAATTGAAGAAAGTGCAAAGATCAGACTTGAAGTATTAGAAAGTCTCAAAGGAAAACGACTAGAAGCACAACAGAATTTGGAACTTTACCAAGTGACGATGGTACAAGCTCATAACAAACTGGTCCGCCTGAGGATGTTCAAAGTGGGTGATTTTGTTCTTGTTCTCAAAAGACCTATTCTTGCACGTCGCAAGATAGGTGGAAATTTTGAACCAACTTGAGAGGGACCATTTGTTGTAGAAAAGGTATATTTATGAGGAGTCTAGCAGCATATGGATTTCCGAGGTGAAAGACCCATGTTGTTAATCAATGGATGATATTTGAAGACATCCTACCCTACGTAACGTTGCATGAAACTACCTTTTTGAAATTTTGATTGTTCTAGGGTTATCTATTTGGCCAAGCAACTATGACTGGGTCCAAAATTTTGTAATAAAATTAATCTCAATAAAATGAAAACTTTTGAAGTTGCATACTTTGTTTTTCTGCTTTCTACTTTTATGTGTCATATTCTATTAAATAAAAACTAGTATATATATATATATATATATATATATATATATATATATATATATATATATATATATATATATATATATATATATATATATAATCTTTGTGTCAGTGTAAACAAATATTCTATTTAATAAAATGATTTGTTTTGTTTCTGTTCTCACTAAATTTCAACACACTGATGTTTTTTTCTGTCGTCTACAGAAAAAATGTCAAGACAGAAATTGATTTTTACTTTAAAGGATGGCTGGAATCTCGCACCTAACAAGGAAATGGGCATCTCAGGGTAGCATCATAGACTTCAACTTGTACTTCGGTCAGGTCGACATGGACTATGAGGGGTAAGATTTAGTTAGTGTTGATGACAAGAGACTGACAGATGCACTATTAAGAAGAACTCAACATAAAAATTCTAATCACCAAAAACACAGAGCTTTCCTACATGAAGAAAAAAGACGCCTGAAAGAGGGAGAAAACTTACTTACCCCAATTCCTGAGGGGAAATCTATGATCCTTGTATGAGAGAAACTTCCTTTAATTTGCATGACAAAGATGACGAGTCTGAGTCTGCTACAGAGCTGACATTACTGGTAATTACAGATGAGGTAGATTGCCTGACGTGCAACACTGAGATCCCTAGACAAATACTAGACATAGGAGCATTTGTGGAATGCCTAGAATGTAACATCCTCCACTTAGAGCATTACAACACTCTAGAGGAGTACACATCTACCGACAGTGTATTTCAGACTACTAGACACTCAATTGGAGAATCCTATGTCTCATTAGATATAGAGACAATGCAGACATGGATTCCTATGGATTTTGAAATGAGGGAACATCCTTGATAGTCGCAAATGGTTACCATGTTAGAATTGGACAAGATGAGCAAAGTAAAGAAGATGGAGTTTGAATTTTATGAAGAAGTTCAGATAAAATTTGGCAACATACTGGATGGTCTGGAATTGTAAACCAGAGTCTTTTTGGAAAGTGAAGAAAGAAGGATTCTTGACTGTGTATTCAACCTGAGGGACAGAGGTCGAGCTGGTCTATTGATTGAAAGAACTTATTCAGAACCATGGAAGTGGATGTGTGGAAAATGCAGGATAACCATTCAATTTGGTTGTTGCTACAATTTTACCAGGAATAGGCAAGGGAAGCCTCTGGGGATCTTAAGACACGATGAGGTGGATCCATTACCTCTTACAAAAAAAGTGGATGATAAAAAGGATGGCTAGATGGAGCATGCTGCTAGCGGACTGTATCCCGAAGAGTTGTATCATCACCATTTATGAAGAGAGGGACTGTATTGACTCACATTTAGATCATCATGATTTTGTCAGACCTTTCTGCACGGTCTCGTTCATGAGTAAAAGTGACATTTTGTTCGGGAAAGAAATCGATGTTATCAGACCCTCTGAGTTCAGAGGATCAATTGCAATTCCACTACCGGTGGGTTCGGTACTAATTTTGAAGGGAAATGTAGCCAATCTAGCAAAGCACTGTATTCTTAGAGTGCCACGATGTAGAGTTTTCATTACTCTTAGAAGGATGAACGACAACAAGATGTCGTATGGATCCCGACCAGATCCAGAATTGGAGGAGCTACAACCATACGAGCTATGAGATAGTTGTACCTATAAGTACACGCAAAGAGAAATTCTTATCCTAGAGCATTGCTTAGTAGGCTAGCTTGATCAAGAGCTCATCCCACAGAGGACAGACAGACTGTTTTTTTCTCCTTTTGTACTGCACCAGAGCATCTTATATGATATATATTCAACATGTGATGTTTTAAATGTGTTCAAAATGTTGTCTCTTTTGATTCTTTCATCTTGTATTCATTCTATAACACTTGTTTGAACTAGATTAATGAAATCTCTTTTAGATTTCAACATGTTTGTCAAATTTCCCTCTTGTGCAATTGATAAAATGTCATGGAACCATATGTTGGTTCTAAACTACGATGAAAAAAGAAAAAAAATTAAAAATGATTACAACAAAATTTAAATAAAATATTATTTTAGAAAATCAACCGACGAAAATTAAATTTTGAAAACATACTTTGATAATTAAATATTATAAAAATAGTAAGAAAAGAAAAAGAATTTGTTTGAGTTTGCTTCTCTCGAGTTCGAGGTTTCTTACTCTTTACTTGCGCAGCACGACTGTCTTAGTCTGCACCAATTTCCTCACATCCCCATGGAGTTACATACTCTGCACAAAGTCTCACAAATTTTCCTAACCAATGTCAATCTTCACATGTCACAAATCTATGAGTTTAACACCACAAATTCTCTACATTATTTTCATGTTGTTCTTTGGGTCAGTACCTAAATTCTGATTCCCTTCTTTCGAGGTTGGTACCTAAATTATTATTATCTTTATGGGATTGATACCTAAATTTCAATTTCTATCTCAAGGTCAATACCTAATTTTGATTCCCTTCTTTCAAGGTCGGCACCTAAATTTTGATTCTCTTTCTGAAATTGATGCCTAAATTTCAATTCCCATCTCAAGGTCAATACCTAAAATTTGATTCCCTCCTTTCGAGGTTAGTACTTAAATTTTGATTCTCTTTCTGGATTGATACCTAAATTTCAATTCCCATCCCGGGGTTAGTACCTAAATTCTGATTCCCTCCTTTTAAGATCGGTACCTAAATTCTGATTCTCTTTCTGGGATTGATACTTAAATTTTAATTCTCACCTTGGGGACATTACCTAAATTTTGATTCTCTTCTTTCTAGGTCGGTACCTAAATTCTGATTATCTTTCTAGAAGTGATACCTAAATTTCAATTCCCATCTTAGGGTCGGTACTTAAGCTCTAATGCACTTCTTTCGAGGACGGCACCTAAATTTTGATTCTCTTTTTGGGATTGATACCTAAATTTCAATTCCCATCTCAGGATCAGTACATAAATTTTGATTTCGTCCTTTCGAGGCCGGTACCTAAATTTTGATTCTCTTTCTGGGTTTGATGCTTAAATTTCAATTCTCAACTCGGGGTCAATACATAAATTTTGATTCTCCTCTTTTGAGGTCATTACCTAAATTCTGATTCTCTTTCTAAAATTGATACCCAAATTTCAATTCCCATCTCAGGGGCATCACCTAAGTTTTGATTCCCTTTTTCACTTCAAGGATAGGCTTAGACGTTCTATTCCCATCAACACTTTCGGGGTAGGCTTTGTTGTCTTATTCTCATCCTTACTTTCAGATTAGGCTTTGACGTCCTATTCGCATCCTTACTTCTGGATTAGGCTTATACGTCCTATTCCCATCCTTACTTTTGTAGTAGACTTTGATGTCCTATTCCCTTTTCTGCGCTTATATTTTCCACTCAATCTGGTTTCCTCGTGCATAATCTCACCTCCTTAAAATTTTAAATTGAAATCCAAAGTTTCTTTGATATATTCAATTCAAATCTAGTCTTTGTCGGAACCGTCGTTTTTCTTGACGATTGTCCCCAAAATCTCCTTTCTTTTCCCCAGTGATAGTACCTGTTACTCCCTAGTGGAACCAACTATCACTCAATTCTACACTTCATCCTAGGTCTGTTGACTTAGAAGTCCTTGTTGGTTTTATTGATCTCATCGGTCAACGCCAATACGTGCGGTGTGCTTGTCCGACACACCACACCTATTAAGAGTCCATTTGTTGAACTCACTTTGGTTGTGTTCTACTTTTCTCCTTTTTAGTAGCATAAGGTCTAGCCATAGGACTTTCCTCTTGACTATTCCTAGAGGACTAGAAAAGGGACCCTCGCCATTACAAATTCTAAACTCTTCTTTGCTTAACTTGAAGTTCCACATAGTGGTTCTAACCTCAAGCATTTAGTAGATGGGGTCAAAATGGGGGAGCTCAAGGGGCATCCCTATAGAACTGCTTGGCCTTAGGGTTGACCCTGTGTGTTCATCTGGAGCTAGTTCACTCACTGTCACTCACCTGCACATTATATCACACTCACAACCCTAAACCCAAACTTGTTAACTTTGATCCCTTGATTTTTTGGGAGACTCACGTAGATGGTCCTCTGGACCCACTAGCCCAAGGCTAAGGTCTAGCCAGGTCCAGTACATAGAAGACCTAACTGGAGATTCCATTAGTTCACAACTCAAATAGGGTGGTTGGCACCTCACTTTCACCAAAATAACGAACTTAGCCTTTCACCCCCAAATTGACCCAATTTACCCAAAATACACCCAAACCCCAAATTTGACCAAAATTTCCAATTTCACCTAAATTACCCAATTTTTTTTTAAAAATCATCTTAACCCATTTGAAACTACCCAAATTGCCCAAAACTTCCCAAAATTGTCAAAATTACCAAAATACCCCCAAATTTGCCAAAATTAAAGAAATACCCTCGGTGGCCCAAACTTTCCCAAAACCCTCAAAATCATTTCAAATGTTCTCAAAATCAATTTGGACCATTCAATTGAACCCAATTTGATCAAATTGACCAACTTTGACCAAAAGCCCCAAATTACCCTTAGAGGCCCAATTTCCCCAAATTCACCCTAAATGTCAGTAAATTTGACCTAAACTTCCCCCAATTTTAATTATAAATTCAAATTCATCATGATCAAACTCAATTCAAACCAAATCCTATTCCAATTGACCCACATTTGAGTCCAATTTCAACCGAAATCAAAAAGCCCCAATTTGACCCAAAATTAAAATCTCACTCAATTGAGCCCCCAAATCTTTCCAATTTCCCCAATTATGCATCATAAACTTTATGAAACATCTCCACAAAACAAATTGAATGCTCATTTGACCTTGATCAAGCTTCAATTTCACACAATTTCAACCCAAATCCAAAACACAATTTTGCCCCAATTTAAACATGTGCCAAATTCCATCAAATTGAATGCCCGAACCCCAAAATAGATATCCAATTAATGTTGAGAACCATTCATGACATTCCCCTGGACCATTTTAAACTTTCAATTTGGACTTAGCCCAAATATAGCCTAACCTCTAACCAAACATCCCCATATTGACAATATGTCAAAATTCCTTCAAAATGAACATCCAAATCAATTCAAAATCACTTCAAATCTTTTCTAAACTCTTTGTGACAACCATCCACAGAAAATTGATGAATCAATTGGGCTCAATTCCACGTATAACCTAACCCAAACCCAATTTCAAGACAATTTGACCCAAATTGAACCCATGCACCAAATTTTATTAAGTCATACCTAAGTGACAAAATTAATGACACCACAGCCACCAAATGGAGACTAGTGACCAAGCTAGACTCACCTAGCCACCTCTATGAAGTTCATGGACCAATATTCCCTTGATTTAGGGTATTTTATGCTTTTTTGGGTCTAAATAAAGAAATTCTTGCCATCATACCAAACCATTATGAGATAATCATCATAAACTCTATCCTGGCTTCCCTAACTTCTCTGGCCACCACCCTTGGCTCTGTCAGCCAGCCTAGTGGTCAAAAAACCCTAAAATCAATAGCCACCCCCATTGAATTAAAACCCATTACACCCATCCAATTTGCCTAGCCTTGATTGCCCTTTAGCATTCTACAACCCTCCACCTCAGCACCCAACTGCACCTGAATTAAAGCCCTGAGCTCCAACCTAAGCCATCCTACTTAAACCCTTCCTCCATAGCCAAAAAATAGGGAAATCCAATTACCTTGGGGAAACTTTGTCATATTGCTCCTAGAGCTCCTTCAAGACTCCCTAAGCTCATTGAAACCTTCTCTTGACCATTTTCCCAACCACTAGAGCCCAATTTTAAGCTAAAAAATCAGGGTAAATTTGGCCACACTCAAAAACTTCCCCAAACCTCAAATTGAATTGCTCTTAAGCTTCCCCGAAGTAAGAGATAAAGGTCCCCATTGAAATCTCCGTCATTTGAGCTCTCCAAACCACTCCTAGACCAAGGTCACACCCCATTTCATTGAAATCCTACTTGGAGCTTACACCATAGGAAACCAACACATCCAGGAGGTTCATTGAACTTCACTAAAGCTTCTACAAGCATTTGATTTAGGCCTCTCCTCTCAGATAAAGGTATAGGCCATTAACTCTAAGTTTGAGCTCGATTATTTCCTTTATGAAGAAAGTTTGATTTCATTTCATTATAACCATATGGATGTATTCGTCTCAAGTATATGAAGGTTTAAAAATGAACCCCCCCCCCCTTGTGATTTGGTTGAGAATTAGGTGAGATCTTAGAGCAAGAAGTTTAACGGCTCACGGGTTTGGTTCATCGGGGACGATGATGGAGGACCGTCTGATTGTGCGTGTATTGGGCGGACGTATGAGATCAAGCCAGACAAAGAAATTAATCGTGAACCGCGGGACGCGTGGCTACTTACTCAGACAGCAGTGCCTAACCAGAGAACGCCGCATGGAGCTTCAGACCTGTCGCGCTTTTACGTGGTGCTAATTGGGTTAAGTAGATAATTAGGCTTTTTCTGAATTAAATTAATGTCTGATCTTTAAAAAAATAAGTTTATTTAAAAAATCATAAAAATAAAATAAAAATACCCACTTGCTAAGTGAACAGAGGAAAACAATGTAGAATAAAAATAAAAATTATTTGATGACTCTCTGATTTTTATTAAATTAAATACTTTTTGGAGCATTTTAATTCATTATGATCATGCATTGCTCACCATGACTTGAAATTTTTAGGTTTTGTTCCTCATAATAGTCTAAGTCATTTGATTTTTCTAATGTCAGAGGGTACCACTATGCATTTAACTCTAATTTTTAAGTTCGGATAGCTATTTTGGATTTTTTTATTTATATAGATTAAAATATCACTTGAAAAATTATGGAAATAATTTTAGTAGGTTTCCTAAGGTCAGAGAAGCTTAGGAAAAATGTCATGATGATATGAATTATTTTGTACATTTTTATAGTTAATTAAATGTATATATGTTGCTTTAAGTTATGTAAATTTAAAACTAATAAAAAAATGACAAAATCAATTTCACGCTGTGTATAAAAATCATGTTTATCCACTGTAAAAGTTTAAAAATTAGTTGACTAAGTTTGAGCATTAAAGTTGATTTTCTAAGAAACCATGTATTTTTGTACAAAAATAACTATATTAAATTCAATACACTTGATAAAATTATGAAAAGAGTTTTTATGAGTTCCTTGTGATCAGGGGCACCTAGGAAAAATAAAACTTATTTTTTAGAAAATACTTGATTTTTGAGCTTTATTTTGAATTTAAAATATTTAAAAATAACTAAAAATCCTAAAAATACCAGAATATTTTGAAATGTGCCTAATTTTTCCCCAATCACTTAGAACTCATTAGGATATTTTTCCTAATTTTTCTAAGTTAATTAAATTTTTAAAAGCTTAAGAATATTTTTTTCTTATTTTCCCATTAAAATAATTATAATAAATAAATTACAAATCATAAAAATACAAAATTTATTTCTCTGAGTTCTTTAAACTCAGAGAGGTTTAATAAAAAAATAAAGACAATTTTTTTTTTGTAATTAAAAATTATTTTACATTTAATTAAATCATTAAGATTGATTCATGATTAAACAATAATGATAGGAATCAACTCAAAAAATCATGAAATTTTGCCCAAGTGTTTCTCTGACCCAAGGGGACGTCTAATAATTTTCTCATGAATAAAAAATTTATTTTGGAAAGTTAAGTAAATCAACTTTGAAAATGCTGCCTTTTAAATTTAAATAATTATTTAAATTAAATTAAATTTTAAAAACCATACCCATATTTTCTCCTCTAATGTTTTAATTGACCCATGGATAGGACACTCTAAATTCTCAAACTCATTTGAATTTTGATTATTGAGTTACGAGGTGAAGAGCCCCAGAGGCAAAGGGGTAACTTTAGATTTTGGTATCTTAATCAAAATTTAGGATTAATAAAGGGAAAATGAGAAATCTTGATCCTAATGAACATCTTTGGATGCTTGAAATACAGTGGGATTAAAAGGTAGGAACTCACTTGCCACTTTTCTATAATAAGAACAAAATGGTAATTTCCTTAATTATCATGACTTGGAAGTCAATCAAAATTAAACGTTTCTTAAGTGGTGGGCTCGAGTTAGAAAGATAATATTTCATTAGTTTTAGGCCCATGATTGATGATAATGTGATCTTTTAATAAGAATGCATGTCATTTAAATCAAAATTATGCTAATTATTATTTCACCGATTGTGATTGTTTAGGGCTTGCTAGTGACCTAGGCTTGACAAATAAATTGGATTTAGAAGATAACATGATTGATGATTAACACTTGTTTCTACACTACAAGCCCAATTTTAACTTTGGGAATCAAAACATTTATTTACTTAAATTTGCCTTAGGGGCACCCACCCACATAACTCTTGAATGAAATATTGATTGAATAATTGCTTGTCTTAGCCTTGGGATAATAAAACATCAAGTTTACTTGAGTAATGGGATAACCTTGAATGATTAACAAAGCGATATGATAAGTTCAAAATGAACTCGAAATATTTCAAGAAATCTTCAAAGTGGTTTAGGATCATGCTCCAAGCACTTTGAAGTCTCTTGAATATTTTGAAGGGAAAATTGAACTTATTGTACTTTTTTTAAATCATCCACTAAGATCTTTTGAGACTCATTAAAGTCATAACTTGGGGTTTGTAGCTATACCTTCATGTACTCCTGCAATTTGAATTCCTTGTAAAAATTATATACATATTGTCAAAGCTAACCTTTCAGGTGAAAGAGCGGAAAATCGACATGTACAATTTTAAGGTGTTGCATTGAAATTTACTTTTATTTATTTGCACCTCTTTTTCCCTGCTCATAAAATTGCATGCTAAACAACAAATTTACCCTGCATGTCAAAACTGAAACATTAGGATAGCCATAAAAATGAAACCAAACCAAAACTAAAAATTAAACAAGATAAAATTCACTGCCACAATAGTTAAAATATAAGACAACTCAAAATTTAATCACAAACAAAACAATAAAACAAAAATTATGACTAAATTAAAACGTCTCCATCGAATAATTGGGAATCCCTCGAAAGAGGTAATCTACGGTTGCTAACGATATTTCCTACAGTCTAAATGAAAGTATGGAACTCATTAAGTTGGGTTTAGTAAATTCATTTAGACTAAATGGATCTAAAAGAAAATAGTAGTGTCAGAATGAGGGAACCGTAGGATCCTAACCGATTTTGTTCTAATCAACTTTAATATTCCTCATAATATTTAAATGAACAAAACCTTAGGAAGCATTTGATTTGACATCAGGACCTGACACATTAGAAAACTTAAACTTGCCACGACGAGGAGCTTAGAGCTAGCATTGCGGTCAGCACAGCCATCTTCAGCAGTAAAACATATCTACACCAGCTAAACCATTCCTTAGAATGAAACAAAAAAGCCATAGCATTTTGAGGTCGTCCGCCTAGTGTGACATAAATCCTCACTTCCTTAGGCTTTTGTATAGCCCTGCTATACAATTAAGCCCTAACTCATTTTTGGACTACGAAGTTGTCATTTTTCACGACCTAAATCCTCATATATTTCAGGCTATTTATGTGATCATTTCACACGAATGTAAGCCCTAATTAATAAATTTGTCCGGTTGAAACATTCAATTATTTCTCCTCTAAATTGAAACCAATTCATAGGATGGCTTGGGAAGTCACTAAGGTTCTTCTCAAAATCTGTGACATCCCAAGTCTCTCTTATATTAGATTCAATAATATGTTCCAAATTTGAGTCATTCCCATTTCATACCTCTTTTTCTGGTCTCATTAAAGGCCCTATTCCCTTGTACTCCTTGAAGATAATATCCCCTGATTTTTATCGAGAGTTTTCTTAGGTGACTTCAGTCATCCAGGATGTAATTAACTATAAAGGCTTGCCCTTATAGGAAACTTTTCCAAACCCAGCTTAATATAAACCCTATTTAATTTTTCATATTAAATAAGGGAACTTGTCGGCTTATATTAAAATGATTTTGCAGACCAAACTGATGTCATATATTTCCTAGTTTATTTGATCAAGCCTCATCCTCAAGTCTTATATTTATCTTCTGGGGAGATACATAGCTTGAGGTGTAGTGCTCTTTCATATAAACTATAGAAAATATGAGATCCATTTGATTTCATATTTTTCTATATATATATATATATATATATATTAAACGTCCCTCTGAAGCGGGCAATGAGATTCTGATTCCGGCGACCGACAGCTTCCACAGGATGACCCCCTTAAAAATAGTGCCGATAATTTCTTGAACATACATACCAAACCATCCTCAATACGTTCAGTATGTTCAAAATATTCCTTCAGCCTCCAATCTAGATGATCCAGCATTTCAAAAATATTCTCAATTGCATACATAAGAATATGTACCTCTTTCTCTATCTTCTTGGTCCTTTTCAAAAGTGTGTTTGAACTGAAGTAAGGGTGAATCGATGATGAATTCTGAGATGCTTGATCCATAAGTACATTCATATCATTCTCATCTACCATTCCAATGCAGTTTCAATATACTTTTGGGTCCATCAGCTTCCAAGGAAGAAGCACTTTTTCCCAACTTTCATAAGGACCTTGCGATTGAATGCACAATAGGAAAATAGTGGATGGATGTCCAAGTCTAGTAGTAGATCCATTGATGATCAAAACCAACTACGATTTCACAATTATTGCTCC
The DNA here is from genome assembly GCA_003013225.1 of Phalaenopsis aphrodite. Lineage (NCBI taxonomy): Eukaryota > Viridiplantae > Streptophyta > Magnoliopsida > Asparagales > Orchidaceae > Phalaenopsis > Phalaenopsis aphrodite. Next base: position 585,558 of record NEWO01000143.1, read on the forward strand.
AATATCAATAGGTTTTTCAGTTTGAATATAGTGATTCAGAATAGCATTATATTTATTTACCTTACTGATTTTCATCGTGGGGAGTAATTTCGATGCAATAAAGAAATGTCACGCCTAAGACGCAGGATTTAACAATGATGAGGAAAACTTACATTTCCATCATCTCCAGCCTCCCAATTTGCATCTTCATTCGTGAGGTATTGATAGAGTTTGTTCATATTACCTCTTGTAGGGGTAAGATTTGCATAGTGGCAAATAGGAACACTTTCAACCATAAACATCTCGTTTATTCTTGAAGGAGTCAATTGCAAACCCGCCTCGCACATAGACAATTTCTTGGTTAATTTCATGAAGATTTGCATAAAATGCTTTCACCACAGGGACAACTACAACGGCAGTAGTGTAGCAAATTAGTTCCCAACGTCTCTGCATAATAATCTCTTCCACTCGAGTATTCGGTGTGTTGCAAATTCTCTTTCCTCGATTAGCCTCTTCTTCACAAGAACTCAATCATGTTCTTTTGCGCATCAAAACTGAAAAACTTTCTCCAGTTGAAAATTACAAATCTCATGAAATTTTAGAGTGCGAAGTCATTAAAATTGAAAACTAGTGACTCTTCTCTCGTTTTGTTCCTTAAAAAATGCTTTGGAGTCAATTTTTGGGAATTATAAGGATAAGAAACCACCAAAACCCACCTTTTAGAACATTCTAAGTCATTTTTGTCGCTGCATTGCCTTAGATGTTGATTCTGGTGGTTCTGGCGCTAGCTCTGTGGAATGTGGTGCTTCATGCGCTAGTTCCAATAATTTTGCATTTTCAATTTCAATCCAATAAATTCTAAAATAATCCATAAAATTAAGTAAATAAAGTTATTTTTAAATATTTTCTTAATTTCAAGTTTCTTAAATACACAAAATCTATAAAAATATGAATTTAAATATAAATATAATATTCTAAACAAAAACATAAAAGCAAAATAAACAATGATAAAAATGGGTTGCCTCTCACAAAGCATTTGGTTTTATGTCGTCAGCCTGACATTCCCTGTCTTTATTCTAGGTGACCCAACATTACAGTATCTTTAAAATTGTTCTTTGACCATCAAAATATGGTTTCGATTTGTGCCCATTCACTTTGAATATTCTTCCAGTCTTGGGATCATCAACTCTTACAACTCCATAGGAATAGACATAGCATTTCCAACTTCACCTTCAAACTGAAAAAAAGATGTAATATCATTTCTAAGCTTAGCAATTTTTGAAAGTGGGAACTCTTTAGATAAAAATTTTTGTGATAAGTCTCCCCAAGTTCTGATAAATCCAGGTGCTAAAAGGTTTAACCACATCTTAGCTTTATCCCTTGGTAAAAAAGGAAAAAGTCTATGTCTGACGATATTGTTCGACACTCCATCATATTTAAATGTAGCACACAATTTTAGAAAACTAGCAAGGTGTAAGTTAGGATCTTTAGTTAGTGTTCCCTCAATCTGATTGTTTTGTACCATTTGAATAATAGTAGGTTTAAGCTCAAATGAATTGGCAGCTATAGCAGGGTTTTATATACTCAAATGAATTTCATTTATTCTAGAATTAGCATAATCTCTTAAATGTCTCTGATGGTGTTCATTTTCATTTCCAAAATTACTTGAGTTGCAAGCCATTTTGCTAAAATGATCTATCTCTTTTTATTGTTTTTTAAATTTTTTTAATAGTTCTTTCTAACTTCAAATCATAAAGAACTAAATCTTCAGATCTTACACTACGTATAAACAAACATAATAAACAATTAAAATAAGCAAACACAATAAAATATGAAAAAATTCATATTAAACTACAAACACTTTTTTTTAGTTTTAGTTTAAAATAAAATAATTTAAATTAAAAAATTATTTACTAATATTTTCCTTTACTTACCTATCAACGGTGTCAAAAACTTGATGCAGGCGGACTTAATGTGTTATTTTTGTAAATATTTTTTAATATTGCAAAATACACATGGCAGATACAACAATAATTATACAATTTAATCCTGCAAAAATAACTTTATTGAAAATAGATTTTTCTTTTAAAAATCTTTAAACTGCCAAATTCCCTAAAATAAAGCAAGTATATGTATCAATCAAGTAAAAAAGGGCTCTAATGGAGTCTTAGATATCGATCCCATAGGGAAGTTGGAAATATTTATTGGTGAATTCTTATAATTATAATATATCCTATAATTTTAAACTATAAAAGTGAAGTATGAATTTCAAATCTAAAGTAATTGAGTGAATGCTAAATAAAATGCAGTTAATTAAACTGATTGCTAAACTTTTAAAGGTAAACTTATGAAAACTAAACAAAGTTTTTGTGGTGAAGAGTTCAAATTTAAGAAAGCATTTTTCGTCTTTAGAATGAGTATATGTATTGTGAAGGAATTAAAATCATTTAAATATATATACATATATATGCATCTATTCATATATATACATATATATATATATATATATATATATATATATATATATATATATATATATATATATATATATATATATATATATATATATATNTATATATATATATATATATATATATATATATATATATATATATATATGTATGTATGTATAAAAAAGTCGTGGTTCCTGGTTTTGCTCTGCTAGAGTTTGGATTTCATGGTTGTGCATCCATCTCTCAGCTCCATCTTCTTGTTCTGTAGAATAATTTTATGGTGTGTTGGTCCTCTTTTTGTGGCCTTCCGTCTCCTTCCTGCTAAGTGGAAGCTTTTTTGTGAAGTTTTTTAGTTTCCCGGGCTCACCTTTTTTGAACTTTTACTGTTCCATTGCTTTTCATTTTCTATTCTAGACTGTCTATTGGTTTCGTGCTTCTTTTTTCTGTGTGTTTCTGGAATGCTATGGATGTTTCTCTACAGCAAGTTGATCCAACTATGTGGGGAAGACCTATGTGGCGGCTGCCTCTCCCACGGGGTTGCTAGGAGATAAACTGGTTTTTCCTCAGTCTTACCATGATGTAATGACAGGAGAGGATGAATGCTACTTATTTAAAAAGGATGCTAAGAAGAGTGGTAAATTTTCTCTCTTATTCTCTAAAGATGAAGTTCGTGATCTATTCCATAGATGTAAATTTACACTTATTGGTAAATTTCAATTTATGCACCCCAAGATGGATCTCATAAGGAAAACCTTTGAGGATTTCAAATTAACAGGTTATTGGAAAGTGGGCTTATTTGATGGTATGCATGTCATGATACATTTGACTAATGAGGAAGATTATGCCAGAATCTTCTCTAAAATGTAGATTAACATTGAGGGAAAAATTATGAAGCTGTTAAAGTGGAACCCTAAATTTGACCAAGGGAAGGAGCTTCCTGTCTTACCAATTTGGTTTAAATTGCTTGGATTGAAATTACATTTCTTTCACCACAAAGTTCTTCTCTATTGGCTACCTCTTAGGCAGACTATTTATGTTAGATATCTCCACATTTAATCTAACATGACCTTCAGTGGCTAGGATCCTAGAGGAAAGAGATGTTACACTTCCTCATGTTGATGAAATTTAGCTGGGCACTTAACACAATGGTTACTGGCAACCAGTCATTATGGAGAAAAAAACTTTATACTGTTCATATTGTAAGATGTTTGGTCATAATTACCAAAGATGTTTCAGACTTCATCCATCCCTAAGGATTGCTAAGCAAGACAGGGTTTCAGCTGGGCTAACCACTATGTCCCTAATGTTGATGTTGAACCAACATTTGATTTGAATAATGAGTTTGATCCTCCCAATGTTAAGCCATATGCTCCACCTTTGGTGGCTGATACTGCAGTTCTAGCTGGTAATTGAACTTAATCCCCCAAACTGTCATGGAGAAGTTGCCCCAACCTCGGCTCTAAATACTAAAATTGAACCTGTTTCTATTGATAATTCTATTGAGTTTGCCCTACCAACTTTAGTGGTTGAACATCAGGATCCAACTACATTTCAAGTTAATCCCCCAAGCTACAAGGAAGATGATGCACCTTCTCTAGCACTGAATCTTACCCAAGTGGAAGTTGTTATGGAGGAACCCATCATTCCACTTGAGGAGATGCAACAAATGATGGAGGCAGACTGGTAGATATAGAAAACTAAGAAGAAAAAGAAGGGTCAACTTAAGAAAAAAATTTGGAAGATAATTTGATTTTAGAGGCGAGAGTTCTTACTCAACCAAGAGGGGGTCACTAATAGGCTCACCAGGGGTAGGTCCAAGCCCTATCACCATGATTCATATCCTTTGCTGGAATATAAAGGGATTGCCCACCCCCTTTCTCTAAAAAGGCTTCAATTTCTCAATATAAAATACAAATTCTGGTGTGTGGCTATATTAGAACCTATGGTTCATAAACATTACAATAAGATCATCAAGTCTTTCCCTAGTTTTCACTACTGGTATAATTGCAACAACAAAATTTGGTTCTTCTTCAAGAAGGAACTCAATGCTCACTTCTGGTCAACCATCCCCAATTCCTTCACCTTTCCTTTTATATGCCAGGTAATATTGGTCTACTCAGCATTATCTAGACAGGCTGTCTCAAACAGGATAGAGAGGATTTATGGTTCAACCTGAAGTCTCTCAGTTCTAATATTACCTCCAACTCGCTGATTGAGGAGATTTCAATAGCATTGCTTCTCCTACTAAGAAAAGTGGGGGGAAGGGCTCCTAAACTCAACCCCATGACCCAGTTTAATGACAATATTCAAGCTACTAGCCTCTTTGGTTTGGGTTTTATTGACCCTCAATTCACTTGGAGAAGAGGACAAACTTGGGAAAGATAGGACAGATTACTAGTTATTGACCAGTGGTATCATTCTTATTTACACACCACTGTTACTCACTTTAGCTTTGTTGGGTCTGATCACAGACCCCTTTTAATCTCCATTAAAGCTTTTGAATGTACTGGCCCCAAGCCCTTCAGATTTTTAAATATGTGGTCTAGCCACCCTGATTCCTTCACATCATTTTTGTCACTCTAACCCGCTTATCAAATTATGGCTTCTGACATTGGAATTGGGAATCTTTTGAAGATGTATATAAGATGGTTGAGGAGACTGAGCTAAATCCAACCCAGTTGGAGAATTCTGCTACTGTGGATGAGCCTACTCTTCTAGCTGCCAATCAGAAGGTTCTCTCAACCACTGCCTACTTAGAGAATTTCCTTAAACAAAAAGTTATTGTTAGAAAATTTATGGATGGAGATAGAAACACAAGGTATTAATATGCCTGTATAAACTATAAGAGGAAATGTAATGTAATTTACAGCAATGTTAGTTCCCTGGGTGTAAGACTACATGATGATATCCAAATTGCCAATGAGGTTGTGGAATATTTTTAAGTTATTTTGACTACTCTCTCTCCTCATAGAGTCCAAGTGGATGCATCTTTTTTTATGGAGGATGTAGAGTTTGTTAAAACTCTTAATCTCCCTTCACTAAAGAGGAAATTTGGTCTGCCATTAATTCCATAGATCATACTAAAACTGCTGGACCTAATGGGTTCTCTGAATTTTATAAGAAGAGTTGGGGCATCAACAAATTTGATGTGATTAAGGCAATACAAGCTTTCTTTATTGGACATCTGCTCCCTAAGTACTTTTCAGATTCTAACATTGAGTTGATTCCTAAAACAACAGAGAAATCATACTGGAAACACTTTAGACCTATCTCCCTTACCATTGTTTTTAGCAAAATCATCAACAAAATTTTGGTGAAAAGATTAAAGGCCCATCTTCTTAAGTTGATAAGGCCTAACCAAGCAGCTTTTGTTGCTGGCAGGAGTATTACTGATAGTGTATTGCTGGCTCAGGACCTTCTTACTGATATTTATAAGCAGTGCAGAGGTGGCAACTTAATCTATAAATCTATAAATTGGATATCAAGAAGGCCTATGACACTATTGATTGACATTTCATTTTGGCCATACTCAAGGTCAGAGGCTTTCAATTAAATTTTTGTGAGCTCATATCTAGGTGGCTATCCAGTAGTGTAAATTCTATCCTCATCATTGGAAAGGCACATGTCTTTTTCACTGCATCTAGGGGCCTTAGACAAGGTGACCCCTTATCACCCACCCTCTTCATTTTGGCCATGAATTATTTTACAAGACTGTTGAACAATACTCTCTCCTCAAATCCCTCCAATCTATATCACCACAAGTTAAACTTGCCTATTACTCATCTCCTCTATGTGGATGACATTATACTATTTTGAAGGTCTACCAAAATTTATGTTAAACAAGTGATGATGTGTCTGTAAATTTTTCAGTGGTCTACAGGTATGGAATTTAATTCTTCCAAATGTAACCTCATCTTTAGTTGCAGAACTAAGGAGTACCTGAAACATTAGATTCATGATTCCACTAAATTCTCCTATACCCCCTCTCCTTTCTGTTATCTTGGATTTCCTTAATCAAAGGGAGAGTTAGGCAGGTACAATTAGATCAAGTAATTTCCAAGGTAGATGCCCAGCTGAACTACTGGACAAAATCCTTTATTTCCTTTGGTGGCAGAATTACTTTACTTAGAAGCATCTTAACGACCTTTCCTCAATATATTCTACAAATTTCAAGGATGAAAAAAAGAACTCAATTACATTTGGAAAGTAGCTTCAATAGATTTTTGTGGTTTGGCCAGAGAAAGCAACTTCATTGGGCCAGTTGGAAAAAGTTGGATAGACCTTTAACTGTTGGAGGCTTGAGGTTTAAAGGTCTTTTTCTGATGAAGCACATCAATCATTATAAATTGTGGGTAAAATTCAGACAACAAGACTCCGTTTGGGCTAAATTCAATTAATCCCACATTGGCATCAAGTAATGCCAAGTGATGTCAGCATTATGAAGGTATAGGACCCAACCAGCTAAATGCATAGCAGTGTACTGAAAAAACAAATTAGGCCAAAAAAACTGTCCAACAACCATCCAAATAAGAGAGAGGAATATGAGGCAGTAAGATCCAAAAATGGAAGCAAAATTCCCATAGCAACAACAAATAAGAACAGTAAAAGTATTAATGATAGTTGCACTACTATTATCCTGAGCCAATGAGAAATCCAAGCCAGGTAAAACCCAATTCAGAGTAGTGTTCAGCAAAATGTACCTAGATCAAAATAGCCTTTCAGCATCCATCCAATAAGCCAAAAAGAAAGCAAGGCTTTCCAAATCAGCAGCACTAAAAACAATTTTCAGTAAACAAAAAGTGAACTAAGATATCAATCCAGCAGAGGAGTAATCCAAGCAGTGATGGGCTATATCAGTAGAAAGCCTAAAGAAGTTATAGTTAAGAACACTAAAATTATAAGTGACTATTGCGGTACAATTAACCAGAACAAAAGAGTAAACCAAGATGAGCAAAACCAAATTTATCCCAGTATCCAGCAAAAACTGCCTGGGCCAACACATGCCTCCATCAACCTTCCAAAATTCAAAGCAAATTTCTAGTCCAACTAACCAAGAGCTGCCATATTAAACCTAAAACAGAGAGCCAAAATCCAAAAATAGAGGAAGCAGAAGTAAAACGGTTATATTGAAAACCCCAAAAATTTTGGCCAAATAAAAGTTCTAGCAACAATAAACAGGTAGCATAGCCTGAAACAAAATAGCATCCCAGCAACCATCCAAGAAACCATCCAAGAAATAAAGAAAGCTACGTTCCACAAATACTAAAACCAATCCCATTAAATTTGAATAGTAGCATATTAAAAATCTTACAAAACGGGCTTCCAAATCACTTTTAATTAGAGTATGCAATAAAGGCGGAGAAGTATCCCCAACAATAACACTTGGCACTCTTCATTTAGCCAACCAATCAGCAAATTGGTTCCCCTCTATATATGTAAATGAATAAAGCATATTTAGGTGTTACCTCTCTATAAAATTCTAGATCCTTCTCAACAAGCATATGATATACCAAGGAGGTTTGAGCTTAGCTGAAAGCATGTTAAACAATGTTTCATAATCAGTTTCAAACACAATGCCATTTAAATTAAGAGAGGCAACATTTTGAAGTGCAGCAAGAACTGCATTAGTTTCTGCCTTCATAGAAGAGTTTGCAATACAAGGTGAAGCAAAATAAGCAATCCACTTACCACAATCATCTCTAATCAGCCCTCTCATACCCGTATAGGCATTGGAGTAACTCCCATCAATGTTAACTTTAAACCAACCATGAGGGGTGGTGCTCATTTAATTAAAATGGGTTTCCTACCTAGGAGAGGCAGCCTGCTGATTGGAAGACTTCCAAGCCTTTTTAAAATAAGCCACGGTTAAGATAGATATGGTGGAAGGAGTGTGGCAAGATGTTTCATAGTTTTTTACTATTCCTTGCCATCTAGATGAACCATAAAACAATGACTAGAAATTAAAAGTGCTTATTAAAGGAAGGATCAAAATCCTTCCAAATCTCAAAAGTAGCTTTAAGCGTTAAATTTGAGGGCCAAATAATACCAAAGTAGCACCCAATACATTGCCAAACCTCTTTAGCAAAGGGAAAATAAAAAAACAAGTGATTAAATGAATCAGCATCCTTTTTATAATTATAACAATAATAGGCAAGTTTAAGTATATCATCAAGAGGAAGCAGCTTATGAAAATATCTCAAAAGGAAAAAGGATATCAATGGGGAAATACATTTATGCCAAGTGTATAATGTCATTTCCAAGGATTAAAAGAGTGCAGTTTGGAGTAAAGCAGTTTAGTAACAGAAGTTCTAGTATGATGCTTCCATAGACGAGCATCCTTATCATGATCATGAATAGGAATAGTGGCAATGACAGGAGCTAATTCACCAACTAGTGAATTCAATATTGCTAAATTCCAAACACCATCAATCCAGCAATCAGAGCCAAGTAAATTAGCATCATAAACCGAGGATAGCAATGTAGAATACATCCCTAATCATCCTTCAGAAAGAAATAATGACATCCCCAATATCCTAAAACATAAAATCAGAAGCAACATCACGTGCGACAATAATGGCCTTCCAAAGCTTATAATCCCCCACTCTCCAATTAACCGTAGAGGGATGTAAATTTTTACAATACTTATAAAGCATAAAATTAGCCCATAAAGACTCCCCCAATCAAAAATTGAACCAAAGTTTACGCATGTTAATATCAATATTATGTTGCAGTGCTTTAAACCACAGACCACCAGCACAAAGAGGCTTGCAGTTATACTGCCAATTAGTCTAACTCTTAGAAGATCTTGAGACCTTCCAGAGAAACTTGTTAAAGATAGTTTCAAGATTCTTATGAGTGCTTTTCTTAGTTTTGAGGACTTGCATAGTATAGAGAGGAAGTATACATAGAACACTTTTCAACAAAGTGAGTCTACCCCCATTCGAAAGAAAAGTGTTTTTCCAGTCATTGATCTTGAGTTTACCTTTATCAATCACCTCATCCTTATGAGTTTTGCTAGTTCTACCTCTAAGAATGTTTGCTTAGTTCTGACCCCAAGATACTGTATAGGTAGCTTAGAGATTTTACAACCAGTGAAATTGGAAGCCCGCGCATGAGTGTTAGAGGGAGCACCTTTGCCAAAATAAATGGAGCACTTAGCCAAGTTGAACATCATACCCAAAATGTTTTGGAAATCTTTTAACAAAGCATGGTAGCTTTGATAGCACATTTTCTAGCATTTAAAAATAATATAGCATCATTAGCATAAGCAAGGTGACTCACCACAATTTTTTATTTATGAGAGAATTGAATATAAGAATGCTCGTACTACAGCTTATTAATAAGCCTAGACAGGTAATCAAAATCAATAATAAAAATTGTGGGAGAGAGGGGATCTCCTTGTTTGATGCCCCTGTTAGTAGAAAAAAACCATGAGTTTTACCATTGACCAGCAAACTATAGCTATTATTAGAGAGCCACCTCTTAATGACAGAGCAAAAATCCTATTGAAAGCCTTTAGTCTGCAAAATATTATTGATAAAGACCCAAATAATAGTATCAAAAGCTTTCTTGATGTCCAATTTAAGGATCATGTTTCCCCCCTACACTTCTTGTCCAAATCTTCAATCATCTCCTGTGGTAAAAGGATATTATCATTAATGTCCCTACCCTTAATGAAAGTAGACTACTGTGCAGCAATTATATGAGTAAGGTGAGGCTGCAATTTGTTAACTATAATTTTACTCATAACTTTAGATATCATCGTAGTGAGAGATAGCGGACGGAAATTGTCCCATGAAATCTTATCATTGCCTTTTAGAATGAGCACAATCAAAGCAGAGGTGAAATATTTATCAGGATTATCTCAAAGGAAGAAGCTTTGTATGACAAGAATAACCTCCTTCTTTATAACCTCTCAAGAATGGATGTAGAAAGTAGAAAAAAAACATCAAGGTCGGGCATTTTGTTAGGGTAAAATAGATTTGAAAGCATTCAGGAGTTCCTGCTCATCAGTCGGATAAGTCAAAGTGAGATTATTAATATAATTATACTCATCCACAAAGTGGGTGGAGTCAACAGGCATAGTGTAAGTAGAGTTATTAAAAAGTTCAGTGAAATAGGTCATATCACTATCACCAATCTCTTCCATGCAAGTTAAAATACTCCCATCCCCCTTTTTAATTTTTAAAATGCTATTGATGTTTCTTCTATGCTTAAGGGTGGCATGAAAATACTTAGTGTTTCTATCCCCTACAACAAAGTAAGAATCATTAGCCTTCTGCTTAAGCAAATTTTCCTCTAAAGCAATAGCATCCATTAAAGTAAGATGAGTCTGAGTAATAGTGTCCATCAAATGAGGAGAACCAACAAGTTGGGCTTCCATAGAATCAACAATTTTATGTGCATCCTGCACTTTTTATGGACATTACCAATGATTTGGTAATTCCATTTATTGACGAGCAACCATCTTATTATGCAATACCATAAAACAAACCAAGGATTCCCAACTCCTTCAAGTTTCCAAGCTTGATTAATCATATTAAGATAAGTATCATGAGAATTCCAAACATTAAGAAATTTAAAATAAGATATGGTTGGTTTAACAGTGTAAGCCAAAGTGAGCAAAATAGGATTATGATCAGAGGTGACATGACTCAGATGTTGAACCTTCACAATAGAAAAATGACTTATAAAAATAGAATTAGCCAAAAACCGATCCAATCTATGATAGATAAAACCCCTTCTCCAAGTATAAGGAGATCCAAAATATCCTAAGTCAAAGAGACCTGCACTAGAAATAGAGTTAGAAAACCTATTAATAAGAGCAAGCTCAACTCTATCACTTCCTTTTATTTCCATAGTCTTCATGATCATTTTAAAGTCTCCGCAAACAAACTAATTCTCATTAATAATGCTACCCATAAACTCTAATTTTTGCCAAAGCAGATTTTTATTGTGTAAATGAGAGCTAGAGTAAACAAAGGTGCCCCACCCTTGGAAGCCTTCAAAACTGATTTAGGTAAGTGATCTGCCTAAAAATCTACCATTTTTTATGTTATATTTTATGATGATATTGTACTTTAAAGGTATGTTTTTTTTAATCGTTTTGGTTGTATATACACCAAATTGAAGAATTTGGAGTGATTGGAGCAAAAGGAAAAAAATGGACCAAATCGGAGAAAATCGAGTCAAACAGGGGCACACCAGAGCCAAGGGGACCTAAATCGGACACTTAAGTGTCTGTGCCTGGCGCTTAGGTATCACCAGACAAAGAGGGGGGCGCTTAAGTTCCCAAAAATGGCGCTTAGGTGTCAAAGACAGTTTTCAACATATCTTCAAGAATATACATCAGATTTGGATGATTTTATAAGCGTTGCTTCGTGTATCTCTTGGGGAATTTATTGGAAATGCAAAAAGGGACTTTATAGAAGAATCTTGGGTGGTTATATGGAGTTTTGAAGAGTCACTTAAAGCACCCTTTAGAAGATTCAATGAATATGGACAGTTTTGAAGAGACACTTAAGAATCTCTTAGGAAATTATAATTAAGGATTGGTAATATTTTTAAAATAACTCTTGGACTCTTAAATTAATTAGAAGAGGAAAAAAAGTCTTGGAGAAGAGGAAGAAGGCTTGGGCGTGAGACCCAAGTGGGGCGACAAGTTAAGGGAGAAGGAGAGTGTGAGAATTTCTTCTTTTCTTTTCACTTTGTTCTTGGAGAGTATTGTAAGGAGATTGCTTTTGTTATACAAAGAGAGTTTTATTTCCATAAGAGATAAGTATTTTCATTGTATTTTGATTTGAATATAGGACTTTGTTTGTATGGTTTCAAAGTCTTGTTCAATGAAAAGTTTTTGTTGTTTCTCTATGTGTAGTGAGTAGTTTTCTTTACTCTTCCATCTTATAATGAGTTAGTATGCATGTTTAGGATACATAATTGAGTAGAGTGAGAATATATTATGATGATTTTATTTTGTTCTCCATTTACATGTAAATTTGATCAACTTATATGTTAAAATCTGTTGTAAGAACATGTAAGATCCGGAATGGTATTTTCTCAATCAACTGTGGTTGAATCTCATTAGATTGTATGGATGAGAATGAAGTCGATATGATTGAGTGAAAATAAATAATAAAATAATCTTTAATTGGTGTAGAATTAGAGGACTTTAGAGTGATAGGCTAAAGCCCCCTAATTTGGTTTAATGTTTTAGGTTTTGATATGATGTTAGCCTCCAGGTGGAGGGATAAAAGGGAACACTTAAGTGAGAGCTAGTATCTTGCCTGCCTAGCCTTGTTCAGAGCTATTCAAATTTTAGATTAACCAATATTATTTATAGCATCTCTAGTAAGGTTAAAGAATTTAATTTCTCCTATTTGTCACAATCTCTCTCGCTACTTGTTTTACTTTTACACATGTCACTAATTTCATTATATGAGGAAGAGTACTTTTAATATATTAAACCCCACTTTCTAATTTTCACTAAGTATTTTAGTTTAGAAGTAGAAGTAGTATTGTAGTGATAATTTTTGGATATAATCAAAACCAAACCTATATCTACCTTCTAAGTTAGGACGTGTTATTCTAAACTAGAACTTCTCTTGAAAGTCATCGTGATTAACCTCGATCTCTGTGGGATTGATATTTAGGGCTTGATTAGAAAGCCCTATATTTCTTGATAACGATATGTATACTTGCATAGAATCTCTACAAATATAATTAAAATCTTACTTTACTTGGGATCAAGTTTGGGATAAAGTTTTTAGTGTCATTACCGAGGATTAAAATTTTCAAATAGTGGTGTCAACTTCATAAATCCTTACATATAAGAAATATTGGGATCAAGTTTTTGGCAACGTTGCTGGGGAACTTAACAGTTGATCTTGACTTTTAGGAGAATTTTAGTTGAAGTAATTAGGCTTGGACTTGGAAAACTATACTGTAGTAAATACTGTTTTTGTGTGAAAAGTTTTTTTTGTATGAAGAAGTGTTTTGAAAAAAATTGTTTGTGTGAAAAATAAATTAATTGTGAAAATGTTTTATTGTGTTGAATATATTATTTTTTTTATTTATTAAATATTAATGTATTATTTGTTGTGTTGTGTATGCGAAATAAAGGATCTGCATGACTTGTGCCTTATGATCCCAAGTTGGAAAAAAGGAAAAAACTCAAAAAACAAGAAGTACTTGAAAAATTAGAAATGGAAATGGAAAATATTCAAAATAATAACTTAGAAAATCAACATAAATCATTGAGGGATTATGGAAAACCTGCGACAGATGAAATTCACTCAAATATACAAACCCATGTCATAGAAGCTAACTTGTTTGAAATAAATCTAGCAATTATCCAACTAGTGTAGAACAATCAGTTTGGGGGAACTTCTTTGAAGGATCCTTATTTACACTTATCAAGTTTTCTAGAAATCTGTTCTACATTTTGTTATAATGGCATGTCAGACGATGATGTCAGACTAAGGCTTTTTCCTTTCTTACTAAGGTATAGGGCTAAAATGTGGTTATACGCATTAGCACCTGGCTCTATTAAAAATTGGGAAGAGTTAACTAATAAATTTCTAGCTAAGTCCTTTCCACATTCAAGAAATACTAAACTTAGAAATAATATTATCTAATTTATTCAGTATAAAGGGGAATCAATATATGAAGCTTAGGAAAGATTTAAGGAACCCGTAAGAAAGTGTTCATACCATGTTCTACCCAATTGGTTAATCATTTAAACTTTTTACAATTGGTATGTAGGATCTCTTAAGTCTATAATTGAGGCTGCCGCTGGTGAATCATTAATGTCAAAATCATATGATGAAGCATATACATTAATTGAATAAATGACTACAAATGAATTTCAATGACCCTCTGCAAGCGTAAATCCTAAAAAGGTGGTCAGTGTTCATGATACAGATGCAATTGCAATTCTTGCATCTCAGATTGTTACAATATCAAAGAAGTTGGACTAACTTGGAATAAACCAAGCTCAATTTACTTTAAGAAGTGAGGAAGGTTCATTAGGGCATATGATTGATTCTAATTTATCATTTGACATTTTAAATACCATAAAAAAAATGTATTCTAACTTTTACAACCCAGGTTGGAAGAACCATCCTAATTTTAACTAACATCACACTACTGGGGGTGGAAACCTACAATGGAAAAATAATCATGCAAATCCTAATGGAAGTTGGAATAGTCAAGGGAACACAAACTACAGACCTTCATATCCACTGGACCCTAACAATGATCAACAATTTAAGGACAAGAAGATATCTATAGAAGAAGTGGTGTTACAAATGGGAAACAAGTTACAAACTTAAAATGCTGCGATTAGAAACATAGATGTTCAACTTTGACAAATTACTAATTCACTTTGCAATAGAAGCCAAGGAACACTTCCTAGCAACACTGAGATCAACCCTAAAGAGAAAAATTATGAACAAATAAACGCTATCCAATTAAGAAGTTGAAGAGAGATAGAGGGTGTGGTTAGAAAAGAGAAAGAAGTTGTGAGAGAAATAAAGGAAACTAAAAGACCTAAAGAACATGTTTCTAAGGATCTTAAAAATTTAATATCTCTAACTAATATTAATTTAAAAATACCACCACCTCCATTTCCTCAAAAAATTACACAATATGAGTTGGATAAACAAATTTTAAGGTTCATGGAACTACTAAAGAAGTTAACGATAAATATTCTTTTCGGTAAAGCTTTGGAATAGATTTCAAGTTATGCAAAGTTTATGAAGGAGATATTAAACAAGAAAAGGAAATTTGAGGATTACGAGATAGTTGTATTAAGTGAGGAGTGAAGCGCTATACTTTAAAAAAAGCTTCCTCAGAAACTTAAAGATCCTTCTTGCTTAACAAATCCTTGTGTATTTGGAGAAATATTATGTGGAAAAGTTGTATGTGATTTTGGATCAAGCATTAATGTGATGCCTCTATCTATATTTAAAAGGCCAAGTTTAGCCAATATGCCTCCCACTACTATAACCCTTCAGTTATCTGATTGATCTATCATTTATCTAAAAGGGGTTATAAAAGATGTGCTTGTTAAAGTGGATAAATTTATCTTTCCTATGGACTTTATTGTGTTAGACATGGAGAAAGATAAATAAAATCCAATTATTTTGGAGAGACCTTTTCTTATTACTGGACAAGCTATGATAGATGCACAAAAAGGAGAGTTGACTATGAATATTAATGACCATGAAGCCACTTTTAATGTTTTAAAGGCTATAAAGTGTCCAGCTGAGAGAAAAGCTGATGATAGTTTTTGGATTGATGAAATTTATTATCTAAGTAAAGTCCATTTCCAATAATGTTTTGAGAGTAATTTAACATATGAGATCGAAATGGACTTTCATGATGAGTTGAAAATGTTGTTTAAAGAAGATTGCATGTATGTTCAGGAGAGGTGCGAAATGATGGATGTTACCAAAAATAGTAAACTTTTAGTTCTATCTGTTGAAAAATCTCATGAACTTAAGATGAATGTACCCCATACAATTATAAAGCCTACTTATTTAGGGAATTCATCTACACCACCATTCTTCATATCTTCAGATTCAACTCAATCATAAGAAGAACATGAATTGAGTGATGAAATCAGTAAAAGATCTCCTAAGAAAGAGTTATTCCAAATCACTGAATGGCATATTGTTTGGTATATCGACAAAATGAATGAAACCCTAATGCTGGGGAAACCAGAATAAACATTAGATGCTTCTGGTCATCGATGTTAGACCAAGTGCTTTGTGGGAGGCAACCCATGGTTATCTTTGTTATCTGTTTAGTGTGATTGTTGTTATGTTGGATTGGATAGTAGTGAGATGTTGGCTTTGATCCATGTTTGATGTGTAAGAGTGGATTGGATTAATATTGTGAGGTAATTCCTTCTTCGTGACTAGATTTGTATATGATTTATGGTAGTAGCAGGTTGACGAGTCTGTTACAACTTAGTTCTCAACCGGAGCTGAGCATTACCTTGAAGCATGTAGAGTTTGGACTTGGACCACTCCATGTCAACTCTATTACTTTCCTTATCTAACTTTGTCTTCACTGAGTAAAGTCATGAACTTACTTAGTGAACAACATCTAGATGAACTGCACTATTTTTATTTACGAGATGGTGTATACCTTACACTTGGAGTAACCTTGAATTAGCCACACATGAGAGAATTCTGGTCCACAGGTGATAACCATATAAAGCTTTATAATACACATGCATTATCAGTGTAGTTTCTTCCGTTAGAAATTTAAATTAAAGAGGGCAAATGTGAGTAGAAGGGAGATTGAATTAACCTCAATCATTATTTGTTTATGAATCTATGAGTCTATGTGTTGGAATTTGTGTGTATTTGTATGTGAGTCAAGTTGAAGGAGTCATTAGATAAAATAAAACTTATCTTAACATTTTAAACTTGTTAGCATCCAGCAATTCATTTATAAAATTTAAAATGTGTTCCTATTTAAGCTTCAGTTTTTACCCGTTTTACTATTTAAAATGGCCTTATAGTGTTATGTGAAGCATGTTTATGCTAGAATTATTTTCTATTGCAATATTCTACCATTTGTTATTTGTTGATATTTTTTGTAGGATGTGTAGTAAATTGTAAAAGTTATCTTTCCCTGCCATATATTTTTGTACTTCATTGTTACACATGTTTGAGCTTAAGTTATAGAGGAAAAGAAAATGTTTCAAATTTAAACCTTACATGTTTTCAAAAGTACTACAAATAAATTTTTATGTTATTTCTAATGATTATTGTTATGTGGAGTCATCTTAAGGATATTAGAATTTTAAGTATAGAAATGGTGTAGAAAAACTTAGTTGATACTTTTAGTGACAAGGGTGAATCTAGCGTTAAGGAAATTTAGTGGAGAACTTGAGAAAATGAATAACTATCTTTAGTAGGAAAAATTGTATTTTTTTTTAAATAAAGGATTCTTAGAATTTTTATTTTCAAACATTTAAGGCTCTTTTAGAAAGTATTATATATATATATTCATTCAAGTGAAGGAAAGTAATAAGTTTTAACTTTAGAGGAGAATAGTGGAATTCAAAATTATTTAAGAATTTCTCCAGATATAGTAATCCTCACATACAAAAAAAAGGAAAAAATAAATAAATGGATCAAAAAGACCGTGACAAAGAAAAATAAAAAGCAAAAAAAAAAGTGAGGAGAAGCTTGAGGAGAGGTCATAATCAAAAATTGGTTTCACTTGAGTCTTTCTAGAGTAATGAACTTATAACAATCATAAGCTTGCTTTTATACTTAAATTAGTAAAAATTATTTTTAAGAGAGTTCTTAAGTCTAGAAAGTAAATTTCATAGAATCTGAAGTTTGAAAAATCTGCATATATTTTTGAATTAGATAGGGAAACAAATTTTTAAGTTTGATGATATATTTAAGACCCTGGGCTAGTCTGATTCACTAGAATTTCTTTAATTTGAACTATCAAATTTTTAGAACAAAATTTTAGCAATTTGAAATGATGACCCTTTAACTCTAATCTACGTAAATTATTTTAAAAAGGTAGTATTACTTGAGGACAAGTAATGTTTAAGTTTGGGGGATTTTGATAGGCCTAAAAAAGTACTATTTTTCATGCTATATTTTATGATGATATTGTACATTAAAGGTATTTTTCTTGTGTTTTTGGTTGTAAATACACTAAATTGAAGAATTTGGAGTGATTGGAGCAAAAGGAACAAAAATGGACCAAAATAGAGCAAGCCGGAGCAAATCAGGTCGAATTAGAGCACACCAGAGCCAAGGAAACCTAAATCAGACATTTAAGTGCCTATGCCTGATGCTTAAGCACCCAAAATGGTGCTTAGGCGCCACTAGATAGAGAGGGGGCGCATAAGCGCCCAAAAATGATGCTTAGGCGCCAAAGATGATTTTCAATATATCTTATAGAATATACATCAGATTTAGATGATTTATGAAGCGTTGCTTCATGAATCTTTTAAGGAATTCATTGGAAATGAGATAAGGGACTTTCTATAATAATTTAGGGTGGTTATATGGAGTTATGAACAGTTAATTAAGGCACCATTTGGAAGATTCAATGAATATGGACAGTTTTGAAGAGACAATTAAGAATCTCTTGAGGATTGGAAATAATTTTAAAGTAGCTCTTAGAGTCTTCAATTAATTAGAAGAGGAAAAGAAGGCTTGGAGAAGAGGAAGAAGGCTTGGAAGTGAGCCTCAAGTGGGACTACAAGGAGAGAGAGAAAGAGAGAGTGTGAGAAATTCTTCTTTTCTTTTCACTTTGTTCTTGGAGAGGATTGTAAGGAGGTTGCTTTTGCTATACAAGGAGAGTTTGATTTCCATAAGAGATAAGTAAATTCATTGTATTTTGATTTAAATCTAGTTCTTTTTTTGTATGGTTTTGAAATCTTGTTCAATGAAAAGTTTTTGTTGTTTCTCCATGTGTAGTGAGTAGTTTTCCTTACTCTTCCCTCTTATAATGAGTTAGTATGCATGTGTAGGATATATAATTGAGTAGAGTGAGAATATAGTGTGATGATTTTACTTTTTTCTTTATTTACATGTAAACTTGATCAACTTGCATTTTAAAATCTGTTGTGAGAACGTCTATGATCTGAGATGGTGTTGTCTCAATCAACTATAGTGAAATCAGATGAGATTGTATGGATGAGAATGTAGCCGTTATGATTGAGTGCTAATAAATTGGAAAATAATCTTTAATTGGTGTAGAATTAGAGGACTTTAGAGTGACAGCCTAAAGCCCTCTAATTTGGTCTAATATTTTAGGTTTTGATACGAGATGTTAGCCTCCAGGTGAACGGTTAAGAGGGAGCTCTTGAGTGAGAGCTAGTATCTTCCCTGCCTAGCCCGTCTTCAGAACTATTCAAACTTTAAATTAACCAATGTTCTTTATAGAATATCTAGTAAGGGTAAGGAATATAATTGCTCTTATTTGTCATAATCTCTCTCGCTACTTGTTCTACTTGTTTTACTTTTACACATGTCACTAATTTCATTGTATGAGGAAGAGTACTTTTAATATATTAAACCCCATTTTCTTATTTTCACTAAGTATTTTAGTTTAGAAGTAGAAGTAGTATTACAGTGATAATTGTAGAATATAATGAAACCAAACCTTTATCGAGCTTCCAAGCTATGGCATATTATTCTAAACTATAACTTCTCTTGAAAGTCATCGTGATTAACCCCGGTCTCCGTGGGATTGATATTTGGGGCTCAATCAGAAAGCCCTATATTACTTGATAATGATACGTATACTTGCATAGAATCCCTACAAATGTAATGGAAATCTTACTTGGGATCAAGTTTTTTGTGTCATTACCAGAGATTAAATTCTTCAAGTAGTGATGTCAACTTCATAAATCCTTACATATAAAAACTATCAGGATCAGTAAGGATACACTTTTCCTCATCTTCAATAATGGAAAGAGTGACAGTGGGCTTTTAGAAAAACCAAATTTTGTTGTTGACATTGTAGTGGGAACGATAACCTTTAAATTTATTTTAAATTTTATTTTTATTGACATGAACCAATGGTTCCAAAAAAGCAAAAATGAGTAATTTATGAACCCTACAAAGATTTTTTAGCCTATTAAGGGAGTTAGGATCCGCCACTTCCCTAATATTCTAGACCATAATATTAAACATGATGACGTGAGCCAACCCTTCTAGAAGATCTTATAGAGTTACCAACTGTTCCCCATCAGAGTGATAAATTCCTTCCTGAATAATGTTACTATCATCAAGTCTAGATAGCTCATTATTATGTTTAGCCTTTTTTGTGAATGCTTTTGCACCTGCCACTCATTTTCCAGTGTTAAAATAGCATTAGATAAAGAAGTATTAATATCAATAATATCAGAAAAATCTCCAGCTATAGGAGGGTGAACCATAGTACTAGGGGGAGTTATGTTTCCATTATTAGTAATATTATGAACCACTATCACTGTTGTTTCCACAGGCTTCTCAGAAGCCACATTAGCATTATGCTCATTTGAATCTTCATCCAAAATAATTCCTTCATTAATCTACAATTGTTGGCGGTTAACATCTACGCAATTATGAAAGATATCAGTATCTTTTTATACCTTCATTGATATACATTTGTTGAGGGGTAACATCATTGCATTTATGTAAGGCTTCTGTACCTAAAGCAAGCAAGTTAAAAGTCTCATTATTAATTGCAGGATTTTCAATTGAATCAGCACCATTTTCAACACTAGGTGTGATATCATGATGCTCGATATTTATATCGGTAGAGGGTAATGAAGTATGTGTTGCACTGTGAGAGTTTTTGAGTTGAGGATTCAATCGAAAACAAGATGTATTTTGATGGTTGACAACGACTTTATATATGCTCAAAAATACAAGAATTTGATACTGCTGCTAGAAGATTTAAATCGCTGACAACGGCGCCAAAAACTTGACAACAGTTATACATTTGATAAAGATGTGTACAAAATATTCAATAATTGTGAATTCACACTTCTCAACGCAAGTATATGTATCGCTCAAGTAATACAGCGCTCTAATGGAGTCCTGGATATCGATCCCACATAGAGTAATATTAGAGGCTACAAACTTAAGATTTAGAAAATCAATACTTAATCACAACAACATAGTTCAAATTGCATATTTGTCACTAATAGGCAATTAAAATAAAAATGTAATTTTAATAAACTCTCAATCAACTAATTCTACTAATAAAGTTTCTAATGTGAAGTTCAATAGATAAGAAAGCATCCTTCTCCTTATCAAGAAATTTAAGTGAATGGATAAATTGAATCTGTTCAAATTATATTGTGCCAAATAAAAGCATACCTATTCTTTACCCTTTGGACTAGGCATAACGAACATTGACTAATCCTATGTTTGGTTACTGAATCTGCAGCTAGGCTGGGAGGATACCGGCTCTCACTTAGGAGCTCCCATGTTCCCCTCGTCTGAGGGCTAACATCTACACTTCAGCACCCAAACGATAGGACTGGATTGAGGATTTTAGTCTATCACTCTAAAATCTCCAATTCTACACTCGAAAATTTTTATTTCCTTATTTATTTGCACCCAACTTTTAAAGACTTTGACCTCCCTAAATCTTGGATGTAATCCTCACTTTAGTTGTAAAACTCAACATATTTTAACAAATCAATTGGCCACATTGAAAGTAAATTAAGATTAAAGTAGAAAGATCATCACAACTTCTTTAACATTCTCATAGCACAACCAATTCAAATCACCATTTCACAAAATCTCAAGACAAGGAGAAAGATAGAGAAAACTACTCGGAACTCACGGAGAAGATACAAATAAAACTTGGATTTCATATATAAAAGCAAAGTCATACAAACTACAATAATTAAATACAACTTATCTTGAATTCCTCCCCAAGTAACTCCTCTAAGTTCCTCTGAATCTCTTTCTTTCTTTACAGCACACAGAATTCTCCTTCGAAGCGGCAAGAAGGAACAAATCTCTCACTTTCCTTCCACTCTTACAATCTCTTGAAGAATTCCTCAAAATACCTAACCCTAAATTACACTTCTCTGGACTCCCTGGACTCTCCGGACTCTCTGGACTCCCCACTTTTCGGCCTCCAAAATGTTTCTCTTAAATTTGTAGAAGAGTTTTCAAGAGTTACCTAAGCGTCCCTTCAAAAATTGTCCACATTCAATGCATCTATTGAGAGAACCGTCATTCTCACCGTTTGTGGACTCGATGGCGCCATTGGTAAGCGTCCCTTCAACTATTACTCTTCTTCAAGTAATTTTAATACTACATAAAGGTTATGATCTACTGTGGTAAATTTTTAATTCAAAAATAATATAAGTTTGATTTAAGTAAATACCATAGTAAAATTTTCAGAAAAATTTCAAGTAATTAAATTAACTCTGCAGGTACAAGACTATCTAGTCATCAAGTATATTAGTTCTAGTTTTCTATTCTTTTCAAGAATAATTATATGTTGTAATATGAAGTCACTTAGAATATTCAAATGTTAGGAACTTTATGAGAACACATCTAGTAAAGATACTATTCCATGAATATAAGTTTAGGAATGTATTTAGGTTTTCCATTTAGGTCGGTCCAAGTGAAGCCAATTTTTTATTAGGCATCTCCTCAAGCTTCTCTTCACTTATATTTTTTTTTTCTTTTTCATTTGGATTACTTTCAATATATTTTTCTTTTCTTTTCAGGAATTGTTGTTAATCATTTCTTTCTCTTTTTCAAGTGAAGATTACTATATCTGGATAGCTTTTAATAATTTTGAACATCACTTTTCTTTCCCTAAATTTGAAACTCAAAGCATTCCTTTGCCTTATAAGTATTTCATAGCTTTTACATCATTAAGCCCCAATCTTTTCTTCTCAAATGAATTTCTAAGATTCTTAATATTTTAAAATATAGTTTTCTTTACTTTAAATAGTTAATTATAGTTTTATTCTCTTATACTAAATATCTTAATCTACAAAATTAATTTTCCTTACAAAAATATTCCTTTAAATCTACCATAATATTTAAATATTTATAAAATATAGTTATCTAAATTAAATTCACTACAAAAAATCATATTAATAATTTTTGAAAATATTTAAATTGAGAACATATAATAGTTAATATTTTTCTTCTCCCTCAAACTTAAAATTTTCAATATGGAACGATACAGGTGGAAAGAAAGTTTCTAAATATAAATCATACCTCAGTACTTTAGGCATTTTCATCATTCTAGAATTTTTACAGTTCCTTCTCAAAATTTTACTTCAACTGGTCTGTAATATTAGGAGCTTTCTATACATATAAATCATTAGAGAAGTTGTTGGGTAATGAAATTTTGAAATAAGTACAAAACTAAACATTATACAAACATAATATTTCACTAACACATCACAATACAAATTTACAAAGTACTAATCAAAGTCTATTTAAACTACACATGCACATTTCAAACTACAACACTAAACATTTATGCAAACATAAAATAAAATAGACAATAAAATGAAAGTACATACAGACAAACATCTATCTCTATTACAAAAGCACAAAAAAAAGTATATTAATCACTATCATATATCTAAATACCATACTATATCCTCGTCTCCTTGGTCAACAGGTGGATTGGGCTGATACTGAGTATAACGGGGTCATTCAAGAAAAGTAACATCAGGCTCACCTCTGTAGTGTTGGACATGAGCTTCGTAGTAAGCTATCTCGAAGTCAGAATGCCTCTGTAGGTACTCACTATCATAATCATGTCTATGTTCTAATCCCCCAATTCTTTCACTTATTTTCTCTATACTTTTCCCCTGCAAGGTTAATTCATTCATTAAATCATGAAGGGTAGGGGAACTAGAGGAAGGAAGGTCCTTAAAAGATATAGAGCATAGCAAATATGAGATGATGTATGATCGGATAAACCACAATGTGAACACCATGAACCTTACTCCGATTCTCCCTCAAGAGCTCGAGAGTTTAGAGGTCAAGGAAGTCTGTAACGCTAGTTCAAAGCTGATCAAGTTTTATCATACTTCTACCTCTACTAATCTTGAAAATCATGTAAATTTGGGTGATGATCCTAATGAATTAATGGAATTGCCTTTTGGTTATTTTTTGCCTTACGTACAAAATTTAATTCAACAGGGACATTTTCTTACAAAATGTCAAAAGATAATTTACAAATTTTTGAAAAATTATGGGATATTAAAAGTCCAACTCCCAACTCGAAAGAGGGTCTCGGATTTGATACAGTCAGACCAGTCGATGATTCAAAGTTTTGCATGGTTGTTACTAGTGAATCAAGAGAGGATTGCCTTGATATGCAGGATAACTTTACGGATCAGTTGATAGAAGATGCTCTGTCATAATTTGAGGAGGAAATTAAATCAACTATTGATGAATTCAAGAAAATTAACCTCGGGACTAAGGAACGACCCCGACCTACATTTATAAGTTCTCTACTCAATGATGAAGAATCTTTAGAATTGATTAAACTATTAACAGAGTTTAAAGATTGCTTCGCATGGAGTTATGATTAAATGTCAGGACTGTCAGCAAAGGTTGCAGTTCATAAACTAGGGGTGGACAAAGATAGACCCCAGTAAAACAAGTTCCCAGAAGAATGTGCCTCAAAATAGAACAACATGTCATAGCCGAAGTGAAGAAGTTAATAGACACTAACTTTGTAAAAGTAGATTAGTACGCCATATGGTTAGCTAACATTGTGCCAGTTAAAAAGAAAAATGGACAAATCCGTATTTGTGTCGACTTTAGAGATTTAAATAAAGCATGTCCAAAGATGAATTCTCATTACTGATACCAGAAATGATGGTGGACATGGCTTCAAGACATGAGATTTTCTCATTCATGGACGGATCATCGGAGTACAACCAAATCAAAAATGGCTCCCGAGGATGTAGCACTTATAGCCTTCTGAACACCTATCGAGATTTTCTACTACACCGTGACGTCATTTTGGTTGAAGAAAGCTTGAGTGACATATCAACGTGCAATGACAAAGATTTTCTTATGCTCTCATTCACAATCAAGTAGAATACTATATGGATGGTTTGGTCATCAACAGCAAGCAAAAAATAGACCACTTGTATGATTTGACGATCGTTTTCAAACGGTTACGATGATATGACCTTAAAATGAATCCCTTAAAGTGCACCTTTGGTGTTACCTCTCGGAAGTTTCTAGGATCGTTGTTTGTTATCGAGGAATTGAGATCAACCCATATAAGATTAAAGCTATATTGGAAATTGCTCCACATAAAACCTTAAAGCAACTACGATCCTTCCAAGGAAATTTGGCATATCTAAGATGCTTTATTTCTAATCTCTCAGGTAAGTGTCAGCCCTCTTCGGTATTAATTAAAAACGACGCCAAATTTGTTTGGGAAGAGAAATACCAGTGGGCCTTTGAGGATGGTAAGCAATATTTAATGACACCTCCTGTTTTGGCAGCGCCTATCCCAGCAAATCCTTTGATACTTTATACTACGACCTTAGATGACTCTCTTGGAGCCTCTTAGCCCAAGTCAATAACGAGGGTAAATAAAATGCACTCTACTACTTGAGTCACCGCCTAGTATCAACGGAGATAAGGTGTCCACCTATTGAGAATTATTGTCTAGCTTTGATTTTCACCGTCCAAAAGCTTAAACATTACATGCTTTCTCATAAGATTACCCTAATCTTGAAAGTTAATCCGTTGCAATATTTGATGACCCGACCAACACTCTCCGGACGTCTAGCAAGATGGTCGATGATTTTATTACAATTGGATATAACTTTTGTTCCCCTCCGTGCTATCAAGGGACAGATTTTAGCGCACTTCCTCGTTGCACACCCACTTCCAGTTGGGTCTCCTCTTAATGATGAACTACCAGATGAACAGGTATTAAAGATGGAATTCTCTAGTGTTCAACTCTGGG
This sequence comes from Phalaenopsis aphrodite, assembly GCA_003013225.1. Taxonomy (NCBI): domain Eukaryota; kingdom Viridiplantae; phylum Streptophyta; class Magnoliopsida; order Asparagales; family Orchidaceae; genus Phalaenopsis; species Phalaenopsis aphrodite. The sequence continues at coordinate 611,453 of NEWO01000143.1, forward strand.
AGATGTACTTTGACTGAGCTTTATCAGGAAGAAAGGACAAAGGATCAGGCACAGTTATACCAGGAAAAACAATAATTTGATTGATCTTTATCACGCCAGATAAGGGTATGCTAAGGTTCTCATACCACCCGACAGAGTCATGTACCAACAATGAAGCAGAATATGAAGTGCTACTTACTGAGTTGGAGTTCTCAATCTCAATGGATATAACAGATATTTTCATCTATGATGACTCTCAGCTCGTCATCCAGTAAGTCACCGGACAATAGAATATTTTAAAGTCAAGACTAGCAGAATATCTTCGCCACACCATGAAGCTGCTGGAACAGATCCTCAACGTTACCTTCTACCGGATTCTTAAGGGAGATAATGGTCATGCTAAATCTCTAGCAAAACTTGGTAAGGAGCTGGTATGTCCCCCGAAGGATTCCATTGATATCACAATACAAGGAAGACAAGTCTTGTCTCAAGTCGACCTCGACAATCTACACAAGCTTGGAAAAGAAAAAGAAATGATGATTGCAGTTGCAGACATCAACAAAGATTGGTGTAAGTCATTGATAGAATATTTGCAAACTGGAAAGTTGCTAGAGGATAAGTCTGAAGCACATCACATTACAAAAAGAGCTATGTCTTACGCTGTAGTGGGTGACATCCTCTACAGAAGATCATTCGATCATATATGTCTATGATGTTTAAGCAAAACAGAAGCACAGAATATTGTTAAAGAAGTACATGTTAGATTGTGTGGTGCTCACCAGTCAGGGCTTAAGTGAAAATGAAGATCATCAGACTCAAATATTATTGGTCAGCAATGATGTCTGACTCCATGGACACATCCAGAAGATGTCACCAATGTCAAGTGCATGGGGTGGTATTGCACCAACCTCTGAATGTGCTACACCCAACCCGTCGCCTCATGGATGTTCGAGTGTTGGTGCATAGACATAAAAGTTCTGATAGACCCTTCATCTTCCAGAGGACATAGATTCATACTTGCCGCTATAGATTACTTTTAAAAATGGATAGAGGCAGTACTGTTACGAGAGGTTACGACACAGCACGTCCTTCAATTCTTCAAAATCCCACTTGTCTACCATTTCAGAGTGCCGCAAAGAATAATTTCCGATAATGGGAACCTTAAAAGTACCAAAATCAACAATTTTGTCAAATGGCACGGGATAGATTGAAGATATTCTGCAATTTACTATCCTAGGAAAAATGGTCTGGTTGAGGCCTTCAACAAGATGCTGGTACAGATTTTAAGGAAAACACTGGATGAAAATAAAAGAGATTGGCACAATAAATTATTAGAAGCCTTGTGGGCCTACTGGACGACGTTCAGTGCACACCCTACATGCTCGTGTAAGGGTCTGAGGTCGTAATACCATTAGAAGTTCAGACACCGTCTCTCAGAGTCATTGTTGTCAACTAGCTTACAACAAAAGAAAGTGCAAAACTCAAACTTGAAGAACTAGAGAGTCTTTAGGGAAAGCGACTAGAAGCACAACAACATTTTTAGCTTTACCAAGCAAAGATGGTACAAGCTCATGACAAATTGGTCTGCCCAAGGACATTCAAAGTTGGTGACCTTGTCCTTGTGCTCAAAAGACCCATTCTTGCACGCCGCAAGATAGGTGGAAATTTTGAGCCAACTTGGGAGGGAACATTTTTCATAGAAAATGTCTACGCAAGAGGAGCCTACCAGCTAGTAGATTTCTGTGGTGAAAGACCCTTACTGCCAATCAACGGATGATACCTGAAGACATATTATGCAACCTGACATTGTTTGACATCACTTGATTTGAAATTTAGAAATTTTGATTGTTCTGGGGTTATCTATTTCGTCAAACGTTTGAGATTGAGTCCAAAATTTTTGTAATAACATTAACCACAATATAATGAAATTTTTGAAATTACACATTTCAATTTTCTCTTTTCTATCTTTAAATTTGATATTCTACTAAATTGAACAAAATACATACATAAATAAAAAAATTTCTCACCAACATAAACTAAAATTTTCTTTAAAAAACACTCTTTTTTGTTCTTGTTCACACTAAGTTTTAGCTCACTAATGTTTTTCTTATCGTCTGCAGAAAAAAGTCAGGCCAGAGACTGATCTTTGTATTTAAAGATGGTTGGAACCTCACACTCAATGAGGAAAGGGCGTTGCAAGGTGGCACTATAGACTTTGACATGAACTTCAGTCAAGTCGACATGAACTATGAGGGTCCTCTAATGGACATGGTTAACTGTCAGGAAAAAGAGGGGTTACCATCGCTGTTAAGGTTCGGCACCAGAAGCAGTTCCTCACTGAAGGGGAAAAATGTGACAGTACAACAAGACCTGATGGAGGGGACTAGTCGCCTACCATCTATGTTAGCTACACCAACCGGAGGCCTAATCATTGCCAGTGATAAAGGACTTCCAGATGCACCGCTATGGAGAACTCAGCGTAAAAATGCTAACCGCTAAAAGCATAGAGCTTTCTTACACGAAGAGAGAAGGCGCCAAAAGGAGGAACAAAATTTGCTCACCCCTATTTCTGGGGGGAACATTTATCATCCAGGCATGAGAGAGACCACTTCTAGTTTTCTTGCTATAAATGATGAGTCCATATTTGTTATAGAGTTGGAGATACCTCAAGTTTCTTGTTCGGGTTGCCCGACATGCAATGCCGAGATACCTGCATGTACATCTGCTGCAGGAGCATTTGTGGAGTGTCCAAACTGCAATGTTTTCCATCTTGAGCACTACAATACTTTAGAGGAGTACGTATTCTCTGATGATGGATTTCAGACCACAAATTACCCGACGAATACAGAACCATATGTCATATTGGGTATCCCGTCGGACGCAGAGTCATACATTTTGATGCATGCAGAGACAACACCAGCCTGGATTCCAGTCAACATGGAAATAAGGGAACATCCTCGATAGCCACCGATCATCATTACAACAAAATACTATAAAATGAATAAAGTAAATAAAAGGGATTTTGAATTTCATGAAGAAGCTCAAGTAAGGCTCATTAATATACTAGAAGGCTTGGAGCTATATATCAGGATCTTCTCTGAAAGTGTTGAAAGAAGTATTCTTGACTGCATCTTTGATCTAAGAGACAGGGGTTGAGCAGGCCTGCTGATGGAAAGAACCTATTTTGAGCCACGAAAGTGGATGTGTGGAAAGGGCAGGATCACTATACAATGTGGCTTCTGTTACAACTTCTCTAAAAACAGACAAGGAAATCCTCCTGAGATTTTGAGACAAGATAAGTTGAATCTGTTGCCCCCAATGATAAAATGGATGATTAAGAGAATGGTTTGATGGAGCATACTGTCAGCTGACGGTATTCCCAACAGCTGTATTATCAACATATATGATGAAGGTGACTGCATACCCTTACACATTGACCATCGTGACTTTGTGAGACCTTTCTGCACAGTCTCTTTCATAAGCAAGAGCAACATTCTATTTAGAAAAGAGATATATATATCATTGGCCTTAGTGAATTTAAGGGATCCATGGAGATTCCACTACCAGTGGGTTCAGTGCTGGTTCTTAAAGGAAATGGAGCAGACATTGCTAAACACTGCATTCCACAAGTACAATACTGTAGGGTGTCCGTGACCTTCTGGAGGATGGATGATAGCAAAATGCCATATGGATTCCGATCAGACCCAGAGCTAGAAGAACTACTTCCTTATGAGCTAATGAGAGGGTTGCACCTCTAATCACATGCAAAAGGAACTCTTGTTCTAGGGCATGGCTTAGTAGGTCTGCTCCATCAGGAGCTTGCCCCGCTAGAGACAGACACTCAGAGGATTCTTTTTTACTGCATCTCGATACAGTATATATGATATATATTAGACATGCTCAGCCTATGATATGTACTCAGCATAGGATATTTTTTGATGTACTTTGATGTAGTCAGCATACTTGTACTTTTTGAGGCATTAGCCTGCACTCAATCTGTAACACTTATTGGAGCAGATTAAAGAAATATCTTTTTGGATTTTGTCTATTTGTTCAATTACCCTTTTTGTGTGATGGATAAAAGCCACAGAGCCATAGTTTGGTTCAAACTACAATGAATAAAGAACAAAACAGCCAAAAAAATTTTTGATGATAATAAAATTCAATAATAAAAAAAACTCCCTTTTGAAAAAATCTTCAACCAACTAAAATTAAAATTTTGAAAACGTATTTTGATGATTAAATGTGATAAAAATAATAAGAAAATAAAATAAATATGTTCAGTTGATTCTCTCGATTTTGAGGTCTCTTACTCTTTACTCGTGCAGCACGACTATCCTTGTCTGCACTAATTCTCTTCATATCATTGTGGAATTCCACATTCTAATTAAAACCTTACAAAATTTTACACATCTTCCTCGCAAATGTCAATCTTTTTGCATGACACACATTTATGTATCCAACACCATAAACTTTCTGCACTGCATTCCTGCCCTCGAGGCCAATACCAAAACATTATTTTCCTTTTCACAAACTTTCGAGATTGGTATAAGGCCCCCTCCATGGCATCCAATTCTCTACCTACATCTGTAAGGTCGGTATAAGATCCCCTCCATGACATCCAATTCTCTACCTACTTTTTGAGATTGGTATAAGGCCTCCTCCATGGCATCTAATTCTCTACCTACATCTTCGATGTTGGTATAAGGCCCCCTCCATGGTATCCAATTCTCTACCTATATCTTCGAGATAGGA
>NEWO01000143.1:631337-646425 GCA_003013225.1 Phalaenopsis aphrodite
CCTGCTATACAATATAAGCCCTAACTCGTCTTAGGATTCTGAGGTTGTCGTTTGTCACGACCTAAAACCTCACATCTTCCAGGCTATTTGTGTGATCATTTCACACGAATATAAGCCCTAACTAATAAAATTGGCAGAATGAAACACCTAAATATTTCTCCTCAAAACTAAAGCCAAACTCTAGGATAGCTTAGGAAGTCACTGAGGTTCTCCTCTGAATCCATGACATCCCCTAGTCCTTCTTCCTTTGGATTCTACAATAAAAAAATGTTCCAAATTTGAACCAATCCTCTTGCACACCTCTATGTCCAATTTTGTTGAAGAGTCCTACCCTTTGAAATTCCTTGAAGATAATATTTCCTGATTTTTATCGAGAGTCTTCTTAAGTGACTTTGGTCATTTAGGATGTAATTAACTATAAGGGTTTGCCCTTATAGAAAGCATGTCCGAACCCAGCTTAATATAAACCCTATTTAATCCTTTATATTAAATAGGGGAACTTGTCGGCAAATACAAAGGTTTTGCGGACCAAACAGCGTCATACTTTCCTTAGTTTATTTGATCGAGTCTCATCCTCACTTCCTGTGTTTATCCTTCGGGATAGATACAGGATTTGAGGTGCAGTGCTCTTTCATTATAAACTATGAAAAATATGGGGTCAGTTTGATTTCATACTTCAACGTCCTTCCAAAGCGGGCGACTGGATTTCAATTCTGGTGACCGACAGCTTCTTACGGGCAACCCCACAAACCAACCCGAAATAACGCCGACATATACTCTTTCACTGCAAGGTCAGATCATTCATTAAATCAGTCAGGGTAGGGGAACTAGAAGGTGGAAGGTCATAACTAGTAGAGGGGATATCTCTACTAGTAGAAGGTACTTGACTTCTACTCCCAGTTCTCCATTTTTCGTGGGATACATATGTCTTCAAATTAGCATTACTAATGGGTTTCATAGGGTAAACCCATTCCTTATCATCTCCAGCTTCCACTCCAGATAGTTAGCAAAGTGCATAAATGCGGCCAGGATGTCCTAGACCTTTACTTATTTCACTCCTTATCGTGGTCAATATATTCTTAAAAATGATTCTCCCCACATTTATATTTCTATTATACTGAATACAGAAATTCAGAATAGCTCTATCTCTTGTTACTTCACTATGGTGATAGGTCGGTAACAGAGTAGACAAAATAAAATAATGTCATGCTTTAGATGTGGCATTTAACATGGAAGCAGAAAAATTTACCCGTTCTCGTTGTTTTATCTTCCATGTTCCTTTCTCGTCAGTGAGAAAGTTGATCACATTGTTCAGCGGGCCTTCCATCGTACTGAAGGTTTCATAGTGGCAGTTATAGGAGTTTGGGATTTCGTAAAAGGATTTAATGCGGGCGGCACTAAATTTAACAGAAAATCCTCGCACTCGAACGATTCTGTCCTCAGAATAGAACACATTAGCATAAAACTCTTTTAAAATATTAGCAGCAACCTTATAGGTGGTGTAACAGAAGTTTTCTCACCTCTGCTCGGTAATAACTCATTTAATTTCTCCTCCCAAACTCTCAAAAACTCGATCTTGTATACATTTCTTTCCTTCAAACACTGAAGTAAACCTCGATTGAGCCTTCGCATTGACGAAGCGAGACTCGTCGAACTCAAGTCGCCTCTTTTATTATTGTAGTATAGTGGTGAGTATACCCGCCTGTCATGCGGGTGACCCTGGTTCGATTCCCGGCGACGGCGCCAAAAACTTGACAGCGACTTTATATATGCTTAAAAGTACAAGTATTTAATGCTGTTGCTAAAAGATTTAATTCCTCAGCAATGGCACAAAAAACTTAACAACGGTTATATATTTGATAAAGATGTATATATATAATATTCAAAAATGATAAATTCACACTTTTCAATGCAAGTATACGTATCGCTCAAGTAATATAAGGATCTAATGGAGTCCTACATATTGATCCCACGGGGAGTAATATTAGAACTACGAACTAAGATTTTAGAAAATCGATACTTAATCATAACAATATAATTTGAAATGCTTATCTGTCACTAATAGGCAATTGAAATAAATATGTAATTTTAATAACTCTTAAGTAACTAATTATACTAATAAAGTTTTTAATGTGATATGCAATATATAAGAAAACACCATTCTCCTTGTCAAGCAATTATAGTGAATGGATAAAGTGAATCAGTTCAAATTGTATTGTGTCAAATAGGAGCATATATATTCTTTACCCTTTGGTCCAGGCATAAAGAACATTGACTAATCCTACACTTGTTTACTGAATTTGTGGCTAGGCTGGGAGGATACCAGCTCTCACTTTGGAGCTCCCACGTTCCCCTTGCCTGAGAGCTAACATCTACACTTCAGCACCCAAATGATAGGATCAAATTGGGGATTTTACTCTGTCACTTTAAAATATCCAATTCTACGCCAGATAATTTTATTTCCCTATTTATTTGCACCCAATTTCCAAGGGCTTTGACCTTCTTGAATCTTGGATGTAATCTTCACTTTAGTTGTAAAACTCAACATATTTTAACAAATCAATTGGCTAGATTGAAAGTAAACTAAGATCGAAGTGAAAAGATCATCACAACTTCTTTAACATTTTCATGGCTCAACCAATTCAAATCACCATTTCACAAATCTCAAGACAAGGAGAAATATAGAGAAACTACTCAGAACTCATGGGGAAGACAACAAAACTTGAAATTCATATATAACAGAAAAGTCATACAAACTACAACAAGTAAATAACACTTATCTCTAACTTCTCCCTCAGCAAACTTCTCAAAGTTCCTCTGAATCTCTTCTTTTCCTTACAGTACACAGAATTCCTCTTCAAAGTTGCAAGGAGGAAGAAATCTCTCACTTTCCCTCCACTCTTACAATCTCTCGAAGAATTCCTCACAATTAGACTCTTTACACACTACTAGAACCTCTCTAACCTCTAGACTTTCTCTAACACCAAGGAGCCCCCCTAATTTTCAGCCAAAATCTTATTTTAAAGAAGTAGAAGAGTTTTCCCAAGAGTTACCTAAGCATCCCTCCAAAAATCGTCCACATTCAATGCAACTTTGGACATAACTATCGATCTCGCCGTCGGTGGCCTCGAGGGCGCCGTCGACGGGCCTTCTAAATTATTTAATCTTAAGTCTCGAGAAATTCTTGATGTCGGCGCCGTTAAGCTTGTTGTCGGCGCCCTAGTTCAAATCTTCACATTTTGGTTCTTTTAGCTCCAAATTCGCTCTTTTTTGCATTTTTTTATTCCAATGACTATAATTCATCATACATGCAACAAAACATCAAAAATACCTTTCTTTAAAGTGCAATATCATCAAAAACAGTTTAAAATAAGTATAAAAATCTCAACATATTTTCCTTTGGTTAGACAACCGCAGACGTAGTGTAACACAGAACTTCCCAACGCCATTGCCAAATGATTTTACTAATCGGACCAATAGGATTGATCACTGCATGACTAATAAGTTCTCTTTCCTTGATCAATCTCTTCTTCGTAATAACTTTATCATATAATCCTTGTGCATCGAAACTAATAAACTTTTTTTTGTTGATAACTTCATACCTCAAAGTATTTCTCGAATTGGAAGCCATGGAATCTGAAAATAGGAAGTTACTAGGCGTCCAAGGATGTTTCTAGGCTTTTTTAAACTCGTCCCGACAGTTATTATGATGTGAAATCACGCCAAAACCCGCCAAAAGACGTCTAAAACTGTCCAATTGCACTCGACGCTGTCGGCGCTCCCGATTGGCTCTGCCTGTGCTGATGTCTGTTATCTTGGGCGCCGTCGGCGCCCATTCTGGCGTCGTCGGCGCCATTGGCCAAAATTATGATTTTCATTTTTTTTATTCAATTCGATTCCAAATTTTCTTCCAATACCAATATTTAACTTAATTTATAAAAAATACAATTGTGTAGGATTATTATTTACTAATATATAAGACACTTAACAAACTAAATACTAAAACATAGCAATATAAGTATGGGTTGCCTCCCACAAAGTGCTTGTTTTAATGTTGTCAGCCCGACATACCATTTGTTTAGTTGGGTTGACTTAACAGTAAAACTTCTTTAAATTGAGGTATGCGCCCTACATAATAATGTTTCAAATGATGCTCATTAACTTTAAATATCTTTCCAGTGTTAGGATCTTTAATAACAACAATTTCATAACGATAGAATTCAATCACTATAAATGGTCCTAATCATCTGAATTTTAGTTTTTCTAGAAACAATCTCAATCTTGTATTATATAGTAGAACTTCTTATCTAGGTTCAAATTTCTTCTTAACAATCTTTTGATCATGTCATATTTTCATTTTTTCTTTATAGATTTTCGCAATATCATATGTTTCATTTCTAATCTCCTCAAGTTCATTGAGTTGTAAAAACCTTTTCTCACCGGCATCTTTTAAATTAAAATTAAATTCTTTAATAGCCCAAAATGTTTTATGTTCCAATTCTACTGGTAAATGACATGTTTCTTTCAAAAATCAATCTCTATGGGGACATTCCTATAAGAGTTTTATAAGCAGTTATGTATGCCCATAATGCAGTATCTAGTCTAGCAGACCAATCCAATTTATAAGGATTTGCAGCTTTTTCTAAAATGCATTTAAATTCATGATTTGATATTTCTACTATACCACTAGTTTGAGGATGATAAGAAGTAGAGAATCAATGCATTATATAGTATTTCTTGATTAATTTTTTGATTTTCTTATTCCTGAAATGAGATCCTCCATCAGTAATGATTACTCTCGGCATTCCATATCTTGTAAGAATATTTTTAATTAAAAATTTAGAAACACTCTGAGCATCACATCTAGGCACAGCAATAGCTTCAATCCACTTAGACATATAATCAACAACAAGTAATATATATAAATTTCCAAATGAAGGCATAAATGGTCCCATAAAGTCTAATCCCCACACATAAAAAATTTCAACTTCTAATGTATAATTTCGAGACATTTCATCTCTTCTGGAAATATTTCCTACTCGTTGACATCTATCGCATGTTTTAATATATTTAATAACATCTTTTAAAATAGTAGGCCAATAAAATCCATCTTGTAAAATTTTATATGCAGTTCTATTTATTCTAAAATATTCTCCAAATTCAAAATCATATAATCTTTCAATTATTTGTTGAGTTTCTTCATAAGGCACACATCTTCTAATAATTAAATCTTTACATTGTTTATATAAATGTGGGTCATCTAAAAAATATTATTTTGAATCATAGATAAACTTTTTTAATTGTGGATTCTTGATATCAGGTGGTAAAATGTCACTTATAATATAGTTTACTATATCAGCATACCACTGTACATCCATTTCATCAATACTATATAAATGTTCATCAGGGAAATTTTCTAAAATTTCATTAGCAAAATTAGTTAATATTTCTATTCTAGATAAATGATCAGCTATTTGATTATCATTTCCCCTTATATATACCATGGTAAAATCAAACTCTTGCAATAGAAGTATCTGTCTAATTAATCTTGGTTCAACATCCTTTGTTTGCATCAAGTATTTAATAGCTATTTGATCTGTATGCATTATACATTTAGTTCCAATTAAATAAGATCAAAATTTATCAAAAGCATAAACAATAGCTAATAACTCTCTTTCAGTAGTAGTATAATTAATTTGAGCATTATTTAGAGTTTTACTAGCATAATATATAACTTTAAAAACTTTATCGTGTCTTTGTCCTAATACAGCCCCAATAGCATACTCACTAGCATCACACATTATTTTAAATGGTTTCTCCCAGTCAGGTGGTACTATTATAGGTGCAGTGATTAATTTTTTCTTTAATAATTTAAATGTTGTTATGCATTCCTCATCAAAATTTGTATCTTTTTCTAAAAGTTGGCATAGGGGTTTAGTTATTTTTAAAAAAAAATTTATGTAGTGCGTGTAAAAACCAGCATGTCCTAGAAAACTTCTCACCCCTTTAACATTATTAGGAGGTGGCAATTTTTCTATAAATTGGATTTTTCTAGGATCTACTTCCATGCCTTTTCAGAAATTTTATGCCTAAGAACAATACCTCCTGCAACCATAAATTAACATTTTTCCCAATTAAGGACTAGGTTGATTTTTTCACATATCTCTAAAACTTTTTCAAAATTATTAAGACATAACTCAAACAAAGTCCCAAGTATAGAACTTTTGGATGCATTATTGATCGATCAACTAACTGAAGAGTTACAGCAGTAGGGGAAATCTCTCCCAAATCTAAACGTTTAAAAATTGATAAAGGCATAAGATTGTTACTTGCTCCTAAATCACATAAAGCTTTTCCGTACAACTTTTCTCCAATTGCACAAGGTATAATAAAACTATCAAGATCATTTAATTTTTTCAGGAAGCTTTTTCTAAATAATAGCACTACACTCTTCACTAAGTGCAACGGTCTCATGATCTGAAACTTCCTTTTCTTGCTTAATACAGGGCTCTGTGTTTGTTCATTTTCCTGTTGATCATTTTTCATTTCTTTCTTTTCTTCATCAACTTCGATTTCTCTTTGGATCCTTGTTTCAACTTCTTTTCCACTTGTAATTGAATAGCTTTAATTTTCTCTTTATTTTAATCTTTTGGATTAACTTCCACAGTACTTGGGAGAATTCCAAAAGGTCTAATACTAAGTGCAGTAGAAATATGTCCTAATTGATTTTCAATATTTATAATAGCAGCCCCTTGATTTTGTATTTTATTTCTCATATTCAACATTACTTCTTATGTCGTCAACTTCTTTTCCTTACTTGTGAGTTAAGGTTGGAGTTAAATCCCGGAGGATAATAATGTCAAAAATTAGGATTTCCTTGATTGTTCAGATTTCCGGATGGATTCACCGAATTATTATAATTATTCCAACTAAAATAGTTAGAATAAGGATTGTTATTTCAGTTATTTATAACATTTAAAGTTTCATAAGATGATTGAGTACAAATAATCTGTCCTAGTGAATTCTCCTCTAATACTTGCGGTACTTGAGAATAAATCATTCCCATTTGATCAATCTTTTTAGAAATAGCAGCAATTTGAGATGCCAAAACAGACATTGCATCAGAATCATGAATACTAGCTACTCTCTTAGGATTTACCTTTTCGGAGGGCCATTGAAAATTATTAGTAGTTATTTCTTAAATGAAAGAATATGCTTTATCAAAAGGTTTTTACATTAATGAACCACCCGCAGCAGCATCTATAATAGGTCTCAGTGATCCTACTAATCCATTATAAAATGTTTAGATTATTAACCAATCTAGTAAAGCATGATGTGGACATTTAGATCTTTAAATCTTTCTCAGGCTTCATATATCGATTCCTTTTCAAACTGACAAAAGATGTAATATCATTTCTAAGCTTGGCGGTTTTTAGGGTGGAAAATATTTAGCCAAGAATTTTTGTGATAGTTCTCTCCAAGTTATAATAGATCTAGGTGATAATAAATTTAACCAAGCCTTGGCTTTACCTCTTAATGAAAAAGGAAAAAAGTCTAAGCCTAACAACATCATTAGACACTCCGTCATATTTAAATGTGGCACAAATTTCAAGAAAACTAGCAAGATGTAAGTTAGGATCTTCATTAGGTGAACCTCCAAACTGATTATTTTGTACCATTTAAATAATAGCAAGTTTAAGCTCAAATGAATTAGCAGCAACATCAAGATTTTGAATAGTCGAATGAATTTCATCTGTTGTCAGATTTGCATAATCCTTTAAAGATCTTTGTCGATTTTCATTTATTGGATTATCTAAGTTATTTGCCATTTCTTGGAAACTTTTAATTTCTCTTTGTTGTTTTCGAATTTTTCTAATAGTACGTTCTAATTCTGAATCGTAAGGTACTATACCTTTATATCTAATATTTCACATAAACAAATAAAGCAAGCAAAGTAAAACATTCTAATAAAAATATTTCTTTTTGGATTTTTTATTTTTTACTTTTATTTTTTATTTTTTTAATAATAATAATTTTTTTATGGTATATATATTATCTCTAAATTTCCTAATTTATCAAAACTATCTAATTTAACTGTTACCTTCCCCACGCAACAGTGCCAAAAACTTGATTCAATATTTTTTATATGTAAGGATTTATGAAGTTAACGCCACTACTTCAAGAATTTAATCCCCGACAACGGCGCCAAAAACTTGATCCAACTTTTTGTTGTGATAGATTGTCTAAAATTTAATTAAATATAATCAATTAATATTTAGATTCTACACAAGTATACGTATCGTTATCAAATAATAATGAACTTTCTATTTAAACCCCAAATATCGATCCTACGGGGAATGTTTAAATTGAATAAAAGAAATTTGCTAGGAAATTCGCAGAATGTAAAATAAAATCACTGTTACTAATTTCAATTGTTGAGATATAATCAAAATTAAACTTCTAAACTATTATCAAATCATATATGCAAAATTTAAAACACTAAATACTAACTTATTAACTATGTTTATGTAACGAAGATTCTTATGTGAAAAAACATCTTTCCCACTACAATGAGGCTATGGTAAAATGAGATGAGATAAATATTCATAATATGTATTGTGCCAAATAGGAGCAATTTTAGTTCCCTACCCGGATATAATGCATAGAAAATTATTGACTAATCTCAGTGTTTAGTCCTTAAATCTGTGGCTAGGCTAGGAGGATACCGGCTCCCACTCCAGAGCTCCCACTTCCCTTCGCCTGAGGGCTAGCTCTCGCTTCATTTTTTCAACACTAAGACTGACTTGAAGATTTTAGTCTGTTACCCTAAAGGTTCTCCAATTCTACGCCCAACAAAGAATATTTCTGTATTTATTTTCACTTAATTTCTTAAACGATGTTCTCTTTCATAGAATCAATTGTGATCTTTACCCTGTTGTAGAACCCATACTTCATTTCCTGGATCATATGTTTCACAACACATTTAACAATTCAATTGACCAGATCAAAAAGTAAATTAAGTTCGGAGTTGAAAAATCATCACAATTTATTTTACAATTTAATATTGGCACATTCATATTATCTCTTCATTTCACCATATCTTAGAGTAGGGAGAAAGATAGATGCAAATACCCAGACTTTATGAGAAAGAAATAACGAAAACACAAATTTCATATATAAAAGAAAGTCCATACAACACTAATAAACAAACAATACTTATTTGAAAACTCTTTCTCAAAGCAAATCCTTTGTAGCCTTTCCTTAGAAATGCAGGAAGAAAATATCTCTCACTTTTCTCCTTCTTCAACACTCTTACAGAAAGTTTCACACTAAATCTCACCACAAAAACTCTAAACTATGAAAATAAAATCACTAATTGACTTCAATATGGAAGTGGAATAGAATGATGTTGTGCGAGAAATGAAAGTAGATGACGGAAAAACGTAGAGGAGCCAATTTTCTGATTAAATTCGGCCCCAAATAGAGCCCAAGGTTGGTTCTCCAAGAGGTACCTCAAAAAACTCTTCAAAAATTCATCCAAATACATCAAATCTTCTAGAAATGGGGTCTACACCACCTTTGGTACCGTCAGCGCTGATCTGGCATTGTCTTCGCTGAGTAAAAAATCCCCTCCATGGCATCCAATTCTCTGCTCACACCTTTCAAGATAAGAATAAAACCCCCAGCATGGCATCCTGCTCTCAATCTTCGAGTTTATCACCTGAATGTTGATTCCCATCCTCTATAAAAACCTAAAATCTTATAACTCAACACCCACTCTCCAATCCCCAACGAGAGTTTCTAATCCTCGATGTTGATAAGATATTCACTTGCTAATTCCCCGACGGAAACAAATAGTACACACATTTCTACACCTTCTAGGTCTATTGACTTAGGAGTCTGTATTGATTTTGTTGATCTTATCGGTCAACGCCAATACGCGCAGTGTGCTTGCCTAGCACACCACATTTATTGAGGGTCCATTTGTTGACCTCACTTTTGGTTGAGGTTTAATTTTTCCCTTTAATAGCCTAAGGTCTAGCCACAAGATTTTCCTTTTGACTATTCTAAGAAAACTAGAAATGGAACCCTCATCATTATAAACACTGCCCTTATTTTTACTCAACTTGAAACTCTACATATTGGTCCTAACCTCTAGCAATTTGTAGGTGGGGTCATTATGAGGGAGCTCAAGGAGAGTTCCCATGAGACTATTTGACTTAGGGTTGACCCTGGAGCTAAGGCACTCACTTTCACTCACCACACTCACTCTCACTCAATATCCCTCACGACCCTAAACCCAGTATTTGTTGACTTTGATCCCTTAAACTTTTGGGAGACTCATGTAAATGGTCCTCTAAACCCACTAGCCCTAGGCTAAAGTTTAGCTAAGACCAGTACATAGAGGACCCAAATGGGGATTTCATTGGTTCATGGCTCATATAGAGTGGTTGGCACCCCAATTCTACCAAAAATATCAAACTTGGTCTTTTGCCCCAAAATCCCCTAAATTACCTAGATACCCTAGGAGCCCTAAATTTGGTCAAAATTCCCAAATCCACCCAAAAAACCCAAATTTGTCCAAAAATCATTTCAAACCTTTTCACATTACCCAAGGTACCCAAAAATTCCAAATTTACCAAAATATCCTCAAAATGGCCAAAATTACAAAAAAAACCCTTAGCACCCTAAACTTTTCCAAAACCTCCAAAATCACTCCAAATGTCTCCAAAACCAATTTAAACCCTTTAATTGAATCAAATTTGGCCAATTTGACCATTTTACCAAAATCCTCAAATTGCCTTTAAAGGCCCAATTTTCCCAAATTTACCTTAAATGTCCATTAATTTGGCCCAAATTTCCCCCAATTTGAATCCTAAACTCTTTATAACAATATTAAACACCAAACTTGACCTTCAATTGGCCTTGGTAAAGCCTCAATTGCATTCAATTTTAACCCAAGTCTAAAAATTCCCAAATTTGCCCCATGTTGGCCATACATCCAAATTCCACCAAATTGATTGCCCTGACCCCAAAATTGACACCCAATTTATGTTGAAAACTCTTAATGATGTTCCTATAGACCATTCTCAATAATAAACTTGGACTTATCCCTACCTTAGCCCAACCTAGACCCAAGTTTAGCCCAACATGCCAAAGTGACCAAAATTCCAAAATCCATCAAATTAAACCCCCAATTGGACTCAAAATCATTTCAATCCTTCACCAAAAATCTTCATTACAATCATCCACACAATATTAATCAATAAAATGGGCTCAAAGTCATGATAAGACCCACATTTAACCCATGCATCAAAATTGACCTAGCCATGTCAAATTGACCAAGGCAATATTTCTGCAACCAATTTTTTAACCCTAATGACAAATCTAGACTCACTTAACCAACCCTAGATGAGCCACAGAACAAAGGTCCCCTAAATCAAGGGATTTGTTTCCTAAATTTCTTAATCCAAATAGATCTTTGCCAAACCCCATCACCAGCCCAAATTAATGGTTGTAACAGATTCCTCTGGCTCACCTGACCTCTTAGCCACCTCCCCTGGCTCTGTCGGCTGGCCTAGTCATCGGAGCACCTCAAAACCTAAGGCTACCATCCCTAAATCAAACCCAATCTCAACCCTAGGGGCCAGCTCACCTTGATTAAGCCTTAGATCCTCTTAGCCCACCACCTCAGCAGACTTTTGCACCTAAGGCCAAGCCTTGAGCTCCACCCTCCGGCCATGGCTATAAAATGGCCTCTTCAAGGCCAAAGGAAGGGTGCTAAAATTTTCTCAAGAAGACCTTTCAAATTGCTCCCATAGCCTCTTTGAAACCTCCTCAGTGCAACCCAACCATCTCCTTGCCCTCATTTTCCTTGTCGGAGCTCAGTTTTTTAGCTCAAATCCTTGTCGAAGATAGGACATTCTCCACCACGCCTCCACAGTGCACCAAATCTCAATTAAACTCACCCACACCTTCACCACAGTGAAAGGGAAGAAGGCCCATCAAAGCCCCCTCACAGAGAGCCTCCACACTAGACTTTAATCAACACCCAAATTTGGGCTTGATCAAATTTGGGCCTAGACCTTTCACCACAACCAAAGGCCCAATCGCTAGCCTCCTTGGACCTCCACAAATGTGCCAAGCACCTCTGATTGAAGCTTCCCTTCTCAGAGCAAAGGTATTGAACTTTCCCTCTTCCTGAGCCTATTTTGATTCTCCATGTGATTAGGGTTAGTTCAATGGCATGTTTAGCGTATGGATATGTTTGTTTCACTTAGACGAGACTATAGGATCAAACCTGAGATCATTTGGTTGAGAAATGAGGGAGATCTTAAGGTTTTAGGGTCAATGGTCACGGGCTTTGGCTATCGAGGACAATGACAGGGAGCCATTGGATGGCACGTGTATCAAACAGACGGGTGAGATGAAATCGAACAGCACTTCAATACATAAAGTGCGGGTCGAGTCAGCGGCTACGTGGATGGAGGCATCCAACCAGAGTGTGCCACCCAGAGCTTCGGAGACTTCGTAGGTTGACTTGACGCTGTGTGTTTGTATAGAAAAATAGTGATTTTTCTATTTATTTAAATACCCATAAATTTGAAAATCATATCTTTGCACAGAAAAATCATAAAAATAAAAGAAAAATACCCTGGTGCTTAGTGAACAGAGGAGACCAATGAGGAAATAGTTTGAAGTTTGTTTGATGCATATTTTAATTTTAATTAATTAAATATTATTCTAAGTATTTTGATTCTCCATGCATTCAAGTATTTCACCATGGCTTGATATTTTGGCATGTTGTTGTCTCTGTCATGAGAGATATTCCTTGATTTTTCCAAAGTCATAAAAGACATCTAGACAGATATCCATATTTTCAAGTTTATGTCTATCATTGCATAAATTAATCATGGTAATTAGCATGTTGCTTAGAAAAAAAATCCAAAAAAATTTTGGTAGGTTCACTGTGACCAGAGAACCCTCGAAAAAAATTTTCATCAGTCAAGTCATTAAAAACACACATAATTTTCATAAAACGCTATGATACAAAGAAAATTAATTTAGGAAAAATAAACATCTAAATAACCTAATTTTGATTCTCCACTGTAATTTAAAGTTCAGAGGATTCCCCATAAAAATTTCAAAATATTTGGAGTTCATTTGACAACGTAATTTGTTTTTGGGAGTTCTCTGTGATCAGAGAGATTTTTTAAAATATAACTTAGAAAATTATAAAATTGGTTTTGGGAGTTCTCTGTGATCAGAGAGATTTTTTAAAAATAAAATTGTAATTAAAATAAATTTTTCATTTTTAAGCATATTTTGAATATTTAAATAATAAAAACTGATAAAAAGCATAAAATTAATAAAATTCATGAAAATGGTCTAAATTGTTTCCTAAGCACTTAAGAGCAATTGAATATTTTTCCTAATTTTCTAAGTGAAGACATTGAGTTTTGAACCTTAAAAATAATTTTTAAAGGTTAAAAATGGATTTTCCTTAATTTCTCACTAAAATAAGTCTGATAATTCAAAGAAAAATCATAAAAATATGAAATTTTGTTTTTTTGGTTTCTTTGACCTCACAGAGATTTAATAAAAATGAACATTTAATTTTCCACATTTCAAATATTTTATAATTAATTAATACTCCATAACTTAAAATAATTCTAATAATTCAAATAAAAAACAAAAAATCATGAAATTTAGTTCAACTTGTTCTCTAGTCTAATTCTATCTCCTATAAAAATTTCAAGTGATTAGGCTTTCCCTTGGTCAAGTTATTAAATTTTCTTTGAAAAATCCTAGTTTTGCATGTAAATAATCATGTAAATTAAATTAAATTTTGACAAATTGCATTTTCACCTCTGATGTCTTAATTGACTCATGAGTGAGGTAGGATAAAAATCCCAAAGTCATTTGAATTAAATTTGATGAATTACGAAGTTATAAAGTCTTAGGGGAAAAAATGCAATTTTGAAAATCTAGCATTAATTAACATTTAGGCTTAATTCAAGAGGGTAAGATAGGCAAACTTTGATCTCAATTAACATGTTAAGATGATTGAAACATAAAGAATTAATTAGTAGAAACTAATTTCACTTTTCTTAATTAAAGGATAAATTTACAATTTTCTAAATTTCTTAAAGCATTAAGATTTGGAGGTCTATTAAATTAAATGATCCTAGACTTAGGGGTATGATTTTAGATGTTAATAACTCACTAATTTAATACCCATATTCGGTGTTTAAAAGACATTCAAATGTTTTGATAATGAATTATTATCACTCAAAATTCAACTTCTTTAAAAAATTACTAATGTGTCCACCAAGGTCGTAAGGGCTTACTAATGCCCTAAGCTAAATAAAATTTGGTTAAATGAGGATTAGAAAAGTGAATGTAACTAAAAGTTGAACACCTTTAAAACACTACAAGCCTAAGTTAAAGCTAAAATTGGCGAAGTGTCTTAATAGCATTAACTTTCCCCTTTTATAGGTCTTCACCCACATAATTTTTAAATTAAATGACAAATGATAAATACCCTACTCTTAGAGATAATTGAAACATTGATATTCACTGAATACTAGAGGTATTTACAAGATGAATTATTAAGCAACATAATAAGTTTAAATGAGCTTGAGATTTTTCATCAGGGGGTGAGAGGGAAGCATGGACCTGCTTTTTTCTACCGAGCTTTTGGATACCTTAGAGGTCTACTAAGCTTAGTGTTTTGCTTAATGAAATCATCCTCAGATAAATTAATAGTGGTTCACCAAGATATGATTTAGGATTTGGTAGATCACCAAAACCTTATTTTCTCAGTTTACATTAAATGCTTTTAACATATAAATACTCTCACATGCATTTTTTAGTTTCAGTTGAAGATGAAGGGAAGACCATCTATTCACGCTTTTATTTTACCTACATTTCTAGTTTCTCATACTTTACTTTTTAGTATGTTACTGTACTTACTCACATGCATTTATGAATAAAAAATACAAATCTACATGTAAAACAACGATGTCACCCTGCATGAAAACTAAAACTGCTAGGATAACCGCAAAACCAAAACCAAAACTAAAAT
>NEWO01000143.1:650397-675319 GCA_003013225.1 Phalaenopsis aphrodite
TAGTATTTTAAAAAAATCTAATTAACCACAAGGCTACAAAGATTTATAATCAATTAAAATATTGATTAAGAAAATAGAATAAAAATTACTAAATTTGATTCAAATGATGTTTTAATATAAAAATAATTTTTAAATATTGCTCAAACCCTTGTTTTATGACTACATGATTAGGGTTATTAAAATGACTCTATGTTCGTGAACAGCTCGTGTTCGGCTCGTTAAGCAAACAAGCCGAACACGAACACACTTTTTGAGCTCGAAATATAAACAAGTCGAACACGAGCTGAGCATGGCTCGCTCATGTTCGGCTCGTTTACACCCCTATCTGCCAGACTGTTGCCAACAAATTGTTTGGTTGATGTTACAAAAGATAGAGTTGTACTAAACTATTAC
This sequence comes from Phalaenopsis aphrodite, assembly GCA_003013225.1. Lineage (NCBI taxonomy): Eukaryota > Viridiplantae > Streptophyta > Magnoliopsida > Asparagales > Orchidaceae > Phalaenopsis > Phalaenopsis aphrodite. The sequence goes on from NEWO01000143.1 coordinate 650,791, forward strand.
ATTCAGAATATTAAAGTAATAGATGTTGGTGCACTTATGGTTCATCATGCTTGAAGTAAAGCTGGAAATTCTACAATTGGTGGTTTGGGATACACTGCCCTAATTTTCACTCTATGTGAACAATCAAAAGTAGAGTCCCATATAAATGAAGAATGATTACAACCACAGAATGTGATAGGGAGGAGAAGAAGAAGAATATTCTGATGATGAGGAGGAAGGAGATGAGGATTGAAGTTTTATGGTCTAGTTTAGTGTGTTTTGATATTTGTTTGTTATTTGTGATTGTATTGTGATGAACTTTTATTTGAAACATGTTCAAGTAAAAACTTTTATGTTGTGTTGTGAATTGAATCTGTAACAGTAACTGTCGACTTTTACTTTTTCAGCAATTTTAGTATTTTTAGTTTAGTCTTTCAGTTTTTGTATTTCTGTTTTTAATTTTCAGCAAGTTCTTTAAAATATATTATGTTTCATTTAATTCTTTAAAGCATGTATGTAGTTTTGCAGTTAGTACCTGCAGTATACCAGAGCCCATTTTCATAGTCAGAAATCCTTTATATGTCACTTTTTTGTTTCATGCATTTACTGTTTTCTTTCACCTACTAAATTTCAAACTAAAAATAATTTTAAAATCACTTAAAAACTAAAGTTTGGGGGAAAGAAAAAAAATATATTTGAAAAGAAGTAAACTAAATTTTATTTGTCTTTAATTAACTATATTTTTAAAATTAATTTAACATGACATGGAAAATTAAGATTTAACTTTAAATGGCTATAATTCTGTTTATAAATATTGTGTTAAATTTAAGTAATTTTTTTTTAATAATGAAGGTCAATTCTAAAGTTAAAGATATTTGGTATGATAGGATAAGACTATGTTTTTTCTATTTAAAGTATAGAAAATTGTATTTTTGAAGTGTTAAGAATTTTAGAGTTTCATGTAAGAAGAAAAGAATGAGAATTTATGAAAAATCATAAACTACAATAAATTTATAAAGTGAAGAAAGGTATGGAGTTTTAACTTTAAGAAGAGGATAGAGAAGTTCAAACTCATTAAAGGTTATCCAAATATAGTAATTCTCACTTGGAAAAAAAAGAAAAAGAAAAATGAAAAGAAAGGATTGAAAATATCCTAAAAGAAAAAAAAAGAGAAAGAAAAAGAATAAGAAAAAAAAAGTGAGAAGCTTGAGGAGATGTCAAATAAAAAATTAGTTTCACTTGAATCAACTTAAGGAAGGAGATTTATTAGTAGCATTCCTAGTAAAGTTTTCATGAAGTTCTTTTTTGTATGAATTTTCTAAATATCCTTAACATAACAAATTGCAAGTCTTCTTGAAATGAATAGAGATTCAGAAATTTAAATTTGATTATTAAGTATTCCTAAACTTAGAGTTTGCATCCGCGTTATTAAAGGTTTTTCCTTAAATTTTGCTATTCTATTTATTAAACTAAAATATAGAAGTTATAAGTTAATCTCTATCCTAAGTCATATGCTTTTATGAAGTAAAAGTGTCACTTGAGGACAAGTAACATCTAAGTTTGGGGATTTTGATACACCAAAATAATATATTGTTTTAAGTACATATTTTATGATTATTTTTTGTGATATTGCACTTTAAAGAACAGTATTTTCATTTTGTTGTTGCAGATATATCATTGTTAGGCATTTGGAGCAAAAATGACAAAAAGGACGAAATTTACAGCCAAAACAACGAATTTTGGATTTTGGCGCATGATGCGCCAAATCGGTGCATGATGTGCCGTTTGACAGAGAACTGCTGCATGATGCATCAGAGATGACGTTTTACAAATTAAGGTGGTTCAAAACAAATTTTGAGTTAATTTTCAAAGAGACACTTGTTCTACACACTTATTTAAGTAATTTAATGCATCTAGACACTTTGTAATGTTCTTTTATGAAGGGATATGTCTCTTGGATTAAATGACACATTTTTTTAATTCAAAAGAGTTGACTTTTGGAGGGAATTTTAAATTATTTTTCAAATGAGGCAGCCCAAAATAAAAGAAGAAAACTTCAAAGACTTCAAGGGGGGTTTGGAAGGAGAGACGACAAAGGGAGAGAGAGAAAGTTGGTATGAAAGGCAAGAGGAGAGAAGATGAGATTTTCTTATAAGGTTGTAAGAGGAGAGGAAATGTGACAGATTTTTTCTTCATTACACTTCTAAGAAAGAATTGAGTGGGATTGCAAAGAGAGAAAGGCTTGGAGAGAACTTCTAGGGATTTTCTTGAGAAGGATTGTGAGATAAGTTGTATTTTTATCTCTTTATTTGTAAAATTTTTTTTATATATGAAATCTGAGTTGTGTCGTACCATTCTCATGAATTCTAAGCTGTCTTATTTATCATTCTCTCTACTTTGAGATATGATTTTGTGAAGAATTGATTTTATTTTCTACGATTTTAAATGTTAATATTTTCTTATGATTTAAACTCTGATCTTCATTTACTTTTTGATCTGGCCAATTGAAATGTTATAACTTGTTGAGAGACATATGTTCTGAAAAGGGATATGATTTCTACAGCATGGGGAGAATCACATTTGATTTCATGGGCGAGTATATCATCCATGGGATTGGGTGCAAATAAATAGGGAAATATACTTTGTTAGATGCAGAATTGGAGATTTTAAGGTGACAGATTAAATCCCCAATTTGCTCCAGTTGATTGGAAACTGATGCGAGATTGTTAGCCCGCAGGGGAGGGAGTAGTGGGAGATCTAGAGTGGGAGTCAGTATCCTCCTAGCCTAATCACCGAATTAGTGACCAAACTTTGTATTATTCAACATTCTTTATAACACTTTGAAGTGGGTACAGAATAAGATTGTTCCTATTTAGCACAAAACGGCTTATATATATATATATATATATATATATATATATATATTCAAATGATTTCAATTTCATCACAATCCATATACTCATTGTAAAGAGGAAGGATGCTTTCTTAAATTTGAACTTCCATCAAAACAAAAACCTTGTTTAATTTTTGTATTTTTACTTTTGAAAGTTTAGTATTTTGTTTAGTTTGACTTCAGTAATCTTACATATACATGTTAAGTAGCATTCACCTTAGTAGTTAATAATCGAACATTTGCACTTAACTTTCCTTTTCTTTTTATTTTGTAGTTTAAAATTAAAATATTAATAACTTACATATATGTATTTACAGCTTCTATGTGGGATCGATATCTAGGACTACATTAGAGCCCTTTATTAATTGAGTGATACATATACTTACGTTGATTTTAACGGGAATTTGACAGTTTAAAAAGAGTTTTAAAAGATAAACTATTTTCATAAAATATATTTTTGTTGGGATTTTATTACATACTTATTACATATCTACCGTATGTAATTTTGTAATATTAAAAAATATTTGCAAAATTTACACACTAAATCTACTCGCCATTAGTGCGGTAAATTAACAATCACTTGAATTTTTGCAGGGTCTACTTCCATACCATTTCTGAAATTTGATGTCCCAAAACTATTCCTCCTGCTACCATAAATTGACATTTTTCTCAATTAAGGACTAAATTTGTTTCTTCACAGAGCTTAAGAACTTTTGATAAATGTTATAAATATGATTCAAATGAAGTTCCAAAAAATGAAAAGTCATCCATAAAAACTTCAATCCCTTTTTCAATTAAATCACAAAAAATTGTCATCATGCATCTTTGAAATGTAGCACGTGTGTTACATAAACCAAAGTGAATTCTTTTAAGAGCAAATGTACTATAAGTACTGGTAAAAGTTGTTTACTCTTGATCATCAGGAGCTATTTGTATTTGGTGATAACCAGTATATCCATCCAAAAAATAAAAATATTTATGTTCAGCTAGTCTATCTAGCATTTGATCTAGAAAGGGTAGTAAAAAATGATCTTTCCTAGTGACGAGATTTAATTTTCTATAATCAATGCATATTTGTCATCCTGTGACTTGTCTTGTCGGTATTAACTCATTATTTTCATTCAAAGTTACATTCATTCCTCATTTCTTAGGAATGCAGTGAATTGGACTAACCCTTGCACAATCTGAAATAGGGTAGAGAATTCCAGCACCTAACCACTTTAGAATTTCTTTCTTAACAAATTATTTCATAGTAGGATTCAATCTCCTTTGTAGATCAGCCATGGGTTTGCAGTTCTCTTCCATATGAATTCTATGCATACAAATTGAAAGATTGATTCCTTTTATATCAATAATTGTCCATCCAAAGGCTTTCTATAACTCTTTAAAGTTTTCTTCAAACTCTCTTATTCTTCTAGAGTTAATTTTGAGGAAATTATAACGGGGAATGCTGTGGAATCACCTAAAAAGGCATACTTGAAATTTTTAGGAAGCAACTTAAACTCAAGCTCAGGAGGTTTTCAATTGATGGACAAAAAGATGTAACTTTTTCTGTCAAGTGCAAAACTTTAAAACTTTCTTGAACATAATTTGAATCTTCCTTATATAAATCTTCATATTGATCTAATTCCTCTTCTTGCTCGTGTTTCAACTCTTTAAATTCAAAATTTTCTTCATAAGTTGCTTTGAAATGACATTCACTTAAATATCTTATCACATCTATTCTATATCATTCATCATCTTTATCTTTTGCAGGGTATTTCATTGATTTAGAAATATTAAATGTAATTGTTTGATCATTGACGCACATAGTTAATTCTCCTTTGAACACATCTATCATTACTCTTCCAGTGGCTTTGAAAGGTCTCCCCAAAATGATAAGTATCTTTTTATCTTCCTCCATATCTAACACAATGAAATCAACAAGAAAGATAAATTGATCCACTTTCACTAATACATCTTCTATAACTCCTTTAGGATATATTATTGAACGATTTGTTAGCTAAAGAGTTACAGTAGTAGGGGACATTTCTCCTAATCCCAATCTTTTAAATATTGATTATGGCATAAGGTTGATGCTTGCTCTTAAATCACATAAAACTTTCTCATAAAATTTGTCTCCTATTGCACATTAAATTGTAAAGATATCAGGATCTTTAAGCTTTTCAGGAAGCTTTTTCTGAATTATACCACTGCAAGCTTCATTAAGTGCAATAGTCTCATTATCTTCAAACTTCATTTTCCTGTTAAGAATATCCTTCATAAACTTTACATAGCTTGACATTTATTCTAGAACTTCAACAAATGGAATATTAATTGTAAGCTTCTTAAAATTTTCCAAAAATTTATAAAATTGCTTATCCAACATTTGTTGTCGAAGCCTTTAAGGAAATGGAGGTGGTGGTTTTTCCAAATCAACTTTAAGTGGAGAAATAAGTCTCTCTAAACCTTTTGAAGCATTTTCTTTTAGTTCTTCAATCTCTTCTCTCTCTACTTCAATCTCTTTTTGAACTCTACCTTCCAATTCTCTTTCACTTCTGAGTTGAACGACTTTTACTTATCTTTCAGATTTAATTTTGTATTAATAGGAAGTGTTCCTTAAGATCTATTACTTAATGAATTTTTTATTTGTCTCAACTGATTCTTAATATTTCTAATTTTAGCTCCTTGACTTTGTAATTAATTTCCTAATTGTAACACCACTCCTTCTGTATACAACTTCTTCTCCTAAAATTGTGGATTACTAATAAAACCTGGAGGATACGTAGGTTTATAATTACTATTCCCTTGGTTGTTCCAATTTCCTAATGGGTTTACTTGATTGTTCCTCCATTGCTGATTACTACCACCCAAAGTATTATTCCAGTTAAAATTAGGATGGTTCTTCCAACCTAGGTTATAATAATTTGAATATGTGTTATTCTGCTTGTTGTTTATGGCATTCATTGTCTCTAATGATGCTTGAGAATCTACCATTTGGCCTACAGAATTCTCTTCAATCATGGAAATTTATTGAGAAAAATTCATTCCAAATTGATCTAACTTCCTTAAAATTGCAGCAACTTGATTTGCTAACATGGAAAAAAACATTAGTTTCATTAATATTAGCTACTTTCTTAAGATTTACCCTTGTAAAAGACCATTGAAAATTATTTGTAGCTATTTCTTCAATTAAAGCATAAGCCTCATGAAATGGTTTTGACATCAATGAACCACCAACAGTGGCATCGATAATTGATCTAAGAGATCCAACTAATTCATTATAAAATATTTGAATTATTAACCAATCTGGTATAGCATGGTGTGGACACTTTATTAAGAATTCTTTAAATCGTTCACATGCTTCATAAATAGATTCCTCTTCAAACTAACAAAAAAATGTAAAATGATTTCTAAACTTCACAGTTTTTTATGGTGGAAAATATTTAACAAGGAATTGCTATGCTAAATCACTCCAAGTTATGATAAATCCAAGTGATAACGAATGTAATCATATCTTACCTTTATCCCTCAGTGAGAAAAGAAATAATCTAAGTCTAATAGCATCATTTGATACACCATCATATTTAAATGTAGCACATAATTCTATAAAATTGGCAATATGTAAATTTAGGTCTTTAGTTGGTGCTCTCCCAAACAGATTATTTGATACCATTTGAAGAATTGTAGGTTTAAGTTCAAATGAATTAGCCACTACAGCGGGTTTTTTAGTACAACAATGAAGTTCATCCACCGTAGGGTTTGCATAATCTCTTAAAGGTCTAAATTTTTCAACATCTTGATTATTTTGATTTGTCATTTCTTGAAATTTCTTAGTAACTTTTAATTTTTTAATATTTCTAATAGTTCCTTCTAATTCAGAATAGTAAGGCACAAGTCCTGTAGAATCTGAACTACACAAACATTACTATAAAATGCATATAAAATAAAATAAAAACACACAAACAAGAACTTAATATATAAAAACAACACTTCAATAATCCTATAATAAACCTTAAAGTTTAAATAAGGCTTTATAAAAAATAGAAATTTTTGCTTTCTAAAAACTCTTTTAAGAAGTTTACAAATTTTTGTAATTTAATTCTCCGGCAACGACGCCAAAAATTTGATCCCTACTTTCTATATAGATGTAAAATGCGATGTATACAATTTTGATGCTTAATTTCCTTAATAATTATTCTTAAGTTGCAATAAAGTCAAAAACTTGAAACCGAGCAAAAGCTAAGTAAGTTTTCTACTATGAAACAAATAAGAATACAATTATAATATTTACATATTTGATACACGCAAGTATACGTATCATTATCAAGTAATATATGACTTTTTAATTAAGCACCAAATATCAAACCCAAAGGGAGATTAACAATATGCACTTTAGAAAACTAGAAAGTATAGAGATAAAAAATCTACTTCGCAAAATATTCTTGCTTGAACTTAATATGGTATAATAGGAATGAAAATTTGATTCTTTTTGTAATTTTTTATTTATGTAAATAAAATTTAACAAAATATTTGTAAGATGAATGCTATATAAATATAATATATTTTTCCTTATCATAAATCAGTAATAATTATAAAAATTCTGTTGTGAAATTACGTTAAATCTGTTGTGTCAAATATGAGCAATTATATTCTTTATACTTACTAGAGATGCTATAGTGAACATTGGCTAATCTATAGTTTGAATAGACTTGAAGACCGGTTAGATAGAGAATATACCAGCTCTCACTCTAGAGTTCCCTTTTCTCCCTCCACCTGGGGGCTAACATATCAAAACCTAAAATTATAAATCAAATTGTAGGCTTTAGCCTGTCACTCTAAAGTGCTCTAATTCTACTCCCTTGAAAAGTTGATTTTCCTATTTATTTGCACTCAACCCTATGAACTACATTCTCATTCATGAAATCAATATGTGATTCTTACCATTTGTTGACTGAGAAAATACCATCTTAGATTCTACATGTTCTCACAAAAGGTATTAGTATCTTAATTGTCATATCAAGAAGTAAATGAAGTGCAAGGTTTCAAATCAACATAACTTCTTCCAACATTGAAGTCTAATAATTCACACAACATCCTTTAAACACTTAATCACTTATCATTTTAGAGAAAATTAAAGAAAACTACTCAGAATTCATGGAGAAAACACAACCGCATATGAGTTTAAAAGTAGAAATCATGCACACAAATAAGAAATCTAGATTAAAATCAAGTTTAGTCACAAAGATAAACACTTATCTCAAATCCTCTCCAACAAATGTCTTGAAGTTCCTTTGAATTCTTTTCCTTCACTCGAAATACAAACTAACACTCAAAAAAAAAAAGAAAGTGGTCGGCGTGGCAGCAGTTACTTGGATGGACAATGGTTGTAAAATCTGATGGGAGGTTGGGCTCTTCTCTTGTGATTCGAGTCTTTTTTAATAAAAATCCAAAAGGTGCGTTGGTGTCCCTTCATAATGTGTCTCCATTCAATGAATATTCTAAAAGTTGCCTCCTCAAAAGCCAGTTGGATAAATTTTTGTGTACATGGGATATTTCCCACATTTTTACCAAGGGATGCTTCAGACACCTCTTCAAAAATTTGTCTAAATTCAATGAATCATCAAATAACTACTTCTATCGCTTAAGCGGGAGGTACCTGACACTTAGGCGCCCTAGTTTATTTTTGCATATTTTATCATTTTTGCTCCAAATTTGACCATTTTTCCATCCTTTTAGCATTTTTCATCCATTTGATTATACCTGAAAGAAAAACACACAAATATCTTTCATTAAAGCATAATTTCTCAAAAATAGGTATAAAAATGTGGATAAAAATACTATATATTTTAGGTGTATCAGTCAACCATCCAAAATCTTAGCCGCCTAGGCGCCAGGTCACTTTTTTTTCTTTTGGCAACTTTGACACATTTTTTGCTCCATTTTTGCTCATTTTGCTCTTAAACTCCATTTCTTGCACGTGAAAAACACACAAAATATCTTTCATTAAAGTGCAACATCCTTAACATTAAACATGAAATACAAATATAAAAATAGGTAATTTTGAGGCGCTTCAATTCCCTAGGAAGGAAGGTGCTCGAGGCTTACATCGAACTTGGAAGGCAGATTCAAAGGCTAGCAAGGCATTCCCTGAAGGATGGGTTTGAAGGCCTTAAGGGCATGTCCTAAAAATGAGCTCATAGGCCATAAGGGTCTGACTCAAAAAAAGGGTTTAGAGGCTATGATGCATGACTTGAATAGTGGGTATAGAAACTATGAGCATGACCCAAAGGGTGGGTTTAGAGGATATGAAGCATGGCCTAAAAGGATAGTTCTAGAGGATATAAAACATGAATCAAAGGGTGGGTCTAGAGGCCATCAAGCATGACCTGAAGGATGGGTCCAGAGGCTATGAAGCATGACTAAAAATGAGTTCATAAACTGCAAGGGCATGCCTCAAAAGATGGGTCCAGAGGCCATGTGGGCATGACCCAAAAGGTGATTGAGGTAAAAGAAACCCCAAACGTCATTGCTACATTAATGAGGAGTGGCAGGGACCTTACATTTTTCTTTAAGATGTAAACATGTTGATTAGATCGAGACAGAAAGTAAAGGAACTTATATCACTTATGAGCGCTTATCAGAATGATCAGTTTATGAAGAAGAGCCAAGGAACTCTAAGCTGGCCAGCAAACCGACCTAAACGTTAAACCTAAGAAACCTACTACGTTAAAGGAGGAATACCAAGGGACACATCTAGCCTTTAGAGGTTAAGTGGTTGGCTAGGGAGCCAGTAGCTATGAAGCTAAAGCTGTCATGAGCTTGGATGTTCTCATGAAAGAACCAACTGAGAAGATATATAGTTTGAGAGCATCAAAGTTGATTGAATATAAAACCAAAGATAACATAAGACAAGATGCTCTCATAAAAGAATTGACTAAGAAATCATATGGTTTGAAAATAATTGAAGTTGGATGGTTATGAAGCTAAAGTCGACACGAGACAAGATGCTCATGAAATAATGAGAAGTCATATTGTTCAAGAAGCATCACATACTTAGATGAACATAACAATCTAGAAATCCAAGACTCATTGGTAGGAAGCAAGATAAGTGGTTCTTACTACATGTAGCATCACATTATCATCGAATATTACGATATCATGACTAGACATGGATCGGTTAGATAACTAAAGTGTTCTAACTAATACAACATGTCCTCCAGTGTGGTGATAAAAATCAATCGAGTTGGCCAAAAATACCAAAGGAGGTAGGATGCCCAAGTGATTTAACCATGAAAGCAATTTCTATAAGCACAAATGAGAAGACCATCACTAGGGATTTTTCCTTGGCATGAAATTATCTTGCTTAGGCATGGATCAACCAATCAAGTTAAGGCTTAAGTTGATATGACATGTCTTTCAACATTGTGAACACAGTTAGCTAAGTTGATCAAAATATGAAAGAGGTATCAAAATGGTTGGATGCATGAGATGGTCCAACTTCGAGGTGCTTTTATAAGCTTTGACAAAGTGATCTTGCTAGGGATTTCTCATGAATGAGCGAAGTGATTCTTGTCATGGAAAAGGTCGTTGCTTGATCAGACTCCATATGTTCTAATTAGACATGGATCAATTATACGAGCACAATGCTCTAATTGATGTGACATTTCTACTAAAAAACTAGTGGAGTATCTGAGTCAATCATACTTGTTGAAACAAATATGATGGACTAAGTGGTCCAACATTTGTGGGGTACCTTCATTAGGAACTTGGTGCAATGAGTCCTGTTAGGAATTCTTCAAGACTAGTGAGGTCATTTCCTTTGGAGAAGGTACCATGTTGTAATCGATGTTAGGAGTTGGATGAACACACTGATTCATCTTTGAAGTGCTTTTAAATTTTTTGGCTAAGAGACCCTTACTGAGGATTTCTCAAGGACTAAATAGAGTAGCCCTTATTTGAGGAAAATTAAGGTTGTCCATCCTATACAAGGTACCTTTGTTATGCACCTAGGAAGGGGATTCCATTAGAGATGTACTGTAGCTATGCAAGTATCTTACTCAGACATGGATCAGCTAGGTAAGCAAAATGTTGTATTCAATGCAACATGTTTTTCCTGACATAGTGGTAAGAATCACTTATATATATCTAAGGAAATGTCAAAGAGGGCTAGACTACCCCAATGGTTTACCAGTATAAATGTTTAATTTTTGAGCCAAACTGCATCTGTGAAGAGCTATGCACCATACTCATTTATGGTGAATGGGACAAGCATGTGTTTCTCATTCATGCAGGATAAACAGGACATGTGTATCTACTATACTCACGACGAGTGAATATACTAATTTTGGACCCTACATAAAGTAGATCACTGGGAGGCTTGGTAAGAGAAAAGTATAACTTCTCTCATATTGATTGTTGGTCGTACCAGGTATAAGCCACCCTACGAGACTTCCACCTTATCTGAAATGCAAACAAATAATCAAATCAAGAAAAATTCAAGGCTTCTCTTACATGTAGTCACTGTAAACTCTAAGTGATCTTTTAGTAACTGCACAAAAATCACAAAATGTTGCTCACATAACAAAGAAATATTGAATGAAATGCATCTTCTCTATTACTCAAAATTGGATTACAAAGTTCAATAGCTTTGAACATCCATTTCTCTTATAAAGTACATTGATTAAACACAAACAAAAGAAACCAAGTATAAAATGTTTTCAAATATCGCTTGTTGATAGGGGCATTGGATGATATCCATATACATCAATAAGCAATCAAGCCCCTCATTCATAGATCTTGTCAATCATGAATGGTCCCTCTCAGATGGGCTAAAACTTGACGTGTTGTTGATGGTGGGTCACAATATGGTAGCGTAGAACCACTACCAAGTCTCCAACCATGAAATTCCTTGGTCTCACTAATATATCATGAGCTTGGGTCATCCGGGTGGAGGGAAGCTTAAGGATTTGTGGAGCTTGCAGCTTAAGAACTTCAAGATTGTCAAGCTCTTCCAACCTGAGTTGGACATTTTCCTACAATCACTGTGTTCATTTATCTCATGTGATGATCTTTGAATGTGTTCATTAGGCTCTCTAGAGGTTTTGAGAATCTCAAGGAGTTCAAGAATGTACACCAGTCACAACAACATCACTGAACATGAGATCAAGAATATTCTTTAACTTAGGCTTGATTTCACTAAACATAAATTACTTAGCATTTCACATAACTTGTCATTCATAGAAAAAAAATGGAAAAATCATTTTTATTAATTCTACGTATAACATAACCGAACATTTACATATGATTAAAACTTTATTTTATTTATAACTTCTCCTTCAACCAACCTGCTAATGCATCTATGATATTTTTAATTGGATCCCAACCAAGTAGTAAATCTTCTTTTTAGCTCTTTCCAAAATTTTAAGTTTTTTAGTTGATCTCATTTGTTCTTCAATTAACTTCTAATCATCAAGTACTCTCCTAAAAAATTTTTGTGACATTCTGCCAACATTCATTGTCGAAATGTATTATCGACCCATTTCTTAATTCAATCTTTCTCAAGAAAATGTCACAAAAAATTAATTTTGTTTCTTTTTCCCAAATAGCAGAAGATGTGTTATTTTCTTGTGTTGTCCAGTTTTTATGGTATCTAGCACCTTGATATATGATTTGAAATATTATATGATCTTAAATGATTTGAAGATGTTGATTATAACACTTTAGTGCACAAATAGATTATTTCTTTCATCAAGCTATACCTATATACCACACTTGTCCTACTAATTTACCAATCTAACATATTTCCCAAATACAAAGAATATATATCACAGGAGTGAAACATAGAGGAAAATTTATGTGTCACCAAATAAACTCCATCCACCTGACAACTATGTTATGGTTTACAGAAATATGATAAGAATGTCACATGAAAACAATTAGGCCTACTGCATATTAAAAAAATCATTAGGCCTTCTAGTGCATATTAAAATAAATATTAAAGCACAATAGATGTCAAATATTTAAATAAAAACAAATTGTGTGACATGTCTGTAAATCCCTCAAAATTAAATATCTTATAAACCAAGTCATTGGAGTACTGCATGATCACAAATATATCGTAAACCTAGATACTACTGTTCATCATATTTTGGCATTAATAACCATTTCTTAATTTGAAGGCATGATTTGGTGATATAATTGCCATTAATAATAATGAAATTATGCTTACATTAAAAACCATTTTTTTACTAAAGTGACCTCCTATAAGATGCAAACCAATGTTCAACATTATGAAATCCCCACCACCTAAGATATTGAAAAAAACCTGAAACACCATGCTTTGAAATTCAAGTAGGCCAATGCAAATGTTTTTAATTTAAATATTGATTTTTGTTGGAAAAATCAAACAAAGAAACATATGATAATAGTAATTCAAAATAATTCATGCTCAACAGAAGATAACAATTAAAAAGTACAAATTCAACTATTAAAGAAAAGCACTTGTTGCCATTAAAAAAATAAAATCTGATAACGATTCATAAAAAAATAATAAGGGAGAGAAAGGGGGTTGATTAGATAATTGAAATGAGCAATGCAGAACTCCTCTTTTCTATGCACTCAAACAAGATCTGACACTTGATTCCTTCATGTGAAGAAAAAAAATTAGTGCTAATTCTATTGGCAACACTTGTTTAAGGAAGATGTGAAAGAAATATAAGTATTCGAGGGTAGAGTAGAGGAAGATCTACTCAACAGCCAGGGTTTTTATTGGTTTACCTCTTGGTAGCTGACCTTATCAAGAGGGAAGACAATGTTAGGGTGACAAGATCGACAATCTCTCTTCGGGAAGGAAACAATGACATCGAATTGTCTAGGGGGCGCTAGGGTTGGAGACCTAGGGAACGAGAGGAAAATTATTCACAAACTCATCGAACACAGACCCTTTGCTGCATTCACATCCCTAATTTTGCTCAGAACGACGTTCTTGAATGGAAACTGTGAAATTTCATTTTCAAACAGTGATCAAACACAATTTAGAGCCGAACGTGACTCAAAAAGCTGAAACAAACATGCCCTTAAAATACTTTGCTTCATTGCTCCTTTTTGTCAGCGCCTCGGGGGTTTAAATGACTTGAAAAAGACTAAATTTTAATGAGGCATGCACAAATGATTACGTCGATATACGTTGGCATTCCAAATAGTTTATCTGATTGTTTCGCTTTTACATTGCGTTCCATTTATAATATATTTTCGAAGGCACTAAATTTTCTTTGGATTAAATTATTATTTTCTTATTATTTTATTTTTGACATCATGATTTGAAAGTTGATAATATTGGGAGGAAAGTATTATTCATGTTTTCCATTGACTTGTGGGTATTAAGAAAACAAAATTTGGTGGTAGATATTAGTGTTTTTTATTATAGCCGAAAGCTATTTCATTGATCATCTATCTATCTATGTTCTTTAAGGGGCAGATGAGATTCAAGTTAGTAGGAATTAATAAATATTGTAAATCCGAATTTAATAAATCTTGAAAGGGCTAAATCTTCAAAAACTGTTTGGTAATGATTTTAATAAATCCTTTTAATTCCTGTGAAATTTATTGACAATTTATGTTAGGATTTAACAATCTGTTACGATTGCTAGACTCTAACAACAAATTATAATAGTATATAGTAAATCTTGTAAATTCGACACTTAAATATTCCAAAATAGCAAACTAGCATCTTAAGTTCAATTAATATTTTATTTAAAAATATGATAATTAATAATGATGTATTTACTTAATATTTTTTATTTAGTTAGTTATTAAATATTAATTAAATATTTACAAAAGAATAATTTATTAGTGATTAATTATATATGTTAATATTGCTTATAAATTTATTGAATGAATAAAAAAATATTTTTATTTTTTATTAATTAATTATTAATTAATAAATAAATTCATTTAAATTTAAATAATCTGATAATTTTTTAATTAATTATTAGTAATCAATCAGTTAAATTAATAAAATTAACTTAATTAAACTTATATTAAGAAAAAAAAAATTTAAAAAAATTAATGAAAACCTCCCAAACATTACTCCTCTCTCCTCTAAGCCCTGGCCCATTGCTTCTATCCCGAAACCCTCGCATGTCCCTCCTCCCACCTCTGTTTCGTCCAAAGCGATCGCCTTCGTCACCGAACCCTCGCGATACGGTGGCAATTGGAGCTAGCTGGGGACGTCGGGATCGTGGCTTAAAGAGACCCGATACTCCCATTTATATCCTCCTTTGCTCCTTTCCTACCGAAACCATTGAGGAAGGTAACTTCACGTCTTTTTCTTGGCGCGAAGCGCCCGTCCCGGATTTACTAAATCCACCGACTTACGGGATTTAGTAAAACCAGCATTTAAGGATTTATGAATTCCAAGGCTTTATTTTGTCCAAAATGACCGTCTTGCAAGATTTAGCTTAAATCCTGCTCTAGATCCGTTACCAGACAGGCCCGCAGCATTTGTCATCTTTTGCTTCTTGCGGTCACTGGCTCCTACCGCCTTTTAAGCTCCCGGGGCTGACTTCTTCTACCATCTTGAAAGCTTTCATGATCACCAGCCAGTGACTTCCAACTTTGCCCTTTTTCAACGAAGTCATACTGTTGCTGCTGAGCACGCATCTGGTTATTTGCTTCTGGCTTAGTCTCATTTCTTCCTTTTATTGTCTTAGGCCAGGGATTGTTGTACCTCCAACCGCGGCTGCTCTGCTGCGGGATCCTCCCTTCCTACCTTCCTGTCTCATCCCCACCTCTCAGTTTTTTTTTTTTTTATGTTTTCTTTTTTGGAATCAGCACTTGATCTCTTTAAACATTCTGGCTTTGAAATTAAGTTGCTGAAACATGTGATCCTCCTGTGCTGGATAAATTTTTCCGTATGGAGTGCAGACGCAGCTTTGCGTGCGAACTCTAGTAATAGTAATATGCCGCCACATGTGCTACACCGGACCCATCTCATAAACACCTCGCGGTGAACCACTCTAATAACCTTCGCTGTTTCACTTCAATAACTCTAATAGAACAAATTTAATAAGTCCCCAATAACGTCGCAAGAACCCAGCAATAACTCTGTGCAGTGAACTACTTCAATAACCTCAGCGATTCCATTTCAATAACCTCCGCAGAACAACTCCAATAAGTCCTCAATAATGCCGCAATAACTCTTCAATGATCCACCGCAAAACAATTTCAATAATCGGTTCAATAACGCCTCAATAACGCTGTACGGTGAATCGCCCTAATAACACCAGTGGTTCCACTTCGATAACTCCTGCATGACAACTCAAATAAGTCCTTAATAACGCTGCGATAACCCTTCAATAACATATGCAGAGCAATTCCAATAACTGCTTCAATAACGCCGCAATAACCCCGCAATAACCCTCACGGTGAACCGCTCCAATAACCTCAGCGGTTCCACTTTAATAATCATAGCAGAACAACTTCAATAAGTCTCCAATAGCGCCATAATAATTTTTCAATAACCCAGACAGAATAATCTAAATAACCGCTTCAATACGCAACAATAACTCCAATAATCCCGCAATAACCTCGCATGGTGAACTGCTCAAATAACCTCAGCAGTTCCACTTCAATAACCCTCGCACAATGTTTATGAGGTGGGCTCGGTGTAGCACACGTGATGTTATGTTACTGGAGTCCCTTACGCAGAGCTGCGTCCGCACTCCGTATAGAAAAATTTTTCCCTGTGCTGACTTTAGTTTGTTGTTAGAATATTCCCTGCACACATTTCTTCAGTTCGTGGTTATTCACTTTTTCCTTTTTTTTTCCACGTTATGAAGATCGACATTTCAAGTAAACTTAAATCTCACTTGGGTGTAATTATTTTTATTACTTGCAAACTTTCCTGTTATGGTTGTCATTGCAGTTAGAATCGTAAAGCATTGAGAAGCTTTTGTTTTGGGAGCCATTTGAATCAATGGACAAATCAACCTAAGTCTATTTTGGTAAGGAAGTCTCAAAATCATGAATTGAACCATGTTTATTTTTTTCCAACTTTTGCCGCTTCTGAAATGTTTTTTAGAACCAATTGAAGGGTGCTGGTAAACTAGGCGTATGAGTTTATCCTGTTATACCTTGTGCCCTCGTCACAGCTTGTCCTTGCAGTGACTAATTTCACAACCTGTTCAATAGTGTGATGAGTGTTTTATTTACAAGGACTAAATTGCTGCGCTCTCCATAATTTAATATTCAATATTTTTTTTGTCTGTATATTGTGAAGTTTTTTTAGTGCCGCTTTTGTAAGTCTTGGCACAATTCACCAAGCAGCTGACCGCCAATCTGATTCTCTTACGAAGATAATGACCTATCGAGGTCTAATGATGAGGAAATTTGCTTATTTCTGTCTGCTCTTTTGATGGACTTGTTATTGCTTCAGTCTCTTTTCAACCTCTCCGTAGAACTTCTAAGTGACCAATAGACTGGTAAAGTATGCCAGCACCTTTTGTTTATGGGAGTTATCCATTTTTTGATAATTTGTGGCTTATGTTGCACATGTTTTGTCTGAGTTGGTCCATTTTCTTTCTGCATTGAGACAGGATGGTGATTTGAATACCCTTAAGGTTTATAATTCTTTTATAGGGCAATCTTAGGAGCAATGCTTTGGCTCTCTCAATTATAATCAAGAGGTTGCAGTTTGAAAACTTGAAGAGTTCCCGCCTAAATATATTGTATGTGTTCTTCATCTTCTCTAGATGCCACAGTAGTGGGGATTCCATGTATTGGGATTCTTCTATTGAGATTTTATAACTTTAATACATGTTGTCCTCACTTTTGAACTCCTCTCTAGCCTTTCATGCAAATTTTGTATGCCTTTTCTTTAAATATTTGCTGCTTACCTTGTTTTCAGTTATTTCAGAATTTTTACTATAGATTCTAAGTCAATGATAAGATTACATTTATTTATAATTGGATTACATTTGTTTTTATCACTTTGATGTCCTATGCTATCAAGTTCGTGAATCATACTTTGATTTTACTATTGCATTGGTTGTCAACCAGTTCTTTGAGTCCATTTCAATGTTGGAATCTCTATGAAGTGTAATATTTCTTTGGCCTTTTAACTTTAATGTTTCCTAGCAATTTCGAGAAATTTTGAATAAATTCTTTCAATTTCATTGTTTCAAGTCGTCTACAACTTTTTAATGCCTTTTTAAATTTAAGTGATGTGCTTTAGGGAACTTTCCTTATTTAAATTTTCTATGTCGAAGTTTTTATAGAAGCGATGAAGTAAGCAAGCCTTTTACTCATTTGAAGTTACTTGATGGTATCTTGATGAATTATTGAATGCTTTAGACTGAGTTTTACTGGAGTATAAATTGAAGGGCTTATTTTAAGGAAAGCCATTTGGATTAATGGTTATTTTGTGATTGCCACTTTTAATATGTTGCACTTTATAGTTTTGTATTGTTAAGCAAAGCACATGATTGCTTGATAAAATCATATTAAATTACTATCTAAAGTGCTATAAGAGTTGAAACATTTTCTTAAAAACTACTTTTTTATTGATTTAAGATAATTGACCAATTTTTTGCAATTATAATAAATTAAATTAGTTATTTAATTAAATTTGAAAGTAAGATCCAGGAGTAACTTTCTATGAAACTACCGAGATGATGTGTAGTCTTCATGCAATAAAGGTATGTTTGGGATGCCTGTAGTTTGCTTTCTAATTAGTTATGAAACTATCATTGGAAAATTAGCTAAAACATCTATGGATATTATATAATATTTTTATCTTGATAAAGGCTGATCTTTTTAAAAAGTTCTATGCCCTAGATTTGGTCGTGATAAACTATGTCTTTACAAAAAAATTTTAAAAAACAACAAGAAAGTAGTTGCCAAATAAAAGTGAAAATAATTTGTAAATCTGTGAAAAAGCGGTCCCATAGCACCCTTAAAATTTTCATCCAAGATAACAAATAAAAGTGAAAATAATTTGTAAATCTGTGAAAAAGCGGTCCCATAGCACCCTTAAAATTTTCATCCAAGATAATTTTCAAACCACCCTAAATTGCTCTTATTGTTCAAAGAAGCACAAGTAGATAATGGGAATCAATATCAATTTGTTTCAACTTACCGTCTAGTACGTTGTCCCATATCTTTTGAATTTTGCAATTTAAGGGGTTCATTTTTTATTGGGAGATGGTACAGTTTATTCATATTGAATTGTTGAGGAATATGAATATTTCTGCAGACTTTTAAGACTTTGAATGTGTTAGTCTTAGTTCTTTAACTACGGTTTAGCTTCCTTTGAGAACTTCATTTGGTTAAACTATTCTTAGCAGCTGATTTATTGTGGATGATTATGATGATTAATTTCTTAGCATTTCTAGTTTTGATCTCTAATTAGGATTTGCCCTCTTTTCTTTGCTACATTACTTTTTATAGATGTAACTGAATTTTGGTATCTTATTTCGTGCTTGTTTATGATTGATTACCCTGAATGGATAGCTTTCATTTTATTTGAGGTTATAGCCATACATCCTATAACTTGTGTAATTTTTTTCCCTTCATCTGTAGGATAAATATTATTTGATGGCTTCAGCACGAAAATCTAGAAATGTGAACAAGCGATTTAGCAAGGTCACCGAAGAGTTGCAGGATAGGGAAGGAGGAAACCCAGGCAAAAGAACAAAAGTAAGTATTTTTGGTTACATTGAACCATTAAAATTTTGAAGTGCCTCAAATGCCATAAATTAAATGTGATAGAAATGAGAATGCTATTATTAATTTGTGTCATAATTAGAAATGATAAACCAATGAATGATTGTAGTAAAGGGGTGTGGGGAGTAGCTTCTTTTGATGATAAGACAGTGAAAAATAGATTTATGTGATTTAACATATACAACAAAGGGTAGAGATATAGCTTTAATGACATTTTGGAAGGTTTTTGTGCCTATGGATTAATAACAGAATTGAATAGACCTATGATAATGTGAAAAAATTGTTTAGAGTAGGTTTAGTTAATGTAAAATCGAACACAAACAAATGTAGAATAAAGATTTTGAAAAGCTTATTCCAATTAGTTTTGAGAAGGTTAATGATGATGATGATTATTTCTCCTAGATATTTCTTTTTGGCCTTAATTAATTCAACAAAACACTACCACCAAATGCATGTTCCTTCATGGATTACTTCATAAAAATATATCCAAATATGGATTTTCAATGAGCTACATAAGTGAAACTAGTGAAAAAATTTTGATTTTTTAAAATAAAATGTGATAATTATTAATATATATATATATATATATATATATATATATATATATATATATATATATATATATATATNATATATATATATATATATATATATATATATATATATATATATATATATATTGAAATTTATTTTTTGTAAAAGGCAAGCAAACTTTATATATAATTTGGATGTGAAATTAAAATATTCTGTCATGGTCATTCTTTGTAGATATTTTGAACTTTTGGAGGTAAGCTTCGTTGACATTATTCTCTTAATATTTCTGCATTTGGTGATGACAATGTTAAATTAAAATTAGGACTATGAATGATTCGAGTTGATATGATCATAGATCAAGTTTAGTAATTTTTTTTTTCGATCTTGATTAAAGGGATGCCTTGCTATAAGATAGCTAAATGTGATATTGATTTTTGGTAGGCTTGGTTAGGTAAATTTGACTAGAGCTTAATTCAAGCCAAATTTTGATTTAATTTTCAATATTCTCTTGCAAAAATACATGCATCTATGCATGCATTGATACACGGGAAAGCATTTTTGCGTTGATGCATACATATGAATAAAAGTCCACATATATTATACATAAATGAAATTAAATATACATCTATTCATATATTCGATCTGGAGCTAACTGAATTTGGTTTGCCCTACGTAATCCAAGTTTGATTCAAGTTAAGCTTGGACATAAGTTTTAACTTGGGTTTGATGGAAGCTTGAAATCAGTATGATCATGAAGTGGTCCATAATATTTGAATTAAATTCTCAAAAAATGTATAAATTAATGCATTTCAAATATAATCCTAAAAAATGTTAACCTTCTTGGTAGAGCAAATTGTCGGTCAACTTTTTGAAAATCGAAAATAATTTTGAAATTTAATTTAATATAAGAGGTATATAGTTTTGATTTTGAAATTAGTATGTTTTAATTTTGAAAAAAAATGAGATCAAATAGATCTCATTCGTTTAATAGTTTGCATAATTGTGCCAAATATCGTGAATACTACACCTTCCTGAAAGATAAGTGTATATCTCGACGATGACATCCGTTTGACTTGCGAATCTTTTTTGTGTGATCGACAAATTCCTCTATTTAATATAAAGATTAAATAAGGTTTATTTTACCTATGTTCCAAATTCCCTATAGAGACAAACCCTATTGTTAGTTACATCCAAATGATGAGGGTTTGCTTGAGAAATCTCTCGATGATGATCAGATGTACTAGTCTTCAAGATTTCAAGGTTTAGGTTTTCACGGTAGAACGTGGAAATATAAGTGAGAGTGACATAAATAAGAACAATTATTTTCAGAAATTCAAAGAATGGAAAGGTAGTAGATGTCAAAGATCATGATGAGAAACTTCAGTAACTTCCCAAACTATCCTCATGTGTGACTGAATTTTGGAGACGATGTTATTTAAGTGTTTAATGCTGCTAATTTTATTATTTGGGACTTACATTTGCATAATATTCTATTATGCAAATAGCCCGCAGAGATAAGAGGGTTTACGTCGTACCACATGACAACCTCAAAATCTAAGGCGAGTTA
The DNA here is from genome assembly GCA_003013225.1 of Phalaenopsis aphrodite. Classification (NCBI taxonomy): domain Eukaryota; kingdom Viridiplantae; phylum Streptophyta; class Magnoliopsida; order Asparagales; family Orchidaceae; genus Phalaenopsis; species Phalaenopsis aphrodite. The sequence continues at coordinate 672,468 of NEWO01000143.1, forward strand.
GGACTTACACTGCACAACATAGTTGTACAGGAGCTTAAAGAGGGTGTGAGGATTTACGTCGCGCTGGGCGAGCTACATCGAAGTTCTATAGGTTATTGTTTAGACTAAGGAGAGAGTTTAACTGGTGTAGACTTGTTTTGTTTTTGTAGAATGACGACCACCTTCACTTGTAGTCCGTTCTAAGCTCCTTATCCCGCTGTCCACAAAGTTGGTTTCATGCTCCTCGTCGAGGTAGTAGTCTTAAAGTCTAAGGTTCAAAAGGTTTTACCAGGCGTGTTTTAAAGTCTTGGTTTTGTTGTCATTATGGGGGGGGGTTAAAGTTGATTAGAGTGACACCGGTTAGGATCCCACGGTTCTCTTGTTCCGGTATCAATATTTTCTTTTGAATTTACTTAGTTTAAATGAATTGTGAAACCCATTTAAACTTGAGAGATCTCGTTAGTAATCGTGAGTTACCTTTTCCAAGGGACTCCCGTAAATTCGAAAGGAGATGTTATGTTTTTGTTTTGGTTTTTTGTTTTGAAAATGTTGTTTAACTTTTGAAAATTATTTTGTTTTGCAAATGAAATCGCAATCAGTGCGTGCATGATATGTTAGAGCAATAGTAAATTATAGTAAAAAAAATAAGAATAAATAAAATGTATCTGCGTACCTGACATATCTACTGCTACTGTCCCTGCTGTGTGATTAGCTCACAAAACAAAATATAATTTGGAGGGAATTTTAATAAATTGCAGAAGAAGAAAACAGTAAGCAGCAGAACAACTAGTACCAGTAGCTAGGAATTCCAAACAGGTGATCCTAATACTTCTTACAACTTTCTACAACGATTGATGACTCCAAACAACAACTTAGACTCTTCCTACAACTATTTACAACGATCGACAACTCCAAAAAACAACTTGGATGTTTCCTACAGCCTTCTACAGGGATCGACAACTCCAAAAAACAACTTAGACACTTCATACAGCCTCCTATAGTGATCGACAACTCCAAACAACTTGGATACTTCCTACATCGATCGACAACCTTAAACAACACTTAATACAACCATTTCTCAGCCCAAAAAGCACTAAACAACAGTCTAGAGCACTTGTAAGCTTTCAAACAACACTTCCTAGCACTTTTTCATCTCAAAACAACATTAAACAGCAGCCTACAACACTTGTAAGCTTTGAAATAGTACTTATAGCACTTTCTTAGCTCTAAACAACACTTAATTAGCTCTAAACAACCACCAACAACACCAGACAACACGTAATTAGCTCCAAACAGCTACCTGCAGGACTAGACAACACTTTTAAGCCAAAACAACGACTTACTGCTCCAAACGGTCATTTAAATGTCCAGTGTTTTTAAAGGCTTTAAACCGCAAGTATAACGACCTCGAAGAAGTGAATAAATTCGAAGCATGAAAAGACGTCATTCATGTTAAGAAATCGAGGTACTTCTCTTGCAAAAGTAAGGATTTGGGTGGTCTAGATATAGGGCTTAAGTTTTGGGCATGTAGAAAATATAAGAATTGTGTGGTATGCATATAAGAATTTACGCCAATGTGTTAGATATGCGAATACATGGCAATTGAGTGGTACACATGTAATAAAAAAGTAAACTTTAGGCGTTAGTCATGTAAATACATATAAATTGGGTGGTATATATATGTAAAGATCAATTCTGAAGCAGCAAAAGTGTTAGGCATGGGTCAGCGAATAACTTAGAACATTTTGGAGCCAGGACAACTTCAACCTTGCCGTACCATCCAATTACACATAAAAAACTTCATCTGATGTAGGAAATTTAAGACCTAGTACTTACCATGCTGAACCACCAAATCCGAAAAAGCATTCATGTATGTGTTATTAAAAAATGGTCTTAGAATTCCAAAAATCCTTGCTAGCAATGTTAGGCGGTTTTCGGGTAATGGTCATTTTTAAGCTCATAATGATTGGTGTTAACCACAAGCAATGTTCACTTTCACAACATGACAATCTTAGGGTCCGTTTTGGGCAGCTTATTTGGTGCGGTGACGTTTTCAAAACACACATGACATATTTGGGTAAACTGCGTTTTGGCAGCTTACGCGTTTTCAAAATACTGAAAATAACGTTTTCACACCGCATCAATCTAGGTGCTGTGACAGTTTTCTGGCTACGATCTGGTTTTTCCAAAAAAAAAAATTGTAATAGCCACCATACATAGCTTATCGACAGATTTTTTTTAATCAGCTTATCAACAGATTATTCAATAAGCTGCAGCTGCCCCAAACAAACCCTTAATCTTTTGACAGATTTACATGCACCTCACGCAAGTGCTATGCATTTACTTCCCTAACACCCAAAGTTTAGTATCAGTTTCATAAACGTATGCATAAAACAATTTCAAATAGAGTCTGTGTAACTAATGAAATCAGATTGGTCTCAAGGTTTAATTCACAAAAATTTTGTTAATTTACTTAAACGGTTAACACCATATATTCGTGGAAAATTTTACATGCATGCCACTCAATCCTTATATTCTACATATCTAACATCCGAATTTCCATCCCAATCAAAAAGAGCAGAAAATCTCATAATTCCATTTCATAAATACACCACCCAATTTCAATCAGATAAAAAAATCCCTTTAGAAAGAACAAAAAAAAATGGTAGTTAGTTTTACATACCAGATAGAAGAAATCCTTCATCTTAAGGAAAGGAGCTGCAGCAGTGTGAGGAGAGGAGGATGAGGGCAGCTTCAGTCGAGCGAGGAAGAGAGGCGGAGGGGAGGTCGAATGGGAAGGAGGGAGCCGACGAGTGTTTATGTGCAGTGAGGCGAGCGAATGCTTCCTCTGCGTGAGGAAGAAGGCCGAACGA
>NEWO01000143.1:680136-699087 GCA_003013225.1 Phalaenopsis aphrodite
AATTAGCTCCAAACAACCACCAACAGTACCAGACAACACTTTGTTAGCTCCAAACAATCACCTGCACGACTAGACAACACTTTTAAGCCAAAACAACAACTTACTGCTCCAAACAATTATTTAAATGTCCCAAGTAGCAATTATAAAACATCCTCGAAACAATAAAAGCATCGAGTAAGGGCTCCCCCCCGTGTTTTTAAAGGCTCTACACCGCAGGTTTAACAGCCTCGAAGAAGTGAATAAATTCTAAGCATGAAAAAACGTCCTTCATGTTAAGAAACAAAGGTACCTCTCTTGTAAAATTAAGGATTTGGGTGGTGTAGATATAAGGTTTAAGTTTTGGGCATGGAAATAAAAAGGTAAACTTTAGGTGTTAGGCATGTAAATACATATAAATTGGGTGGAAGATATATGTAAAGATCAATTCTGAAGCAGCAAGAGTGTTGAGGCATGGCGCAACGAATAGCTTAGAACATTTTGGAGCTAGGACAACTTCAACCTTGCCGTACCATCCAATTACACTCCTAAAAAACTTCATTCCGATGTAGGAAATTCAAGACCTAGTACGTACCATGCTGAACCACAAAATCAGAAAAAGCATTCATGTATGTGCTATTAAAAAATGGTCTTAGAATTTCAAAAATCCTTGCTAGCGATGTTAGGCGGTTTTCGGGTAATGGTCACCTCTAAGCTCATAATGATTGGTGTTAACCACATGCAATGTTCACTTTCACAACATGACAATCTTAATCCTTTGACAGATTTACATGCACCTCACGCAAGTGCTTTGCATATACATCCCTAACACCCAAAGTTTAGTATCAGTTTCATAAACCTATGCATGAAGGGGTGTACTCAACATTAAACAATTTCAAATAGAGTCTGTGTAACTAATGAAATCAGATTGGTCTCAAGGTTTAATTCGTGAAAATTTTGTTAATTTACTTAAACGGTTAGCAACATAAATTCATGGAAAATTTACATGCATGCCACTCAATCCATATATTCTACATATCTAACATCCAAATTTCCATCCCAATCAAAAAGAGCAGAAAACCTCACAATTCCATTTCATAAATAAACCACCCAGTTTCAATCAGATAAGAAAAACCCCCTTTTAGAAAGAACAAAAAAAATGGCAGTTAGTTTTACATACTAGATAGAGAAAATCCTTCACCTCAGGGAAATAAGCTGCAATAGTGTGAGGAGAGGAGGATACTAGCAGCTTCAGTCGAGCGAGGAAGAGAGGCAGAGCGGAGGTCGAATAGGAAGGAGGGAGCCGACGAGTATTTTCTGGCATAGATGGGGAAGGCGAATCGAATGACTATTCAGTCGCACGAGGAAGAGAGGAGGCGGAGGGCTTCGGTGCAGGAGGCGACGAGTAGGCGAGTGGGGTTCTTCGACGCAGAGGGGGTTTCGGGCGAGAGAGGACGGGACGAGCGGGAGAGCTGAGAGATTGAAGGTTACGGGAGAGGCCAACTAGTATGGCCGAAGATTCGAGGGAGCCGTTACGTGAAAGCTTTGACGGGGAATTGGATAGTTTTCTTTGATGTAGCCGACTCAATTGGAAAAATTTAACACCAAAATATTTTCAATTAATATGAGTTTTAAATGCTCCGTTTGAAATTTGAAATTTAAAATTTGAAATTCTGTGAGTTGGTGATTAGCTCGAGCCCGAGTCGAACCTGGTTTGATTCCGGGCCCGCGTCCCGCTAAAAAATAATGTGCATCGATTTGTGCCATTTGTGCTCACGCATGATCTTAGAAATGTGTCCTTCCCGGCTAAAATTTACGTTCCGGACGCGTCGACGAGGTCCGTCGTTTGATCAGCCGGGGTCGTCTAGACGGGATAAACGACGGTCGGGCAAAAAATGTGTCAACTTCGTGCATGGTGTAGCGAGTGCGTTGCTGAGTCACGAAGGGTTCTATTAAGGCTGTCTGATCCTGTAGGAGCTCATTTTCGGGCCCTCTACATGTTGGTCCTTAGCCCTTGCAACTAGAGGTTGAGTTCGTGGAACCACTCATGCGAGTTCTTCACAAAAATGAGTTAAGAATTGGTTTGAAGTTTTACTGGAGGTGGACTCCATTACTAGCCCGCTAGGATGGTCAATAATGAACTCCTAAAGCAAGTTCCTGAGTTCTAAAAGTAGGAGACTAAGACCTCGCTGAAAATGAGGTCAACTGGCGATGAACTTAATCCTGATAGGGTTTATTTTACGTGGGTTTCAAGTTCCCTATAGATGCAAACTCCTATAGTTAATTGCATCCCAAATGACGGGGGTCATTTTAGAAAATTTTCGATAATGATCTGAGGTACTAGTCTTTAAGATTTCAGGGTTTAGGTTCTTACGGTAGGACGTGGAAAAGCAAGTGAGAGTGACACAAATAGGACCAATTATTTTCAGGAGTCCATAGAAAGGAAAATGTAAGAGATGTCATCGATCCTGAGGAGAAACCTCAATAACTTTCCAAACTATCCTAATGTGTGACTGAGTTTTAGAGACGATGTTTTTTAGGTGTTTAATTCTGCAAATTTTATTATTTGAGACTTACATTTGCATAATATTCGATTATGCAAATAACCCGCAGAGATGAGAGAGCTCTCCCGTACGATCATGTTGTGCAGCGACGCAAATCCTCACACCCTCTTTAGGCTCCTGTACAATCATGTTGTGCGGCGTAAAATGAACACTTGACAATGTAATCATCTTAATTGAAAACTATATTGCATTTCGTTCCAGTATTTTAGTTAATTTTGTTCTTACGGTTGAAAATTTTAATTAATATTGTAATCATCTTATGTTACTGTCAATCTCTATGTATGCCATCAGAACTACTAAGGGCCAAATGTGACTAAGTCCTTTACTTCTTGTTGTCTTTGATATGTGTTTCAATATTTTCATTAATCGATAGCCTGTATTGTTCCGCGCAGCAATTTTTTATTTCCAATAGAATAATTTCCTCATCATCATTAGCCTTATTTTAAGTTCTTATTTTGTTAAAATTGAGTTAGTTATTTTGTGTTCGTTCACAACCTGTCACTCAAAATAAAATCAACCTTTTTGAGCACAAAAAAAAAAAAAAAAATCAATCCTGTTAGATAGGGATGGCGGGAGAGCTTCCTATTGAATGCTTTCACTTTATTATATTGATTTTCTTATTCTGACATTATATTTAAAGGCTCTTGTTCTTTCAGGATTTGCAAAATTTTCATGTCTTATGTTATAGATTTGGTTAACTTGATTCGCAGAAGAGGAAACTGTCAGACATGTTAGGTTCTCAATGGGGGAGAGATGAGCTTGAACGCTTCTATGAAGCCTACCGTAAACATGGGAGGGATTGGAGAAAGGTCTTCTTTCTTTTTCTAAGTCGAGATTTAATATTCCTTTTTGAATGATAAATGTTCTTTTTCTTATTTACTTAAAATTTTCTGTTTCTTTTCCTTCGTCTTCGGCTTTACTGTATGGGAAATATATTATTTATTTCAAGAATACTGGAAGGCTTAAATGTTGTAAAATTTTTTTTTTATGCTATATTTCATTTTTCAATTATCGAATCATACTTCTATGCTTGCAGTGTAGTTTATGCCAATATTTATTGTCTTGGTTTCTAGATTGCTGCAGCAGTACGAAACAGACCTCCAGAAATGGTGGAAGCTCTTTACAACATGAATAAGGTAAAAATATATTTATAATATTACTTCTCTCAATTAACTCCATGACCGCTAGAAACAGTTCAGCTGGGCCCAAAATTCAACTCCCTGTTTTTATGCATTCTCAACAAGTAAAAAAAAAGTATTAGTGTTTTTCCTCAAAAAACCAAGAGTTTATGCAATGCAGTGAACTCATGAAAACTTTATTACACATGTAGATAGTCCAAGGCTTGCTAATCTGTATTCAGAGTTTGTATTTCTTTAAATTACTGAGAAGTTGTCAACTTGTTATGATATTTTCTTTTCTTAATGCTACTATCAATCTCAAGTTGAAAGCAGTGTTTTCTCAGTTTTATGATTGCTTAATCATCACTCATGCATTTTATTTTTTTCATGTCATTCACTTTTTTGTTCAAACTATTTAAGGACATTTACATACATAGCGCACAACTCTTTTGTTCTACGTCACATAAGTACATTGAACGAATTTACATACATTTACATCACATAAAAAATAGCACGAAGTACCAATTTTTAACAGTCAAATCCACCTTTTCATGCATAGGGAAGGCGCCATGCATATAAATATGAAAGTTTTGGCATGAGATATGTAAATCCATAAGAATTGCTTGCTATGAATGTAAATTTCCCATCTATTTAATGTTCAATTTTATATGTTCTATGGTATAGATTTTTTTTTCTCTTTTATTAATTATATTGCTTTCCAGCCCAGCTATCCTGATCAGGCTTTCTAGCATATAACGGAATATTCTCTTCTACAGAGAAAAAAAATCGTTAATTGTGCCGTTTTGCTAATAAATTTGAATCAGAGTTGCATTAATTTTTAAGCATATTAAGAAAATTTTTCTTGAGACAAACCTGTTGGTCCTATGCATGCTTTAAGCTGCATGCTTGCCTGGAAAGCTTTGAAAGAAAATTGAACAATTCAAACTATTGTTGATAATCAAGTTCGAAAATTGATTAGTTAGATTTAAATCTACTAAGCGTCGACAAAGACAGTAGAAATGCTCTGTTAAACTTTGAATGTACAGTATATTGCTTGCATATAGCAACAATGTTGTGTATTTGAAGTATTAAAAAAAGAAAGAGAAAGCCATACTCTGCATTGAAAATTTTGATATAAAAAAAAAGAATGTTCTTGTTGATATGCCATGTGCATTAAATAAATAATGAAAGAATGATAAATATAGAAAAAAATTGAGCAATAAAAAATCTTCAATGTTTATTCTTTATGATCTAAATTGAGAAGAATGAAGCATGTTTAATACAATATGTGTTCATTTTGAACCTAATAGTTACCTAAGTGTTCTTTTAATCTTCATATTCTTTTTTTTTCCGTTTTCTCTTGAAAATTGATCTATAGGTTGAATCAAATATTTATTCTTAAAAAAGTGATATCTGAGTATTTGGAAAGTAGAAAAAGATTGTAAGACATCCTAATTCATGCTTAGCATGTTATGATGCTATATTTCATTGTACATTTCTTTGAAAGCATTGTGTAACTTGAGCATATGTGTATTACACCATAATAAAGCCTGTACATCACCATATACTCAATTAAATAATAATTAATAATAAGAGAACGAGAAATAAACTAGTAAACTTATCATACAAACTACTTTACCACAATTCTGATGTATTCATCAAAACAAAACCTAACTCAACAACTAGGCTATACAATTAAGGAATAAGCAGATGAGCAAAGCATTGCTCAATAGGAACCATCCTGCCTTCTACAACTAAAGTCAAATGCCCATTATAATCCTTCCATCTACTAATAAATATGCATGAAAAGTATACGGATGTACATATTAACATCACCCTAGAGAATATGCCATGATAATATGTCTTTGTACAATGTCTTCTACTTCATTAAGATTAAAGATTTCCATCACATTTAAACTATTTGTTAGTCATACAAAGATTTAACACCATTAAATAAAAAAATTAATAAGGTCGAAAAATCAATCAGTTATTGACATGCTAACCCCGATGTACTCATCACCCAGTGTGGGTAAATAGGCTCACAGAATTACTCTCTTGTACACACGATTGAGTGGTGCTTTGACAGTGTAGACAATAATCCTCTGAAAATTATTGTTGGTGACTAATACACATCACATTACAGTGGTGTCTTGCATCTCCAAATAAAATCTCCTATAAGTATTGACCACATCAATTGTAGGTTTGTAACATCAATATCATAACTTCAAATTTCTTCTATCTCAAATGAAAATATGCTTGAACATTATGTTTCAATAAGTAAATACAATGAGGAACTTTGTCTTCACCGTGAGTTTACAATCTTCTAATAAATGGTTCTAGTAGATCCTTTGTTTCATGATAAGGGTGGGCATGATTTTGTTTGATTCTAATTTGGCCAATGCTTGCTATACATTCAAAATGACATGTAAGGTAGAAACAAAATGGAACCTATAAAAAATGAAACTAATTAGGTTTATTTTGATGTATGTATATATGTATGTATTCTCCACCCCCATCTGAGACCAAAGAAGCAAAGTGCTCAGCTAGAGACAGTGATTCCTTCTCCTTCTGATCAGCTTCAAGTTATCGACACTATTGATCATCAGAAGTATACACTTGAAGATGCCATTATCCTCACAGGTAATATGCCAACCATTTATCCCCACACAAGGCTCATGATGTAGGTTCCCCGTTTATGGAACCTCTTTTCGTGGGGGCGGGGGAGACATTTGAGACTTCACCTGCCCTAGAACCTATCATTGATGTAACGAGTGACAATATTTCTACTGTGTTTCTACCACCTCATCAGGACGAGCAAATTGTTATTGTTACTTGGGCACATGAGGCTCATGATATGCAACAACCTATACCTATCCGATCACCTTTGGACCAATCCACTGATCAGATGAGTCAATCCTTAGATGAGAAATGACAGGTTTATACATATAGGAAGATGAAGAAGAATGGAGGCCTATTATCAAACTTGATGGATGATACATTAATTGTTTCGGGTAATGAAAACAAACTTAAACCAGAGGCAGAGGCAAGGTTAAATTGGATCTTTCGCATGCTAACTGAATCTGCGAGTGTTGACAAACTATTGGCGTACTTTTTTTCTATGTTTACCTTTTAATCTTTTTTTTGGGTATACATGTACTTTTTTGTGTGTATTGTATGCCGTGTGGTTAGGGTGCCAATTTGGGCCCTTTCATCCAAACTATCTGTACCTTTCCTTTTATTAATATATTCACCTTTGGGTTTTCTATATATATATATATATATATATATATATATATATATATATATATATATATATATATATATATATATATATATATATATATANTATATATATATATATATATATATATATATATATATATATATATATATATATATATAGATGTATGTATGTATGATGTAGCGTACGTCTCAAAGAGACACTCCTCATATTGCACAATTCTAAGTAGTGCTGTAAATTTAATCATTTTTGGTTCTTTAAGGCTACGATTGTTGCACCCAAATTAATCCCCTTTTAAGACCGGCTGAGGTGTGACAGAGACTGACAATTTGGTTTGACCAACTCTCGCCAGCACTCGTCCTGATTTTTGTAATCTGGATCCAGTGGGTGCTGAAATAGTATAACTGGTTTGCCGCAACAGTTGTGATACATTGTATTTCAAATACATTTTTGGAAGCATGAAAGTCATATAATCCAAAATATGAAAACTATACCGGCTCTTAAATCCAATATAATAAAAATACACATGCCCAGAAAGTATGCACCAACACCCAAAACTATCATGCAAAAACTGTATAAAGACACAATTGGCAGCTCGCTCATGAAGAATGAGCAATAACGAGCTCAGAGAAATAATCATATCTAACATAAGATTTTATACATGAAAAAAAAATAGTGTGTATGCTCATATGAAACTTTACATTTTTGTATATAATCATAACCTGCTCGAATAATAGAAAACATGAAAAAAGAGCAGGTGCAGGTAGTATAGAAAATTAACTGTAGTGTAACATGCAGATCGTAAACATGAAATCACAAGTATATAAAAACATGTTCATAAGCATGTTCATTAATTTCATAGAGACAATATCATATTAATATCACTTGTTTAATATATAAGGTTTAACTATTTTCATGTTCTTTTGTCATAGTTCGTCACCCTGCCCCAAATATTATATAAATTATCGATAAAGGTTTGACTTCCTCCAACATAGCAATTATCGCCATCCACTCATGATATCCACGATTCCTTAACGTTTTGCCGCCGCCTAATTCCAATGGTCCCATAGTTTTGTCCCTGTATAAATATCAGGAGTCAGGAATACTACATCTCTACATAATGTATTTGCAAGCACTCATGTAATAGTCTATTCCCTAACATTTCTTGTGACATTTAAATCTTAATTCCTGCATCAAACTTTTATCAGACATTATATGTATTATAGGCATAGACATGAGGCATAACACTTTAATATATGCATTCATGTGTAGCATAACCTGATTATAACATTATATATCGTAAGAAAAGTAAACGTGCATTTATATATTTAATTGCAAATATTTATTTACAATATGCATGAAGTTTTAAATGCATCTATGTTAAATATAAATCAAATTATAGAAGATTATTTTTCCTAAATTAACACAAAATTATTTCACTTGATTAGACCGAGTAGCTCTACGACGAGTTTCTATACGCTCTCATCGGGCTCGCCGCCTCTTGTACACCACCTGGGGAACGTAGACATCATAATAAATCATAAAACTCGGGTCAAAACATGAATTAACCCAAAAATATACTTTAATTGCCAAAATATACTTTAAAAAAGGTTTTCAGCATAAATTTGTCTCTTCCGAATACACCAAATTCCTTCCCAACTCTTCTAACACCTTAATCTTCACTCTTCCCTTGCTAATTTCATACTAAAACTCATGTGGAATCTTTCAAGTTGCTTTTCATGCTTCCGATAAAATATTAGCGCCTCTGACGACTACTGGAAACAAAGAAAGCACGAAAACAAGACACACTTCATACAGAATTGTGGGGAAGGAAATATAAGCTTCAAATATTGTGAATGAAGGGCTCACACTTACAAAAATTGCCCGACAGCCATGTTAAGGCTTCTCTCGCCCGGTTCGCCTGCTAGCCAGCGACCCTTGCACTATAGCAAGGGTTGCGGGCTCTACTTCTCCCGAGCTTTAGTGATTGCGTGAAGGAGAAGGACAATAAGAGAGAAGGAATATGAGAGGAAAATCATAGCACGAGACTCTCTGTTCGACCGAACGAAGGGATTAAAATGTGTGAGGGCCGGTTGTGAACAGTTGATCTGAGGATTAAGGGTGAACTAATTAGGGATTAATTGGGTTAATTAAATATATAACTTCAAAATTTTATATCTTCTAATCCACTAATAATTCATGCTTGATGCTTTATATGAAATTAATCGATTTCTTATTTAAAATTTTATAGAAATTTCGGGAGATTGAAAATTTTTGCGGTGCATTTCAATTGTGTCCAACTTTACCTAGCATTATGAAATTTGGGCATTACTGCTTCCCCATTCTTATAAAAATTTTGTCCTCAAAATTTTCTGAATTTACTGGAATAAGAAGGATATTTCTGTGGCATGTCTTCTTCTTTTTCCCATGTTGCTTCCTTTATAGGCATATGTTTTCATTTTATCTTCACAAAAAAGATAGCTTGTTACTGAGCCTCTTAGTATCAATAGCTAAAATCTTCTCCGGCTCTTCAATATATGTGAGATTCTTCTGTACTTCAATATCTTCATGTGAAATTCTCTGCTCTAAATTTGAAACCCATTTCCTTAACATTAAAATGTGAAACACATCGTGTGTATCTGACATATCCGTAGGTAACACTAATATGTAGGCAATTGGTTCGATTCATTCTATAATTTCAAAGGAACTAATGTACTTGGGACTCAACTTGCTTCTTTGATGAAATCTAGTTGTACCATTCATTAACCTGACTTTCAGAAATATGAAAGCTCGAACTTTAAAGTTGATTGCTTTGTGCTTTGAGTCGTAGTATTTTTGCTGTCGATCCTGAATAGTTTTCAAACAATCTCTAATTAATCTGATTTTCTCTATGGTTTCGTCAACGAGCTCAAGACCTAACTTTTAGCTTTCGCCCATTTCAATCCAATCGAGTGGAGTTCTGTAACAAAACATCATAAGAAGCCATTTTGATACTATATTGATAACTATTATATTAAGCAAACACGATCATTGGAATGTGATCTTTCCAACTATTTCCAAAGTTGAGAACACAATCTTAACAGATCATCCAACACTTCAATTGTTCTTTTTGATAGTTCGTCAGTTTGTGGATGAAATGCAATGCTAAAAGTAACTATGTACCCAAACTTTATTGAATGTATTTCCAAAACATGGACTTGAATCCTCCATTTCTATCAAAAATAATAACTTTTGAAATACCGTGCAATCTGATATTTCTTTGACATATAATCTGGCCAGCTTTTCTACTAAATCTGTCTGTCTGAGTTTCAAGATATGAGCTAACTTGGTTAATCTGTCAATAATAACCTAAATACTGTTGTGGCCCTGCTGGATCGAGGAAATCTAAAAAAAAAATCCATAACAATTTATTCCCATTTCCATTAAGGTATTGACAATGATTGTAGCAATTCACCGGGTCTCTGATGCGAAGTCTTTACAATCTGACATGTTTGACATTTAGATACATATGCAGCAACATCCTTCTTCGTACTTGACCATAGAATGCCAATTTTAAATCCTTGTACATTTTGTGCTATTTGGATGGACTTTGTACCCCGAATGAAGAGCTTCATGTAGAATTTTTTGTCTCAAATCATAATCAACAGTTACCCATAACTACAACTTATTTCGAATAATGCCATATTGATCAACAATCATATCAGTCCTTGTGAGCTGTCTTGATTTTATTTAGGAAATTAGTTTGCATTGTTTGTTGATTTAAATAACGCATAACCTAATCTTCTAACTTTCATTTGTAAATCATCAATTTATTTAATTAACTCTGGCTTCTGAGTAAGAATCCAACTTGCACTACCTGTGGATTTATGGCTCAATGCATCGACAACTACATTTGCTCGACCCAGACAATATTGTATATCTAAAACGTAGTCTTTGATCAACTTTAACCACAGTTGCTGTTTCAAATTCAACTCTTTTGTGTGAAAATGTACTTTAAACTTTGATGATTTGTAAAAGCTTCACATTTCATGCTATATAAATAATATCGTCAAATTTTGAGAGCAAATACTATAAAAGCTATTCGTCAGATTTTTTCTTTCATGTTACTTCAACTGTCTGAATGCATAAGCTATCACTTTTTAATTCTGCATTAAAAGACAACCTAAACCTCTTAATGATACATCACCGTAGATCTGGAATCTGTCTATGCCTAACGGAAGAGCTAACACTAGTGCAGTAGTGAAATGTTTCTTAAACTCTTGAAAACTATGATCACATTCTGCATTCCACTCAAATTGGACATATTTTTTCATTAGCTTAGATACGACATAGCTATTTGTGAAAAACCTTTGACAAATCTCTTGTAAAATCCCGCCAAAGTAAGCATCTGTTTACCTCTGTAACATTCTTTGGAGTAGGTCATTCCACAATTGCTTTGACACTTTAAAGATCTACTTAAATTCCTTGGTTGTTGATAATGTGTTTCAAAAATGCAGTGCTTCGTTAGCCAAAATAGACAAAATTTTGCATATAATAGATTTTCTCTCAGCAACTCCAATATCATTCTCAATTACTTGGCATGATCTTCATCAGTTATTGAATAAATCAGAAAATCTTAAATTAAAATAATAACAAATTGATCTTCATACGGCTTGAAGATTTGATTCATCAGGTCCATGAAAATTATAGGAACATTAGTTAAATCAAAATGCATAATTAAAAATTTATAATGACCATGCCTGATCCCAAAAGCTGTCCTAATTATATCTGCCTCCTTTACTCTGATCTTATGATATTCCGATCTCAAATCAATTTGTGAAAATACAGTTGCACTCTCTAAGCAGTCAAATAAATCATCAATCATGGGCAAAGGATATTTATTCTTGATTGTCTCCTTAATCAGCTCTCTGTTATCAATATATAGCCACATTGATCCATCTTTTTTCTTGACAAACAATACTGGAGCACTCTTACTTGGCTTTTGAAAACCCTCATCGATCAATTCCTATTACTGACCCTTCAATTCTTGCAATTTTTTCAGAGTCTTCCTTTAAGGAGATTTGAATATTTTGCATACGTTCGTAGTTGCACGTCAATGCCAAATTAAACATCTCGTTTTGGCGGTAGTCCTGACAATTCTTTAGGGAATACATCAGAAAATATTGAAAATATTGAGATGTTTTCAATTTCTTTACATCTTTATTTAACACTTCTAGTTTTGCTAAAAATACCAGCTCACAACATCACAAACATTTCTCAACTTTTACTGCACTAATCAGAGAAGATTGTGCATTTCGATCATATAAGATATATAATGGCTTTTTACCAGACAATTTCAGTTTCACCCATCTTGTTTAGCCTTCCATTGTAGCAAAATAATTTGCCAACCAATTCATCCCCAAAACAATATGAAATGCCTGAATTGGTATGATAGTCAACTCCGATGACAACTTTTTATCATGCACTACACATTTTCTATTGACATAAAACCCACTTCTCAAATGCATAATAACACACAAAGTAGAACTAAAATTTATAATATCAACATGTAAACTGATAACAACTCATCAGAAATAAAACATTGTGATGCACCTGAATCAAATAGATCAGTGCAGACTAATATTGAAATAGGAGTGTACTTGTACCATTTCTTCAGATTTGTTGGCTTTTTAAGGGGTAATTGCAAAATCTCGGGCTCTTAATCGATTGCCTGCTATTTACTGTTTTTTTTCTTTTCTTGCGACGGTCCTCATTTGTAACATTTTCCGGACCTGATCAAGCACAACCCAAAATTCTCTTCCCACACTTTTCACAAACTAGATTTTTTATTTGAAGCTGTTTCTGCTTGCCTTTTGATTTACTTTTTCCTGCTTTGAAAGTTCTCTCTTTTGCCAAAATTCTTTCGCTTTCCCACTTAAGGTTGCCACTGATGAATGGAAAAATTAAGCTCATTTTCAATTGTTCTTGCCCTTTCAACATGCACGGAGAAATCACTGATTTTAAACGATGCTAAGGCTATTCTCAACTGATCTCTGAGCCTGCGTAGAAATCTGTGACAGCTTTTTTTCTGGGCGTTGACATAGTGGGGTGCATATCTGGAAAGAAGTGAATTCTACCTCTTATTGCAAAATTGTCTTGGACCCCTGAGTTAGATTGAAAAACTTCTGCAATGCTAATCTGGCTGAAGGTGGAATAAATCAATCTTTAAAGTTTTTAACAAATTCTTTCCAATGAATCTGTGGAAAAGGTGTTAGTTAAAAATTTTCCCTATGCTGCGCCTGCCACTACCTTTTTGCTTCGCCTTCTAACATGAAAATAGCTAGCACAACTTTTCTCTTTTCATGACAAATCATATCAGCGAGAATTTTTTTAATCCTCAAAAGTCAATGTTCAGCAACTGTAGGTAGGATCACTAGCACTCTTGAATGTAGGTGGCTTTAAAGACCAAAATATCTTTAAGTGTCAATCCACTTATGCTCTAGTTTCAGATCTAGGCCTGTACTGGTGGAGGATCTTTAGATAACAACCTTTTTATCAACCACTAGTGATATCAGTTGCACAATGCCCTGTAGCTCAGTACTTCTAGTGTATGCATTTGTCTGGTCCTAATTTTCAATTTTTCCAAAATAGTGTCAGCTCGAACTTCATGCTCTTTATATGACCTGAAAGACTAAACTTCAGTACTTTTTGATTATTTTGTAGATATATTTATTTGTATTGGCACAGTCTATTATTCACATGCAATTTATCATATAATTTTTTTTTGTGCACACGTGACACTTTAAATCGTAAGGGTTTCCCACCATAGATTCATTAACCCATAGCTCTGTATAAATCAATTCATATTTATCTTATTCTTTTTCTAAATCTAAGTTGCTTCCATCATTCTTTTCATCCAATGACCATGTTTAACCATCCTCTGATACCATTTTCTGTCACACCCAAATTAATCCCATTTTAGGGTCGGCTGAGGTGTGACAGATCCTTGCAATTTGGTCAGAACAACTCTTACCGGCACTCGTCTTGACTTTTCTTAGTAGGACCCAGTGGGTGATGAAATGATATAACTGGTTTGACGCAACACATGTGATACATTTATTTCAAATACATATTCGGAAGCATGACAATCATTTAATCCAAAATATGAAAACTAAAAAAATGCTAAATCCAATATAATAAAAACACACATACCCAAAACTTATGTACAAAACACCCCAAACTATCGTGCAAAAGCTGTAGAAAGACACACCCGACTACTCGCTCCATTGCTCCTTACTCTTACCTGGAAGACAATTATTAAGAATGAGCAACAACGAGCTCAGGAAAATAATTGTGACTAAGAAACAACGTGCATGCTCGTATGAAACTATACATGTTTGCATACAATCATAACATGCTGGAATAATAAAAATCATGAAGACAACATATACAGGTAGTACAAAAAAAAATAATTGTGTTGTAACATGCAGGTCGTAAACATAAAATTATAAGTATATAAAAACATGTTCATTGATTTCACAGAGGCCATATCATACTAATATTACTTGTTTAATGTATAGGGTTTAACAATTTCCATTTTCTTTTATCATACGTCGTCACCTTTTTCCAAATGTCATATAAACTATCGAGAAAGGTTGGGCTTCCCTTAACATAGCAGTTATCGACAACCCTTGCTGATACCCACAATTCCCTGACGTTTTGTCATCACCTAATTCTAACAGTTTTTAGAGTTTTGCCCTCGTATAAATATCATGTGCTTACAAACAAACATGCAATAGTCCACCCCCTAACATTCCTTGCGACATTTAAATGGTCACTCCTGCATCAAACATTTATCAGACATTACATGTATTATAGGCATAGGCATGAGGCATAACAAATGAATATTTGCAGGAAATTCATATGATATGAGTGTTCATATAGCATAACATGATCATAACATTACATATCGTAAGAAAAGTAATCGTGCTTTAATACATTTAATTGCTAGTTCATTTACAATATGCAGGAAATTCTAAATTGTATCTGTGTTAAAATTGAAATCAACTTATAGAAGGTTATATTTTTTAAATTAGCACAATATTTTTTCACCTGACTAGACGGAGTAGCCCAACGACGAGTTTCTATACGTTCGCCTCGAGCTCACTGTATCATGTATACAACCATGGGAACATAAACATCATAAAAATTCATAAAATTCTGGTTAAAACTTGAATTATCTCAAAAATGTACTAATTGCCAAAACATTCCTCAAAAGAGTTTTTTGGCATAAATGTCTTTTTCAAAAACACCAAATTCCTTTCCAACCCTTGTAACACATTAATATTCACTTTCCCTTGCTAATTTCGTACTAAAACTCATATGTACGCTTTCAATTTGCTTTCAATGCTTGTGATACAATTTCGGCGCCTCTGACGATTATTGGAAACAAGAAAAAACATGAAAAATAGGCAAGCTTCAATATGCAAGTGTGTGGAAGGAAATGAAAGCTTTAAATATCACGAAAGAGGGATTGAAATTTATCCCGGAGCCCTAAAATCCTAAGTTATGGCTTCTCAGTGCCGCCCCACCCGGTTTACCTGCTAGTTTGCGGCCCTTGAACATTAGCAAGGGCCGCGGGATCTGCTTTTCCCGAGTTGTAGTGATCGCGTGAAGGAGTAGGACAATCGGAGATAGAGAGGAGAAGAAGGAATAGGGGAGGAAAATCAAAGAACGAGACTCCGTGCTCGACCGAATGAAGGGATTAAAATGCGTGTGGGTCGGTTTTGAGCAGTGGATCTGAGAATTATGGGAGAATTATTTAGGGAATAATTAGATTAATTAAATGTATAACTTCAAAATTTTATATTTTCCAATACGTTAACGATTCATGCCTGATGATTTATTTGGAATTGATCGATTT
Organism: Phalaenopsis aphrodite; assembly: GCA_003013225.1. Taxonomy (NCBI): domain Eukaryota; kingdom Viridiplantae; phylum Streptophyta; class Magnoliopsida; order Asparagales; family Orchidaceae; genus Phalaenopsis; species Phalaenopsis aphrodite. The sequence continues at coordinate 695,938 of NEWO01000143.1, forward strand.
TTTGTGTAGAATTTTATGAAAATTCCACGAGATGAAATATTTTGGGGTACATTTCAATCGTGCCAAATTTTATTTGGTATTATGAAATTTGTGCGTTACAACGATTTACTTTTATTTGCTCGCAGGTTGAAAAGAAAAATGCCTGTTTTTTCTCCTATCCTGTGTGGGTACATATCTCTCTGATATAAAGTTGAACTACAGTCTGTGGTTGAAATGAGAAATTTAATTTTGATTTTTTGCCAGTAGCTTGTACAGAATTGTACCAAGAGCTTTTGATCACTGTTAGGTACGGTATCCCGGTTTTAAAAAGTGAAAACAATGACGTGCAAAGTACAATCCAGCACCTTTATTAAAAATCTTTGTATTTCTAAGTTTTTCCTTATGTTGGATGATTATTAGTCTGTAGTTGATCATTCAATGCATGGGCCATTAGGCTACCAATGATGATGCTTCAATCTTCTAAATTTGCCTGCAACGTATGCTGATGAATTTTCGCTCTTATTAGCATTGTTCATTTTAATATAGGCTTTGTATGTTTTACATCTATTATTTTTTGTTCGAACAATATAACTTCTTTTCTGCCACATGTTTACCATATTGGTTTTGCAGAAGATACAACATTGAAATTTTTTTTTGTATTGAATTATCATTTGAGAAGTGGAATGAACAATTTATTTTTATTTTTTTAGTATTGAAATATCATTTGAGATATGGAATGCTCTTCTTATATTATTTCAGGCTTACTTATCCCTTCCTGAGGGACATGCAACTGCAGCTGGATTAATAGCGATGATGACTGATCATTACAATATTTTGGTGAGCTCCAACATTGATTGTCATCATTTTTGTATGCCTATGCGCCTGTAATGTCATGCGCTGCACTTGGTTTGCAAATTATTGATGATGTCCTACTCTGAAAACTTGTAATGCATTTAAACAGTGTTTATCTTGCAATTGACACATTTTAGAAAACTGCTGATTCAGTTCCTGAATTAGATTCTAAGACATGTCTCTACATGCCTACTTACGTATGTCAAAAGAACAAGGTCCGTTGGTAGCAGTTTACTTCTTATGGTGTTTATTTTGGCAGTTTTTGAAACACTAGTCATTGTTAAAATATGTTTGCGGTAAAATGTGAGGTTGAGGTGACTGAAAAAAATGGTGGTTGAGGATCACTGCCTTTTGGAATTTGCATCAAATGAATGGTGAAACCATGACAATCTACTCTTGAGTTAGCTCTGATGTAGAGCCATTTGGTGAACTAGGCACTCACAAATCTAGGATTACTAGAGAATGCTGTACTAAAGTTTTATTGATATTGGAGTTAACCCAAACACTAATAGGGAAAACAAATAAAGGTTATAGCCAGAGACACTTGAAATTAGGAAATAACAAAGACACAACACGACTCAAATAGGGCTGAGGGCGACAACGACAGTGCTATGGTTGAGGGGAAATAGTAACTAAAGTGGGTCGAAGGTTGTTGGATGGGCAAAAACAAATGGTAGGTGGCTGGAAGAGGGTGGCAGTCACTACCCGATCCAGGGCTTGGAATCAAACAATTTTGGTACAGACTGGCAGACAGTGAGAGTTAAGTTTTATATATTTATTTTCTATAGGTATTTATTAACAAATGAAAGAGCAATCCAAAAAATTAAATTAAAGCAATATAATTAAATTTATCTCAATGCAGGTTGTCTGCATCTTTTGTAAATATTTTCTCTTCTATTGCTTATTATTTAATCAATTAATTACACTTGAAAAGTCAATTTAAAGCAACAGTGAACTAACTAAAGCCACTGAATACTCATATTTCTAAATTATAGTAATACAAGTAAAAAATATATGCCAATTAAGCTTTCAATAAACCAATATAAAATATTTGATAGTTTAAGAATATGATTACTTATGATGTTTCATGCTATTCAATGAGTTTTACTATATCAATAACAAATCTATATTATTCTATATTTGTACAATCGTCACATGAGTATCATTTAAAAATTATACCAATTAAGATACTTCAATATCAATATCTTTTTTCATTTATGTACACAGATATTTTAGTGTCCCTTGCTTGTACCATAAAAAATGATTCCATCATGATTAAACATGAACACAAAATCATATATGTAATCAATATCATTTATATGCCATCTTATGCTAACAATATAATATATGTAGCTTTAATGACATATTATAATTTTTACTAAACGGAGACCTTACATTCAAGTATGACCAATAAAAAGAAAAGTATATAATCATGATAAATGGATACATGACTTTTATAAATATAAACAACTCATAATATAATTGATTGAGATGAAACAAATTATTTGTGACAAATTGACTCCTGGACAGCTATAAATGGTCGGACAGTGGGAATTAAGTTTTTAGATTTTTTCGATAACTAGTTATTAAATAAAAGAGTCACTAAATAGATAAATTAAAACAGTACAATTAAAAATACTTTATTACAGGTTCTTCGTGTCTTCTATAAATATTTCCTCTTTTATTGCTCATCTTTTGACACTTAATAGGACACATTGGAGAAAAATTATTCATGTAGCCGCCTCAAGTAGTGGGATTAAGGCTTTGTTGTTGTTGTTTTGCTCATCTTTTATTTAATTAATCACACGCGAAAAATTAATTTAGAACAACATTGAGCTAACCAAAGTCAGCGAATACTCACACTTCTAAGCTATATAAATGCAAGGAAAAAAAATAATATGAATGCCAGTGAAGCTTTTAATAAGTCACTCTATTTGAATCTTTTAATAAGTCACTCTATAAATAAATATGAAGCATTTATAAAATATTTGATAGTTTTAAGAATATGCTTCATGATATTCAATTGTTTAATTATATCAATAACATATCTATATCACTCTATTTTATATAACTGCACAAGAACATCTTCTAAAATTTATATCAATTAAAATACTTCAACATGTAGCCAACCCCATGTAGTGGGATTAAGGCTTTGTTGTTTTTGTTTTTGTAAGATACTTTAACATCAATGTCGTTTTTTTTACTTGCACAAGTAACTTCGTGTTCCTCCACTAGTATCGTAAAAGAATAACTTTATCATAGTCAAGCATGTGCATATAAACATATATATATATACATATATATACATATATATATATA
>NEWO01000143.1:701571-728829 GCA_003013225.1 Phalaenopsis aphrodite
CAGTGGGTTTAAACCCATCCTTATTCACTTGACCCTTAGATTTCAAATTAGGATGAAATTTGTGTCATTTAGTAAGGATATGATCAAACATCTTACAGTGGGTACAATATGGGGGTTTGTGTTTCATGACGATTTGTTGCCAATAACCATCATGGGTTGTGCCCAGCCAGACTTTAGTAACATCTGACAAAGTAATATTTCTTTCCACAAGTATTCTGGCCATCGAGGGTCTGGTCAGGTTGAAAGTAGGCAGATCTAGTTTCAAAGGATCCCCAAGGATGACCCAAATAGAGTAGAGAATCTGATGGTGAAAAAAATGCAACTTGAGATCAGGTAAACTAAACCATACCGATACAGTGGGAGTTTCATGATTTGGGTCAAAATTGGGAGACCACTTGAGTAAATTCATTGATTTACTTTCGATATTAAGATATTTCTTGGAGAAAATTCTGGTGTAGTCTTCAACCACTGTTAGTTGGATCAACACATGGCTCCTATCCATGAGTCCCACTTTGCACATGCCTACTAGCTTAAGATTATCAACACTTTTTCTGATAACCTCCATAGGAGGGTATCCCCACTGAAATTTTCCAATAAGAGCAAATTTGAATTTTTTCGTAAGGGTAGAAATTTCTAATCCAGAGAAAAAAATGCTTCTTTTCCACCTTTCTTATTTCCCTTCTTAATAAAAGGACAATCATCTGAACTCTCACGAGATTCCTTATAACTTGAGGGGAATTCCACTGCGGACTCCATCTGAGGATTACCCACCACGTGGGCAAAGGAGACTTTGTCTGGCTCAACAAAAAAAGAAGGACGCGCCATCAGAGCAATGAGAGCTGTCGGCGTTAAGCTACAGCGAGAAAAGTTGCTGCAACAGGAAAAACAGTGAAGACTGGGCTGATGAGCGGCTTTGTCGCAGACGCCAGAAGCAGAACCAAGCAGATGGCGAGCGGCTCTGTCGCAGGTTGGAGTCGTTGAGCAGACGTGAACGCGTCGTTGTCGAGACGCAGATAGGCCGGGCGCGAGCCGACGAAGCAGAGAGGAGGAAGCTTCGAGCGCGAGCCGACGAAGCAGTAGAAAGGAAGCTTCGAGCTCGAGCCGATAAAAACGGGCGCGAGCTGACGAAGCAGAAAGGAGGAAGCTTCGAGCTACATATATATATATATAGTGGATGTGTTTAAATACTTACTTTTAAATCATAATTTGAAATATAAATTACATACATACATCTTTGTGTATATATTAGTTGTGCTATTTCATTATGAGCACCATCATATGTGCTTTGCATAAATCAGACATTGAATTGACTTCAAGCTAAATACAACATATTTCAAGTAAGCCACGTTGTTAGCGCAAATTGATTTTGATGTCAAATAAATCTCGGTGATTCTAGAGCAATTTTCTGAGTTTGAGACATGGTTTTCAACTTTATAGGAGACTACATTAGCAACTTGTTGAGCTACAAACTAAGTCAAGAGGGCTTCATTTCAAGCTGCAAATCTACTTTCCTAATGAATAGGTATTGGCTAAAGTAGGATTGTGGAGGGAATATAGTTGATTGCTAATTCAATGCCCAGTGGACACATGCAGGAAGGTTCAAGATTACTTTTCCATTTATTTGGGCTGATTTTGGTGTAAATTATATTTATTAACTCGTGGTCGGGAGTATATAAAAAGATACGAGTCTCATAATGGATAACTTTGTCCAATAAATTGCTTTTTAAAATTTCTATTCTGTTGGAACAAGTTGGCCTTTTGGTTATTTTCATGTGTGATTATATAAATAGATTGTTTTAGTCATGTTATGGATAACTTATATGTGATAAAAAATTTTATTCTAATTTTCCATCTTGTGTATGCCAGTTAGATATGTGGTCCTTTCGAGTATGGTACAAACCACAAGTACTAATCCGGAGAAGCCTTTTCTTTGTACAAGTATACAACAACAAGACTTTATCCCACTAAATGGAGTCGGCTGTGTGAATTCTTTTCCTCCATTGCTTTCTATTGAGTGCTATGTTTTTATTGAATTCTAATAAATCAAGATTATGTTTTATACAATATGCCCAAGTCTTTTTAGGCCTACTCCTGCCTTTGTGAACATAACTCAAATATAAAAGATCTACTCTCTTAACCAAATCATCATATGACCATCGTTTAATGTAACCAAATCATCTAAGATGACTCTCTCTAATATTATCTGCCATGGAGCTACACCAACCCTTTCACGGATACATTCCTTTTGCATTTTTTTTCTTAAGTGTCAAGCCACTCATCCATCTAAGCATTTTCATCTCACCTTGAATATAAGTCATATCCACACCTTTCTTTTCTAGAACTCTCTAAAACACTTCTTTAGGAACTTTATTGAATTTTTTTTCTAAATTAATAAAATTTAAATGTAGATCCTCATCACTCTCTCTGTGCTTCTCTATCAAACATTTCTTTTTATATGCATGAGGCTTGAATTTTCTTCTCTTTGATGAACTGTTTTCTTTATTTATTTTTTTCTGTTTGGGGCAACTGTTGATTATATATAATCTGCTGATAAGCAGATTATTCTGATAATCTAATAATTTGCAGATTATCAGAATAAGCTAGCTTGCTGTTTTAGGCAGCTTATTCAGAATAACTTACTGGGAGCTGTTGTTGAATAAATGATTATTCTGCTCCTGTTTAGTTAAGCAGTTTGCAACCGATCTATTTATGAAAAATAATAGATAAAACAGATGTCTCAAATTATTACAGTTCAGTTATAAAATTAAAGTACATTGCTCACCATTTCGTGAGTATCAAAAGAAATAAAATAAAAAGAAATACAATTACAATTATAAGTAAAAAAATTAAAATTGCTCACTATTTCGTGAGTATCAAAAGAAATAAAATAAAAAGAAATACAATTACAATTATAAGTAAAAAAATTAAAATGTTCAATTTAAAACTCTGACGTCGTCTGTCCTCAGCGACACTATCCTCTTGGGAAACTATCGTAACACGATCACTGTCGGCATGGGAGTATGTTGGAATGCCAGCCTGATGGAAGAAACCACATCTTGCTGAAACACCCCTCTGACAATCGTAGAACTGTCTCCCACTGATATGAGGCTGGCGTGACGTGAGTAAGGGAGCCGGTAGTCCGCAGTAACACAACACAACTCGGGAGGTCCTTGAAATCCCAGAGCTCATGCTGCTGAGATAAAACAACCAAAAAATATAATTTGTCAGATCATAAAATTAAATTAAGATTTATATATGAGAACCAAAATAAATGAAAATCGGTTCGACCTAAATACACAATTATTTTACATCATTCATCACTAACATCGCACACCCATAAAAAAAGGAAAAAATTAAACATAAACTAAAAAACATAAACAAAACAAAACAAATAATTTAAAACAAAATGTAAATTCATATTACAGAGGAATTACATCAAAGCTTCCTTTTTTTTTCCTTTTGATTTTATAGAACATATATGTAGCCCCATTAGAAGAACAAATTTGATTCCCAACATGTGAACTAATGTAAAATCAAAATTCACAAACATTCCAACATTTCAAAGCATAAATTTCAACAAGAAAGCTTATGCTTTTTCAAATAACCGCATCATAATTGAAAATCCAACATTCCGAAGCATAAATATGCAATATTTATACGATCATAGGAACAAGAAATACCACAAATTCCCTTAGACCGAGAGAATAGTCGAGAGAGTGAACAGAGATGAAGGAAGAAGCGGAAGGAACTCTCATGTGTCTAGGGCAAGAAGACAATGATTCATACTGGAAAGATTGAAAGCCACGGTCTACACTGACCCCTAAGGCCCAAGCAGAAAGGGAAGAAGAAAGAGAAAGGAGGAGGCGAGTGCGAGAGAAGTTTCCTACACTTGGGAAGGCACAATCTGTGAAGATAATTCCTTATGTGCGCCGAGCAGAGGGTCGATTCTCCTCGAAAGAGCGAGGGAGAGGGAGATATCGGAAGGGGCAACAGAGGAATTCTTGCCCTAAACGTGAAACTCATACGCGGGACGCGGGGGTCCTCCAACTTGCGAAGCTAATAGGAATATCGCGATATCAGAACACCCCAACACCAAATCGTTCGGCCGAACGCGGGTTTTAAACGGGACGACGATGTTTTAGAAAAGCCACCACACCCTATAAGCTGCCCCAAATGGGCACTAAATAATTTGTAACTAATTGTTACGACTGGTTTTCTGGCTGAGGAGGAAAATTTCCAATCGCTTGCAAAATTTGCGTTGTTGTACTTTTTTAATTTCCTTAGATATATATATATATATATATATATATATATATATATATATATATATATATATATATATATATATGTTTCTATTACTGCATTATTATTGAGTGTTAATTCTCACATTTTTTTTTTGAACATATGGAAAGCAAGCTTTTGCATATTTAGCTGTCTTTGATTTGCAAAGCTGAAGTTTGCTTGTGTGACTTACATTCTTTGCATTAGCTTAATTGCATTAGAAATCCTCACATATAAAATAGATGAAGGGAGTGAAGCAGCTAAATGGGGCCTTAGAATCTAGTAAAATTTGCAGGGAAAATAAACATCACCTTTCTTAACGAAAATGATGCAAAAATGTTAAAGAACACCATAAAAATGCCAGAGCTAAGAGACATTGTTGTTGCTAATGAAGTTAAAGTAGGATGATGGTCCATGTAGAATGAAAGATGCCTGAGAAGGTCGTATATTTTACTGATTGTACAAATGGATGGCTGGAAGCCAAATGAAGATCAGACAGGATCATCTAATTGATTCGAATTTTGCCTTTTTCTTTTTTTTTTCTTTTGAGTTAAAATGCTAGCGAGTTCTAGTTTAACCCATATATTGTCACTCCTTTATGTCTATGAGGCTAGCATCAAGAAGAAGCAAGCAGCCAAAGTGCAATGTGCCTTCTCTTCATCAGTAATATTGAAGAAAAGCAAAGTTTGCTTGCACTACAATCCTTTCAAAGTCCTAAGTAGATGATCCAGCCTGGTTGGCTACTGTTCACTCTCCTGTATTTCTACAACAAAACATTAGGAAACATTATTTATTATTTGATTCCAGATGGTGTTCTTGTTGATGATTTGTATGGAGCTTCTGTACTTCCCATTTGTTTATACATATGGAATGATTTTTGTAACTAATGGTTTTCTGAGATAAAGCACAACATTTGTTTTTTGGTTTTTTGATCAACCGTGTGAAGATTTTTTATATTTGCGTGCTCAACTCATCTTTTAAATTTTTTAAAAGTATCTTACTGAGTTGTTCTTAGTAACTATAAATGGAAGCATGCATTGCATTATGCCATTGTTCTATGTGAATTTCAGGAATAGTTGCTATTCGAGATATAAGTTGCTCTGAAATGTCAAGATATGAACTGTTTAAATATTGTAGAATTTTTCTTCATGTTCTTGATGAACTGATAGACAATCACCCAATATTTGGAATCTAGTTTAAATATTGGGAGTTTTTATTGGAGTTTAGATCACCTTGCATATAAGAATACTTTTTAACCGCCTAATTTTTTGGTGTGCTGAAATTGAAACCTTAAATTTGAGTTTCAGCATTGTTAATTTTCTTTATGGAAACGAGGAAGCAGGAAACCATTTTTATTTACCATTGAGGCGGTGTTTGGCTGAAGCTGCAGATTTATGTTAAGTAGGATTTTTTAAATCTGCGAAATCCACCAAAGCTTGCGACAGATGTGGCAGAGATGGAGCACACCAGATTGGAGGAGTAAATCCGTGAAATTCGCCTCACAGTCAGATTTAATAAATCCGTATTTACGTTGCGGAACGAGCGAGAAAGAAACAAAACGGGAGAGAGCTGGATTTAGTTTTTCCTATTTTTGGTGTTTGGCTGGATTTAGGTGAAATCCATGACTTAATCTTGTTAAAATTGTGCTACCAAACGCCCCCTCAATCTCGTGATTTGATGGTTCATGAAATTGCCAATTTGCCATATTGTTGTTATGATGGTTCATGAAATTTCCAATTTGCCATATTGTTGCTATGATGGTTTTTCTTTTAGGCAGCCTTCTTTTAGGCATTTACTTATAGGTCAAGCTCCGCTAGGAATCACTTCTTTGTTGTACAGTATTCAAGTTCATGACCATTGGAAGGAGGCAGGGACAACTAAATATATGGTTTTAAATGATGGTATACCTGATTTAAGGTTGTCAACATTTTGTTTATTATGATCGTGATAAGAAGCAGTGAAACTTTGACACTTTGTTGGCATACAAGAGTTTCCTTGCAGTTGTTATCAGCCATAACCTTTTGAAATTATTTAAAATTTCTGTTCATTTTTGTTCTAGGTTGCACTATTATAGTCGCATTAATTTTTTTATATGTTGATTTAATCAATTTTCATAGGTATGCCAATGAATTAGTGGCAATCTTTTTTATTGTGTGTTGGTATATTGATATTTATTATTCTATTTTTGAAGTTGTAGAAATTAGGTATGGTAAACCATATTTCAAATATTGTGAAATTAGGCTATATTTGATGGTGTTGACAATTGAATTTTGTAATTTGGTAACTTATATTAGACCTTAATGTAGCATTTTGAGCTAGTGTTTACTGTAATCAAAATTGTGAAAATTAAATTAGACATTGAACGAAAAGAATGTGAATTTAAGATTCAATTGTTTAATCGGGGCTGAAATAAGTATTATATTATTTTAAGATAAATTAAATAAGTAATCATCATGTAAATAATATTTTCGCTAATTCATTATACATTTTTTTATTAGGTCACTTCACTCGGAATATTTTATATATAATTCTAAATTGAAAATTTGAAACTTGATTTTTTAACTGTTTTCTTTATTTTTAATCTAACCTTTTTATTTATAGCCATTTGATAAAAAAATGCCAAAACTTGATCAATATTAGAATTTCTTGGTACATAAAAAAGGAACTAGTGCATCAGTTCAACCATCTGTTTTGACCAGTTCTGCATGGTAATGATTTTGGACCTGGATGGAATGAGTTGGACCAGTCGATCCGGTTTAGTCTTATTCAGAAAACCATGATTGTTGCAATGATATCAATAATTTGTTTGAAACTGGTGCTTGATCATATTGTGTTAATTTGAAGTCTCAATTGTTAATAATCTTTTACTCACACCATGTTGAGTGGAAAACAATGAAATAACATTGGTTTTTTATGCTAGTTTTGAAAACTGTTTGTTATGTTTGACATTGCTAACAAAACTGCAGGAAGGTAGTGATAGCGAGGCAGAAAGCAATGATGCATCAAGAACTTCTCGAAAAACGCCAAAGCGCGGGCGAGCGAAATTTAGAGTTGCATCCAAATGTTCTGAGGGGCCTTATCCTGATTTACTGCATTATGAGTCAGCGTCGAGTTATGGATGTCTCTCCTTGTTGAAATGGAGGCGTTCTGGAGGTAGAACTCTCAAGTCATTGCATTTTCGTACATTTATAATTGAAATTTTAATTTCTTAGCACTCAGCAACCTACCTGCCTTTATGCCTCCCTTTTTTTTCTCTTAAATATACTTTTGTTATCTGCTTATGCTTTTGCCATGCTCGAAGTCTTAACTTTCAGTTAAGTCCCATGTAGAGGTATGTATACTGCAAGTTAAGATTTTTTTTGTCTTCCTCCTTAGCTTGCACAAGATTCATCAAGGCATGATCCACGCTGCCTAATTATCTTAATATGAAACTTCATCGTATTTGTTACATTATTATCAGAACACATTAAAGTTTGAAAATGTATACTACTTTGGCAGTTCCTTCGAATATTTTCTTGAAAATTTCGTTGTAGGTGGTTTTTCTTATGTAAAGTTAGCTAATAATTTCACATGCTCTCGATCATTCATACATTTAGCTCCCCTTAAAGGACAACAGGTTATAAGCTTTTGTTGTGCTGTTTGGCTTATTCTTTTGCTGTAGATTAATTCAGTGTTTCTTAAATAAATTGCATGCCATTTGATTTTCTGTGGTTTTAATTCGAAGGATCTTGTTGTCCGCTGCATAATAGCATGGGTTTAAATGCTCAACATTTAAAGTTATACTCCAGCAACGCTTAGGTTTCAGATTTGTAATGCATTGCTTTTATGTACTGTCTATTTTCCAAGTGGGAATATTAGAGCTTCGTAGAAGAAGTAAAATGTAATCAGACACTAGAAGAAAATGATGTTAATTAACTCTCTACCCATCCATCAATTGCGTGGTTGTTGCAGCTGTGGCTGCATTTGCGTAGGTCTGGCAAGAGGTTTTGGAAGCATTTTATAAAAGCGGCTTTTATATTAAAACTATGGTGTGCTGCAGACTCTCGTTAAATATCCAGGGAAATATTTCTAGTGGAAGCTGTGGGATATACACAGTTGTAAGTAGATTGGCTTCATCTTCTTTTTTTGGTTTTTGCAGTTTAGTAATTTTCACGAGGCTGAAGGTGGTTTTGAGGCCGCTTTGGCTCATGGGAGAAGGCTTCCCTCTTCCGTCTTTGCGGTTGACTACCCTTATCAGTGAGATTTTTGCCAACAATTGAATGGTGTAACAATCAATGAAAAATTTGGAAGATAAGAGCTTTAGGATTAATATATAAACGTTTGAGTGCATAATATGCAATTATAATTGATGTGAATTTGATATTTTTTACTTAATTTTATTATAAGATTAAGTTATACAAAAGTTTGATAGGTTTATGCATATGTATTGTATTTTTAGGGTTTAGGGTTTAGGGAAGGATTGAATATCACAATGCGAAACAAACTTGTGCATTCTTAGTATTGATAATGAAAGAAAATTTCATCATTTTGGATTGATGTATGGTGACTTTTGGGGACTGTCCATAATCACAGATGTTTGAAAAACACGAAGGCTTGTCCCTTTTTTTTATTATTTTACTATAATCATATGGATTTTTGTGATCAAATAGAGAGAATTGTAGCAATATTGTCCTTAATTTTTATTTAATGATTCAAAACTAATGTAATATAAAAATTAAAAACTTTTGTTCTCGCAATAGAAGAGATTAATTCAATTATAATTTGACTCCCTTTTTATCGAAGAAATGTCTTTGAATCATTATTTATAAATGAAGCACAACAAAAAAAGATCATCGAAAATAAATATGACCACTCAATACCAATTAGGCATTGTTATTTTAAGGGAATGCTTCTAAATCTTTTATTGGGGAAGTTTTCTTTTTTGCCACATGCATGGAAATAGAATCATCGGGACTTGGAATATAAGACTCCCATGGAATAGCTAGCCAAATTTTATCCACAAGCCAAAGCATTTAGTGAATGTGTATATAGATTAATTTATTGCACCTCTTTGTCCATGCTATTTTCATGACCCGTTCCTGGGTTTGAAATTAACCAAGACGGGAACAAAAGTTGGGAACTAAATTTTTCTATATTTATCTATAGTTTAACAAATGAAAGAGTCAATAATCAAATTAAATTGAAATATAATATTTAAAATTTACTTGTTGCTGGATGTCTGTATCTTCTATAAACATTCTCTCTTATAACAGCTATCTTTAATAATTTAATTAACTTAAAAAAGCTAGTTTAAAAGTAACAATAAGCTAAATAAGATAATGAATAATCATACTCGTAAACTACAGTAATACAAGTAAAAAGAAAGTAAAATGCATGTCAGTTAAAATTTTAATTAATAAATATAAATATTTAACATGCTATTCAATGAATTACTATATAAATATCATGCCAATATCATTCTATAGCTGTACAACTATCACAGGAGCACTATATAAAAATGGTCATTCAAGGCACATCAATATCACTATCTTTCTTCATATACGTGCGCGGGCACCTCAGTGTTCCCTAATGCGTACTGATTGTTGCGGCAACCAAAACAATAGTATAATTCAGGATTGTCAATATTTCTTTAAATCTTTATAGTCGTAACTCCTAGCGATTTATTGTATTATTTATTGATTTCAAATATTTGTTAGGATGCTAATGCAAGTGTACGTATCGCACAAGTAATATGACTCTAATGGAGTTTTAAGTATTGATCCCACAGAGAAGTTTGAAATTCTTATAATATTAACTCAAAGAAACTCTAATTAAACTGCATAAAACTTAACTAGGAATGCATGTCGAAATTTGTATTTTTAAACTATGTGAATTATATCTACTACTCTTATCTCTGGACTTAAAGTAAATTTTAAGTTAACTAAAACAAGTTTTATGAAGAAGTGTTTAAAATTTTAAAAAGTATCATTTCCCTTGTAATGAGATTATAATCAATGAATAATTCAAATTGTTATAAATTATATTGTGCCAAATAGGAGCATACATAGTCTTTACCCTCTTACAAGTGCATAAAGAACATTAGCTAATCCAAAGTCAAGTTCCTAAATCCTTGATTAGACTGAGAAGATACTAGCTCTTATTCTAGAGTTCACACTATCACTCACTTGGAGGCTAACATGTAGCCTTGGGTTCTAAACTTTTGGATCAAATTGGAGGCTCTAACTTGTCACTCTTGAGTCACCAATTTACGCCTATCAAAATATATTTTCCTATTTATTTGCACTCGATCACATGAACTATATTCTCATCCATGAGATCAAATGTGATTCTTACTTGGTTGAGGAAAATATAGCCCTTTCGGATCATTATATTTCACAATAAATTTTAACTTAACAATAGACCAGATTGATTAAGTAATTGAAGTTTGAAGTTTGAATCATCACAATTATGAAATTAAAGTAATTTTAAACAATTTCAATTCTTTACATGATTATTTTATATTGCAGGGAGAAAGACAAAACAAACTACTCAGATCTCATGAGGAAGATACAACAAAAGATATATATATATATATATATATATATATATATATATATATATAATATAAGTTTACATAACAAGAACTAGTAAAACAAGTAAAGTACAAACTGTTTATCTCAATCTCTTTCTCAAGCAAACCTTTGAAGTTCTTTTGTATCACTTTTTCTCCTTACAATATCACTCAATAAAAATCTCTCACTTCCCCTCTTATCTTACAACTCTAAGAGACGATCTTCTTTTTCACTCCTCTACTTAGGCGCTAGGCCAACTTTTACAATGGGTCTCTTTTTTACTCCAAATTCTTTTCTTTTTTGCTTCTTTTAGCTCCAATTGCCCCAATTTATTTTACGTGCAACAAAAATATCGAAATAACTTCCATTAAAGTGCAATGTCATTAAAAATAGACATTAAATATGTATATAAAAGTAGCATTTTTTTAGACGTCATTCCCCTGCTAGCACCATCAAATGGTGACTGCATCATAGCCAAACATATATATAAAAACATAATATAAAGATATTTTTTTTAATAATAAATATTTCTATTTATTTTCATAACAGTTAATATCTTTTTACATGATTCAATCATAAATTAAACAAAGCAGAGTACACATGTCATTCGTATAATATAAACAAAATTAATTAGAATTCAAAATCATTATTTTGCAATAATTTCAATATAACTAAAGAAATTACCGATAAATGCATTTGGTCTAATAGAAGAAAAATATTACCATAGTATAAGAATATTAGTAATCATCTCAATGTCGATTAAATTATTATTTGATTTGTCTTGACGTCGACTGTTAAAATTGGAAGCCTAAAATAAATATCATAAAAAAATTAATTAATTTCTCATTTTAATAAACTATTAACTTTCCCTTATTGTAGTATGAAATTTCTATTATTTTACTTCAATTAATTTTAATTAATTAATGAAATTACCGATTAACTCATGACTCCTTACGCGTTAATGTCAAAAAGGCGGTTACAAGAAATCAGTGGGAAAACTGGATCCCCGCTAAAAATAAAGAAAATAGATAAAAGTCCTAGGGGTTCCTTTTTCCTCAATACATCTCCACCCAAAAAAAGGAAAAAAGTTAAAACAAAGGGAAATGTAACCAAAATATACATGTATCAAACCAAAACGTATACCCAAAGAAGTGACGTATACCCTCTATGAACATGTATATCAAAAGAAGTGAAGGTGATAAAATTTGTAAGCCAACAAACGACATCTTGTGACCAGGAAGCCGCAACAGGACCCAAAGATTCCAAAACCCGCAACTCAAAAAGGCTGAGGAAACAGTAAAGAAAGAATTAAACCAAGTGATTAGAATAGAAATAGTGGTCCACCATCCTCCAACCTCCCAACCACCAATGTCAATTAAACTAGACCTATAATGCCCGCCTAAAATATGGAAATGCAGTAATAATTTGGAGCCATGGGCCTCCAAATAAGAGAGATCTTGCTCGTTAACAAAAACATGGTGAATATAGAGCATAAATTCTTGCCTCCATTCTTCAATATTAACCGTAAAACCAGACCTATTACTGTACCTCCCTAGTGCCATATCTTCAATAAAAAACCTCCCAACCATCATCACAAATAAAGCAAAGGAGCCTTGAGCCTCCATGCTTAAGATATAACACCAAGCACTGTACCTCCCAAATGCCAAATCTCCAATCACAACCCCCCAACACATAACTCGAAATAACCCCCAGCTCCACAACCACCAACACCAAGTCCAAATAGGGAGCCCTGGGCCTCCCAAATAGATCAATACTTATATGGCAAAGAGTCCTGAACCTCCATGCCTATGATAAAAAAACCATACACCACAGTAGTCAAAAGTATGAGTAGCCATTTCCCCAGAAAACCAAACCTTCAATGTGTCTGAAAATAAGTGAAGAAGAGAGAAATCCAACCTAATGATATCTTGGGCCGATCTAAGCCACTCGGCCACCCAAAATGATTCAAGAGGAAACATCCCTACGAATATAAGGAGCATCAATAGTATCACCAACCAGCAAAGTTTGTAAAGATGGGGGAGTAGATCCCACCCTACAAATTTGACTTGATCCTCCTAAGTTAGCAAACCAATTAGCTGGGTGATTACCCTCCCGGTAATTGAAACTCCATATGACATTCATATTAGAAATTAATCCTTTAATCCTCCTTATATAATAATGTATATCCCAAGGGGTGTCAACACCATTAGCCAAATTATCAATTAAGATACGATTATCACATTAAAAAATAATATACTTCCAACTGAGATAATGAGCCAATAATGCTACAGTTAAAATAGCGCGGCCTCAACCTCAATAGGAAAATCCGCATAAGAAGAAGAGAAGAAGAGTATACAATTCCCAACATGATTCCTAGCAATACCCCTACACCCAACACTAGAGACTTTCCAACTCCCATTTGTGTTAAATTTAATCCACCCTCTAGGAAGTGGACACTATCTAACCAAGATTGGTGGATGAAGGAGCTTCCTCACCTCCAAATTCGTATGCCCCAAAGCTAGAAAGTAGTTGATGCCAAAGAAACCTTGTTTAAAATTCCCCAATCTCCATAATTTATTAATGTAGGAAGTGATATTAGTAAAAACCATCATGTTCTGAATTTCCTTACCTTCATGAATAATATCATTCCGTGTCATCCAGATAAACCAACAAATGATATAAGGATAGATTTGCCAAAAGTGTTTTCTTTTACAGTCCAGATTGCAACTCAATGTGGTGAGCAAAAGATTCCTCTCATGAATAACTATAGTTCCAAACCACAAACCAACCATTCTCCAAATGAATAAGGTAAAGGGGCACGAGAAGAAGATATGTTCAATAGTCTCCTTCACCGTATCACATAAACAACATCGGGAGGCAATTCTCAAACCTTTCATTTTTAAAATATCATCACAAGGTATGATTGAATGAAAATACGGCGAGCCAAGAACGACATCGACGGGGTTAATGCCCAACTCCACACCCCCCTCTCCCCAAGGGGTATTTCGAAAATTATAACGAGAAGCATATAAAGATTTAGTAATAGAGCTCGTGATGGGTAACTTCAAATTAGGAGTATCATGCAGATGAGGAGCAATAGGAATGGTGGAAATGAAAGTAGCTCCCTCCAACCCCAATATGCTAGTAAGAAGAGGAAAGTTCCAATGACTGTAAACCCAATATATATATATATATATATATATATATATATATATATATATATATATATAATATAATTTGTGTTGTGTGAGTTGGGCCTTCTTTTAGGCCATCTCATACAACCTAGCTGTACCTTTCCTTTTTAATATATTAGCCCTTGGGCTTTTATAAAAAAAAATATAATGTATAAATTTTTTTATTTAAATATTTTAATTTAAATTTGCTAAAGTCACTTTTAGTACTTAATTGTTAGTCAAGCCTTAAACCACGCGAGATCTCCCTGCTTCTGCCCTCAGTATCCTCTTCTTACCAACACATAAGAGACGCACTCGACGCTTCCTCCAGCTTCAACTCCCTTCTTCCTCTGCAATAGTTGTGACGCTTCCTTTGTTACTTCAATGCAGCTCAACCCAACACCACACGTGTGTCCCCTTCCTCATCTCGCTTCACTTGGCCTCCGCACTAGCCCGTCCTCGTCTCCTTCATCTTGTCTCCTCTGTTTACGACGATGTCGTTAGTCGCTATCGCCAGCTCAGTGAAATCTTAGACGTCTCTACTCGACAAAGCCTCTTCTCGCAACTCTACAGGAAAGGAACTCGCCTTTACCATTTCCTCTACTCGTGAATTTAGACACGAAATATCTCTTTGGCTGACTCCTTCTCGCTTCACCTCCCCCTCTGGCATCCCGACTTTTCGAGTCCACTTTATTTTTTTCCTTTGGTTCCCTCGTCTCCTCGTTCCCTCTTTTTTGATTCTTCATTACTCCTCTCTTCCGGTAATGGAACCCTGACTTTACAGTTACTAGCAAAAATAAAGGAAAGTTAGATCCCATTGCTAATATTTGTGTTTGTACAACTGTTATCATTCTCCTAAAATAGTTTTACGTGTATGGTAATGTTTATCTTACCTTTTTTGATATCAAATCATATTTTTGACAATCTTATCTTCAGAGAGAAATTTCACTTATAGATTAAAATTTTGTGATCGCTCCTCAATTAGCTCTCTTGCACTATCTCTGGTTCCATTCCTATCTATGTAAAAATAGGATGTTTAACTTGATGTAGAATCTATTCTAATAATTCTGCCCACTCATGTTACTCTATAGCTAGTCTAGATTTTTGAATCGAGGATATTTTCTCAAGTTTATGTCAGAAAAAAATCTCTATTTTTTATGCCAAAAGTTCGAAAAAGCTATCTCGAGCCTTGTTAATGGAAACAATTTATTTTGATTTTCTTTTGCACGCATAACTTGCTAAATTACCACCCAAAGTGACTTTGATCTAACTATTATTGT
The DNA here is from genome assembly GCA_003013225.1 of Phalaenopsis aphrodite. NCBI lineage: Eukaryota > Viridiplantae > Streptophyta > Magnoliopsida > Asparagales > Orchidaceae > Phalaenopsis > Phalaenopsis aphrodite. The sequence goes on from NEWO01000143.1 coordinate 716,857, forward strand.
TAGAAAATGTGCCAAAAATTACATGAAGTAATCTTTATGTACATTGTCTCGCTGCGTGTCACCTAAACATAGAGTTTTCTACTCCATATAAGTTTCATTATGAGTTTAAACACTATCTATATATCAAGCATTTTGTTTAAGGTTTTATCAAGACCCGACTGAAGAAATGCAACTAGAGAGAAAATGAATGCATTAACAAAATAACTCATGTGAGATTATCGATAAGCTTATAGGAAAGAATGTAGTAGGTTTCAAATGTGTTTTCACTTTGAAGTGTAGGTTTGCTGACTTTATTGAAAGATATAAAGTAAACTGATTATTAAGGGTATTGCTTTTATATATGAAGTTGATTATGAGGAGACATTTACCGTTGTCATGATGAAAATATTGATATATTTGAAAAGTCATTTTAATTTGTAACAATATAATGTAACTAATGTCTTATTGCATGAAGTCCGAAAAGGAAAAAAGTTGTATGATTGCTCCTCCAAGATTTTAAGGAAAGGGAATAATTAAATTAGGCGTGTAGACTAAAGAAGGCCTTACATAGATCAAAACAATTACGTAGAGTTTGATTTGGGAGGTTTTCTAGAGTAATCAAAGGAACGTGTTACAAACATGGTCAAGGAGATCCTGCTTTTTTCATCAAGCATTTAAGCAAAGGGTATTGAAAATCTTGGTATATATAAATGAAATCATTGCTATGAAAATGATGAGGAAGAGATACAAAATTTGAAAGTAGTGCTTTGGAAGCCAAAATATTTTTTTATTTTGAATTGAAATCTTATTCTTAAGACAAGGTTATCATTTTATCTCACTTCAAAGGTATTTAATGAGCATCTTGAAGGAAACTGAAAGACTAGGTTGCAAACCCATAGCTACAACTATTAAGCCAAAGTTGGAAACTGGGGCAAGCAAAAGAACTAGTAGTTAATATGCACATATATCGGAGACCGGTTGGAAAACTCATCTATCTTGTTTATATTTTGCCATATATTGAATTCTCACCAAATATGATTTTGTCTATAAATACATGATCCAAAAGAAACATATCACAAACTATCTTCCGAGCTTTGTGTTAATCTGAGAAAAGAAGTTGTATGCAGAAGAATAAATAACTCATATTGGAAGTTAGCACATAATATGTTGGTTTAATAGTCAATAGGAGATCAATATCTGGATATTGCATGTTGGTTTATGGAAATTTGGTAACATAGATGAGTAAAAATTAAAATGGGATGGGCGGCCAAGTCCATAGAGTTTGTGAACTGTGATTGAAGATCATCTTGGATAAATTAAGAATCAAGTGAGAAGGTCCTATGATGTTGTATTGTGAAAATAAATTACTAGTAAACATTGCTTTTCATTTAGTTCAACGTAAGAGGACTAAGCATACCGAGATTTTCAAACATTTCATTGACAAAAAGCATGAAGGTCTGATTTGCATGCCTATGCGCCTTTTGAAAGTTAGAAAGCAGATGCTTCTATCACGGAACTGTGTTGCAACCTTGAAATTCTTTTGAAGTTGGGAATAGAAAATTCTATAAAAGGAGGCCCAAATCACCATGGCATGCATATGGATGCTGCAATAGGATGCTCCGGATTGAAATATAATGGTATATTCCATCAGGAAGGTTACTATTTTCTTTGGTTAAGAAAGATATGTTTTCCATCCTTGATTAAGGGTTGTACAGCTGTAGACCTTTTTTTTTTTGGGCTTATACCGTTTCTTATTTTCTCCATTGAATAATCCTTATATTGTCAATTTCCAATTATCAATTAGCTTGAATTAATGTGAAAGAATCAGTTCCTGTCTTTTGGCTGAATTAGAACTGACTCATTGGTTTGGCGGGCTAGAATTCTAAGATGTGCTTAGAAATTATGCCTTATTTTTTCATGTCGGATAGCCTGATCTAATTGGGCAGAATACAAGCTTGAGCAAGGAAATATGACCCAATCTATCAGGCTGGTGTTAGTTTTTGGTCAAATGCATAGAATAACTAGATCATCTTTAGCCGAATCCTAGGCCTAATACACATACATTTCATGCATATTTGACAGGTTAGGCGCTTATTGACATCCACATGGATTTTTTTCTTATCATTGCATTTTATAAATTGCATTTGCCATCTTTGTTTAAACAGTGCAATACTTATTGATACTGGAGTTAACACTAGAACCCAATAGAAAAACAAATTTATTATGGAAAAGCAAATAGCGTTTCAATCGACGACACCTGCACTAAGAAAACAATGACACAAACAAAAAACCTTGCTATGGCGAGGATGGAAGGTGGCGGTATATGAAGGGTTTTGGATGGGCGGCAACAAGCAAGTGGGGTAGGAAAAGGGTGGGCAACGAGCGGGCCAATTGTAGGAAGGTGGCAATAGGCAGATGAGAGTTCAAAAAAGACGACAGAGCCTTGAAGGGGGCAGGAAAGGTGCGGCCAACAAGCAGGTTGTTGCAGGAAGGTGGCGACAACAATAGGGGATGCACAAAGTATGGTGGCAACCAAAAGCCAGGGGAAAAAAGGAGGAGATATGTGGAGGTCGTCACTATCTCGATGCAAGATACAGTCGGAGCACCACCTATCCTTGAATACAACCCTAGCAAGGGAAAAGACACTGATGAAAGAGAATTCTGAGGCAAAAACTCAATGCAAATCAAAATAATTTAACATATATATAGTAGTAGGATAAATATGAGTGGTAAGATCCTTGCCTTGGGCTGCAACCCTAACCTAGACAAAAGGGCCAACTGACCCCCTTGCGGCTGCTTTATTGAACCGGTTCAGCTCCTAGGTGCTCTCTGCCCTATGTGATTCCCGTATTAGTTTCTTGGGGTTAGAGAAGCTTTGTCCTCATTCGTTGAAGCTTTTGGCTCTTCATAGCGCAGACTCAAATCCACTATATTGAAGGTAGCCAAAAGATTGTAGTCCCTTGGTAAGTCGATTTTGTAGGCGTTGTCGTTTAGTTTTTTGAGGATCCTGAAAGGTTCTTCTGTTCTAAGCTTGAGCTTCTTGAATGTTCCAACTGGAAAATTTTCTTTCTTCAGTCTAGGTCTCCTTCTTGGAAATTTATCTTTTTCCTCATTTTGTTTGCCAATGCTTGGTACTTGCGGTTTTACTTGTTGATCTCCTTTTCTACTTTCTCGTCTAGCTTATGAATCTCTTGCACCCTTTCCTCAACATCCTCACCAATCTATTAAATCGGAAGCAGTGGTAAAGAAGGCATGTGGATTGAGAGGGTCGTACCTGTACACAATCTCAAATGGGTGTCCCTTGGTTTGACATACGGATTTGTTGTTGGCAAATTCTGCTTGAGTTAGATTCTAATCTCATAGCTTAATATTCCTACCCATAAAGAATCCCATAAGATTCCCTTAGACTCCTGGTCGCCACCTCCATTTGACTGTTCTTTTGTGGGTGAGCTACCGAACTAAAATGAAGCTTAGTGCTCAGCTTTTCCCATAGGGTCCTCAGAAGTGACTCAAAAACTTATCTTTGTTGGGAGTGATTGTCCTTGGTATCCTGTGTAGTCTCATGACATCTTTGAAGTACTAATCTGTGACATGCAATGCATCCAACATCCAGTGGCAGGGTACGAAATGAATCAACTTTGAGAATCTATCCACCACAACCAACACAGAATTCTTGCTCTCGGGAGTTCCACCACAAAATCCATGCTAACATCCACCCACGAGGCCTCCGATTTTGGCAATGGAGTGTGTAGTTTGTTTTTTAGTTTTGGCCGAATCACAAATCCTACATTTTTTGCTGTGCCGATCCACATCTCTTGTCAGTAGAGAAATGTTCTCTTACAAATGCTAGAGGTTTTTCCATGCCTAAATGCCCTCCAAATCCTCTGTTGTGGCTTTCCTGAATAAATGATTCTCTCAGTGAACACTAGGAGTTTATGACTTATTCTAGTGGAACATGTAACCATCAACTCTGTGATACTGCTCTGTAGGCTTCTTTTGACACTGCTTTCAGATTTCTTTTAAATCTTCGTCTGTCCCATATAACTTTTTCACTACGTTGAAGCCTACGGCTCAAGTACGCATCAAAGTGATCAGCAAACGACCGCGGCTCAGTGCATGTGTTGCTCGATTATGGCTTCCAGTCTTGTGCTTAAGCACAAACTAGAACAATGTCTAGAACTCCACCCATGATGCATGTTGACCCTTTGTTTGTTTTGATTGTTCAAGAAATTTAAAGTCTCATGATTCGTGAATAAGGTGAACTCACTTGTCAGTAGGTAGTGACTCAAGTGATTAAGTTCTCTCACGATTGCATAGAACTCTTTGTCGTATGTCAAATATTTCCTCATGGCCTTAGTTAACTTTTATACTGAAGAATGCTATGGGGTGGTCTCCTAGCCTTAGTATTGCCTCGATCCTCACATTGGTGGCCTCACACTCCACCTTGGACAGCTAATTGAAGTCTGCCAATATTTGCGCCTTTCACCTCTTCCAACGTATCAAAACCGACCTTAGCTATATCTGCCCACTGGAACTCTCCCTTTTCAAAAACTCTGTCAGGGGAGTTGTGATGGTACTGGAGCTTCTAATAAATCGTTTATAGAATGATGACAACCCCATAAATTTTCTCAACTCGGTAAAAGCCCTATCCTACGGCTTAGCTTACAATGACCAATCTTTGTGGGATATATTTGAATGCCTACACTAGACATAATATAACTCAAAAAGCATACATATGCCGCCAAAAAGTGACATTTCTTTGGGTGGGCGTATAGTTTCTTTGATTGCAAAATCTCAAATATAGTTTTCTGGTGCTGCTAGTACTCCTCGACTTTCTTGCATACTAGAATATCATCGAAATGCACTACAAAATTACCGATGTGAGCTCAGAATACCTGATTCATCGATCTCATGAACGTGCTAGGCTTATTAGACAATCAAAAAAGCATGACAATCTACTCGTATAATCTATCTCTGGTCTTGAAAGTAGTCTTCCACACATCCATGGCTTCATCTAGATCTGGTGGTACTCTCTATATATGCTAATGTTGGAAAAAACAATGGATCCTTGCAACTTATCTAAGAGATTGTCTAGGCGAGGTATGAGGAATATGTATTTGATAGTAACTTGTTGATGGCTTGAATGTCAATGTACATCCTCCAAGATTTGTCTTTCTTGGGTACTATCAAGGCAGGGATAGCACAGACTAGTACTCTCTCTGACCAAACCTCTCTCAATGAGAACCTGTACATGTTGCTGCAACACCTAACCTGCAGGCCTCAATTTGTTGGCAGGCCATTTTGACAACACAAATCCGAGCATGAGATCAATGACGTATTGAATGTCTCTCAGCGATGACAATCCATCAGGAAGTCTGTTGGTCATCACGTCCTGAAAGTCACATAGTATTGACTGTATAGGCGCTAGTATCTCAACCTCCTCAATTCCCTCTAATAGGACCAATGCCATCGCCACTGGAGTCTCTCGCATCGACTGCATGAAGGCGGCTTTTGAGACTACCGTCTCCTCTATGAGGGCCTTGAACCTGTTGTTTTGGGTATTGCAATCGAGCTGTCATGGCCTCCCTAACAAAATTGTAACAAGCATCCATAGGTACAATGTTGTACCACGCTTGCTTTGAAGTTGGTCTTCAATAGAAAATTCAACCAAGTACTGTTGATCTGCGTTTATGCCATTTTCCCTTTTCAGCAAGGTGGATGGTTCTGTGTGTCTAACCTCAATTTCTTCACGATGAGAGTGTATACTACATTCTCATTGCTTCAGTAGTTGTTAATAAGAGAACAACCTTTTACATTCATCGTACACTTGATGCGAAAAATACTATACCTCAACCTTGAATGATCCTTCTCTGACTCAATCTGTAGGACTCTCCTAATGACTAGCATCTTCCCTCATCTCCTTAGAGCTGAAATTTCTCCTCCGAATCCTTCTGTGCTTCCTCTTACCCTACTTCCTCGATGACGCCCGACTCTGTAAATGAAACAACTTTGCTTATGGGATAGCTAGAGGCTTTCTGTCCATAGCTGTGGCACTTAAAACATCTCATTACAGGCACCGTGCTGCGAGACTTACCCTTTCTAGGTTTCTTTTCATGCAGATCTGTCTCGTCACTTCTTTGTCCGGTCTTTCCACTCCTCGAGGTGTGGCCTTTTTGATAGCTGCAATTGTAGGTGATCAACTGAATAATGCCTGTTGTCTGTTTTATTTTTGCTGTCTTTCCATCTTTAAAGCTAAGGTTTGAACATTTTCTATTGTGACCAATATGGATGCTATTTCACAATGTTGTTGGAAGCTGACTTCCCCACCCCCTGGGCACGATATGTTCTTCTGGCTCGACCAACTCACACTTTATCTACAACTGGTCAAATTGTGTTGTGAACTCCTCCACTGATATGTCTCTTAGTTGTAACTGATGGAACCTTAGAGACATATCTTGCCGATAATGAGGTGGTAAAAATTTTCTCTGCATCATCTTCCTCACCTTTTCTCACCTGATAATCTTGTCATTGCCTTCTCTTTTTGTTTGCTATACAAGTTTTCACACCATGTGCTCTTTTTCAATTTGGTGGTCGCAAGCTTTACCCTCTTATCTTCTGGCTCTTTGTACTCAAAGATTCTCTCAACCGACTACAACCATTCGATGAAATTATTTGGATTCAATCTTCCATCAAATTACTGTAGATCCACTTTTATTTTGAAATTTTCGTGTGATATGTCACCTCCTTTCTGGGCCAACTTTGATAATGAATTCCGAAACGTCGTCGTCTTTCATTCTCATCACTGAAGTCCTCCCTATGAAAGAGATTTAGCTTCTCGTCCCTCTCTCCTCTTCAGCTCTCCATATCACGATAAAGGGTAATATTTCTCTGGATTCAGCCATCGACCTCTGCTAAATTGACGGATCTCTCGTTGTATCTCTCTTCGGGTAGGTTATGACACGTGTCTCTTGGGTGGTATGATTAGGGTTTGGAAATTCAAAAATGGTGTTTGAGGGCTTCTTTTTTTTTTTTTTTTGAGTGGAGCTGTGGTTATGGAGGATGCTAGGAAACCCTAGGATATGACTAGGGTTAGGTTAGCTTTGATACTAGTTGATACTAGAGTTAACCCTAAAACCCAATAGGAAAAACAGAGTTTATTATGCAAAAGAAAATAGATTTACAATTGACGACACTTGTAGTAGGAAAATAATGACAAACAAACAATAAACCCCGCTTGGACGAGGAGGGAAGGTGACAGTAGGTATGAAAAGTGTAGGATGGGCGACAACAAGTAGGCGAGGAGTAGTAAGGGTGCGACCAGCAAAAAGGCCAAGTGTAGGAAGATGGCAGTAGGCAGGCAGAGGTTTAGGAGAGTTGGCAGCTAGCCGGGGAGGGGTTAAGAATAGGGCGGCCAGCAAGCAGGCCGGTTGCAGGAAGGTGGCTGCATCAAGGGGGGTGCGCAGGGTGTTGCGGTAGTCAGAAGGCAAGGGGAAATGGGAGGAGATATGTGAAGATAGTCACCACCTAGGAGCAAGATACAATCATAGCATCATTTGTCCTTGGATACAATCCTAGCAATGGAAAAGACGCCAACGACAGAAAAGTCAGAAGCAAAAACTGAACCATAATCAAAATATAATAACATATACAAAGTAGTAGATAAATAGGAGGAAAAACTCCTTACCTCGGTGGCAACCCTAGCTCACACCAAAGGGCGGGCTGACCCCCTTTCGGTTCTCTTGTTGTACCAGTTTAGTGGTCGGTTGAGCTCCCAGATGAGCCCCACATCTATAACAATACACTTTTCATTTTTTTCTTTTTATTAAATATTTGGCTTTAATGGCTCATTATACATTTTTGCTATCCTTAGTTTTGATGTTAGTTTTGAGATTGTGCATCTTGTTGCTATCCATTCTGTATCATTGATATAAAATGGAGTTTAAATCATGAATCGATGCCAGATTTATTTGCAGGTAGTAGGCCTCGAGCTGTTGGAAAGAGAACCCCCCGCATCCCTGTTCCTTTTTTTCTTAAAGAAGATAGGAATAGGGTAGTTTCACCTCATAAGCAAGGATTAAAGTCTGAGTGCCATGCTGTGGATGATGAGGGTGTCCATGTGGCTGCACTTGCGCTGGCTGAGGCTTCAAAGCGAGGTGAATCACCACAGATTTCACAAACTCCAAGCAGAAGACGGCACCTAATGTATTCCCCCGCACCAAGTGGTGAAAGAAAGGTAATTATTGATGGTTTTGTGCTTGCAGCACTTGAATTATATGTTTAAGCCGATTCTTGTTTCCTGATAAGAATAAATTGCTGGATGACAGATTGGGGATTCCAAATCCATTAATGGTCAAGTGGACGATGACCATCTTGAAGGCAGCTTAGGAAGCAGGGAGGCTGAGAATGGGGAGTTCTTTAAGGAAGCTAGTATATCTGAAACCCGCCCAAAATCAAAGAAAGTACAAGGAAAGAGATCAAAGGCGTTTGTAGACGAACAATTTGATGATGACAGGGAAGCTTGTAGTGGTACTGAGGAAGGTGTTAATGTAAGAAAAACTAGGGATGACACTGAAATAGATAATACTGCAGCTAGAGTTTTGCGGCCATCTAAAGGATCTAAGAAGCGAAGTCGCCAACTATTTTGTGGTGGTATACTTCAACAATTTCATCCAGTTCTTAATTGATTTCATAGCTTGTATGTATGAAAAATTATTTTGACCACTGGTCATTGGTTGTTTTGCTGTGTTTTCATTATGAATCTAAGTTTATTGTTGTTCATTAAACGCATTCATGTATGCACTATACTACAATATGATCCTTGAATGATATAAGAACATCTGTTAAGAAATTTACTTCATTTTCATTCATTTATCATCATACTTGTTTCTTTTAATTTGTTTAAGATTGGTCTCATGGCTTCATTTTTTTGGTTTGTTTTTAATAACCAATGGTGCGACAATCATTATTATGACTATTTGATGTCAGCACCCTCCCACTTTTCCATCCATCCCTTTAGTGATATCCAACTTGTTTACTTCTTTTTTCATTAGTCTTATCTTTTTATGTCAAATCTCTGAATCTTCCGTCTCCATTCATCCGTTAAAGTGATACCCATGGTGCCATATTTCTGAATCCTCCAGATCCATTCATCTCTTGAGTAATACCCATGGTGCTGCACTATTTCTTTGCATTCACTCTTAGCAAAGTTTTCTTTCATTTACCTATTTTTTTCCATTCATCACACTATTTCTTTGCATGCTTTAAACTGGTCCTGTTCATTTAAATTTTTTAGTATATCTTATAAATTGTCAAGGATTTGTAGGATTTGATGCTCTTTGGTGGTTTATGCTCTTACATACTTTTTCTTTACATTCTGTAGATGAAAGCTCTGGACTGGATGCTCTGCAGACGCTGGCGGATTTGTCTCTGAACATGTTATTTCCAACTTCTACAGTCGAATCTGGTTTGTAAATTTTGCTTCTATTCAATCATCACTCAGCTTGTTTGCTGCACACATTGACAGCTATTGAACTATTGGTGATATATTTTTGTTCCCTGATATCATACAATCTCCTGCTATTCTCAAGAATATTCCGTTCTCTTGGTGATACCGGAGCTACCTCAAATAACAACGGAAAAATAAAGATTATTTTTCGAAGCAATTACACGGTTAAAATATCACAAAAAAAAGGAAATACAACAACAAACACACAACACTAAAAATCTCAAAGCAGATCCCAAGAATGATGATGGTGATCGTCAGGGTTTTGGAAGTGTTGGGATAGTTGGGTGGTGGTTGGAAGGTGGCAGTTGTAATAGGGAAGAGATTTTGAGTGACTATTTTGGGGGTGGTTGGACAACGATATGACAAAAAGTGGTAGGGCTTGTGAGTCTACGACGGAGATGGCCGATGGCGGGGCAGTGGTGGAACAACAAAAGGGAGGATTGGCGAGCTGCGTCAGCAAAGGTGGGAGGTCTTCGACAGCGAAGACAGTGAAGCAAGTGATTGGGATAGTGAGAGATAGTGAAGGGTAAGGGCAGTGGTCTGTGGGACAATAGAGGTGAGGACTATCCAGCCATCGAAGGCAAGCTAGATAGAAATATGAAATCATGAAGATCAAAAATTGAACCATAAGACATCAAACAACACATATATATATTAAGTAGTAATAGTTAGAATATAAATGAATTAGAATAGGAAGGAAATAGAATTACGAAGGGAATAGAAAATACAAATGATAAAAAATGGGTATGCGGTACTGTAGCTGCTACACTACCGGGACCCGAGCTCCCCCATCAATCTCCTGGGGTTTGGGGAGCTTCGCTTTCATTCATTTTAACTTTTGATTCCATATAGCATAGAGTCAAGTTTGCCACATTGATTTTAGTAGAAATATTGCAATCTCCTGTGAGGTCAATCGTGTAAGGGTTGCCATTCCGCAACACGTTCTTATAGAATAAATATGTATTTTCTCTTGGCATATCATAAGCTGAAGCTGCATATATATATTTAGGTTCCTATAATGTAATTCTTGAACCCGTAAATCTGAAACCTTCTTCTTCCACTTGTGTCGGGTAGAGTGTTGCTGATAAACCAATATTTTGGGAGAAGCCATCTTTGGGGTGAAATCTTGAGCAGCTTACGCCACTCTCACTAGCAACCACTTGGGAGAGACCTCTTCTTTTTATGAAAAGACATTCTCATTCAACTAAATAATGATGAGAATTACACAGGCTTATTTGCTAGAAGATTAATCTGGATTAATAATGGAGCAATAAAGATTTTAAAATGGTTGGTGAATTTTGACCCACAGATGGAACCTCCAATCATTCCGGCCTGAATTCGTCTCCCTGGCCTGAAATTCATTATTTTACTCAAGAAGTGTTGTACTCTATTGCCTCAGTCTATGGTAAACCACTCAAAACGAACATTTCTACTTTTAATCTTTCTAGTCTCTCTGAAGCCTGGATACCTGTTGAGAAGGACATCACTTCAATTTCTGCTGAGAAAATTTGGTTAGTCATACAACATCATGGTTGTTGGCAAAAGGTTCTGATTGAGTCTTTTCCTTCGTATTGCTCGAATTGTGCTATGTTCGACTACTCTATTTCTCAATGTAATTATTTACACCCCCATCTAAGACCAAGGAAGCAAAGTGTTCAGTCAGAGGCAGTGTTTTCTTCTTCTCCTGATCTGTTACAAGGTATTAACATTATTGATCATCAGAAAGGGTACTTCTGAAGATGCCACTATCCTCGAGGGTAATATGCCACACAAAGCTCTTGTGTAGGACCTCCTATGGAACCCCTTCTTGTAGGGGCAAGGTAAACATTTCACACTTCACCTGCCCTAGAACCAAACTTTGATGTAACGAGTGGCAATATTTATACTGAGTTTCTACCGCCTACTCAGATAAAGCAAGTTGTTATTATTAGTCAGGCACAAGAGACTCATGATATGTAACAATCTACATCTTTTCGACAATCTTTAGACCAATTCAGTAAGCAGATGAGTCAATCTTCGGATGAGAAATGACAAGTTTATACATCTAGCAAGAAGAAGAATGGAGGCATACTACCAAGCTTGCTGGATGATACATTGGTTGTTTAAGGTAATGACAAGAAACTTAACAACTTGTTAGCTGACTCCCGTCCTAGAACCCAAGGTAGAGGCAGAGCTAAATTGACTCATTTGCAAGCTAATGGAATTTGCGAGTGTTGGCAAACTTTTGACTACAATTTCTATGTCTACTTTTTAATATTGGTTCTTTTTTTGGGTATAAATGTATTTCCCATGTGTGAGTTGTATGTTGGGTGATTAGGGTGTCAAATTGGGTCTTTCATTCAACCTATCTGTATCTTCCTTTTATTAATATATTCATTTTCGGGCTTTATATATATATATGAATAGGACCATCATGAAGCTCTCATACAACCTTTCTGTATCTTTTCCGTTTTTTAATAAATTAGCCCTTGGGCTTTTTCATATATATA